>CM062820.1:637042841-637642841 GCA_031772625.1 Pinus tabuliformis | reverse complement strand
TAGAAGCTGACCGAGGGTTTCATCTAGCTGTTGATCCTCAAAACTACTCTTTCCCTAGCAACTCTTCTCATCCCTTTTTCTTTGTTTTTCCATGAAGAAATGAATTCCTATCATCAATGACCAGTATATATTGCCTTAAGGAGGACATTTAGTGATTTACATATTATACCTTTATGTTCTACTCTTTGAATAAATTTTTGTCTTTTTGCTACGGAACGCGGCCTATTCTGCAGCTAATCGGTTGTTTCACAGCTACTTCCATGCTTTAATAGGTTCCAGGTGTCAGAAGGAGAAACTAACTACATGGGCAGCTTGGAAATCATCATGACATGGATCATGTCCTATTCACCTAGCCCAAGTCGACAAGGAAGATGGTACAGGACTTTGGTCAATGGAGAAGTCAAACATAGAGACCGAAGGCAACAAAACTTTGTTTCGTGGATAATCAACACGTTTCACAGTGATGGGAAGCATTATCAAAAACAACTTCCTAAACCCATGAACTCAAACAACCATCAGTGCAACCGAATCCAATAGCCATCATACTGGATTTATGTCTCTAGCAGTCGAGGAAGAAAATTCTGTGTGCCTGTATTCTACATGTTTTTGGCTGTAGCTTATTTTTCTCCACAAACAGTTGCATAATTTTCTTATAAATATCGGTGTAAAGAACTCAGAAAGAGTTTGAATTTCCTCATGTATTAAGCTCATACTACTGCTATGTAATTTTGAAAAACTCATTTCCTGTGTTTTTTTTAATATGAAGACCGCAAGTTTTATGGATTTGTGAAGGAGTTTCTTGGAGTTTGATTAAGTGCGCATAACCTGATCAGTTGCAGAGGGCCCCTAAACTGACTGAGGTTTTATTTCATTTTTGTTTTATCTTTTCTAGTTAAATGTAAATTCATCATTTCTTCCATAGTGTTCATAACCATTTTTCATACTAACCTTGTTTATAATGAAATCCTTATCATTTTCTTTTGGTACAGAATAGCTTCTTTTTGCTTAATTTCTTTCTAGTTTTTATCAGTAGTTAAAAGTTGAAATGCAGTAATGTAATGTAGTTTGTTTCATTTATTGTTTCACCAGTCTTTAAGTTTTCAATTAGACTGATCAGTGCCATTACTTGGATTATTGTATGCCTACCAATCATAAAGATGAGGTATTCAAAATGATGCAAAGAGAGGATGAAAACTTAGAAGATTTGATTGAGAGATTCAACTATAATTAAAGAGCAAAGATGAACAATTTAGATGAAGAAACTATGAAAGCTCTTTTATTAAAAGCCATTAGAGATGAGTGGATAGATATCCTTAACATGATGGGGAAGGGAGATATCTCTCAACTTCTATTGAGTGATATAAGAGAACTGTGTTTTCATCTCTCAAGAGGGAAATCTAAAATAGGGAAAGGGCTGATAGATCCTTCTCTTGTTAGAGCAAACAAATCTGCAATTGGATCTGTAAGTAGGGCAGAAATTGGCAATATGCTTGATGAGTTTAAAACTGACATTCTATGGAGCCTTAGTGAACACTAGACACCCTTAAAATTAAAAACAAGAAGAAAATAGAGGCTGATGCTTTAGCCATTTTTTTTCCAAAATGCAGAAAGAAACATGCTCTAAGGGAATGCCCTTTAGATGCAAAAATTGTATAAACTTTTATGATCTGTTTGGAAAGACATGAAACCAAGTGTTGTCCTTTGATCCCAGGTCTTAAGGCTGTCTTTCAAGAGGAAACTTTCCCAAATTTTGCAGAATCTCTTTGTTTTGTTACAAGAAGATCTTGGTTGGGGCCACAAAATCAGGGATTTAAAAATCAAATGTGTCTTCAACCCCCACTAAACTGGAATTCTTGGTAGCAACCTTGGTCTCAACCTCAACCTCAATCTCGGTATCAATCTCAACCGTGGGCACAAGGGGTACAAAATCCTTATGGGATATTTGCTCAATATTATCAATATCCTCCATCCTATCAGAATTATCCTCCCCCACAAAATCAACAGCCACAACTTCAAAATCAAAACCCTCAACTTTCATTTCCATTTGCACAACAACCCCCACAACAAACTCAAAATCCTCATCTTACTGCCATTTCTACAGAAACCAAATTAACTACCTACCCAACCATTACCAAACCCCAACAATAAAAACCCTCAGAATGCTTATATGGTAGAAGGACAACAATTTCCAACTTACATGATTACTCCTCTAGATCTTAATGATGTTCAACTAAGATCTGGTAGGATATTAGAAAAGGAAAGACCACCTGTAGTTATTGAAGAACAAGACACTTCTGAGGAAGATTCTCTAAAAGTCAATAAACGTTTTGAGGAAGCATCTCCCCAAAACCAAAACATTTAAAAATAAAAACAAAAAGAACCAGTGAACACAACTCCTATCGTTGAGCAACTAGCATCTACTTCTACACCTCCTTTTCCTGAGAGACTACAAATTGATAAAAGGGTAGAAAAACATATCCTGTTGCCCAATTATGATTTTCTAGATGAATTGAAGAATGTCTGTATCAAAATTCTTTTCTTATAAACCATTAGAGAAATTCCAATTCTAGCCAAGACAATAAAGGAGTTGAGCATCAAAAGACCAGGGAGAAAAGAAAAAAAAATAAAAAGAATTCACTTGGTAGGAAAAATAGCAGACATAATGATGGGAAAAATTGCCATACAGAAATATGTGAATCTAGGAAGTCCAATTATCAAGACACATATAAATGGAATTGAAATTCCAAATACATTGACTGCCTTGGGGGCAACAATTAACATCATGAGTAGACAAACTATGGAGCAGCTTAAACTTCCTAATCTTTTTTACACGCCTACCTTACTGCAACTTGCAGATAGATTAGTAATCAAACCAGATGGTGTTTTAGAAGATATTTCAGTATGATTAGATTCTTGCGAATATCCTGTTGACTTCATGATCTTAACTCCCAAGAATAATCTAGGAGGACACCCACTCATATTAGGAAGAGCTTGGCTGGCCACAGCTGATGCTTTTATTAGTTGTAGATCCGGTGACATGTATATTTCTGATGGTAATTCAACAAAGAAATTTAATCTATATCTTCCAACAAAAACAATCACAGAAATAGATGACAAGGAATGGATTGATGATGAAGATGACATTCAGCCTCTCTTTACTATGTCGAAAATTAGTGAAGATAGTCAAATTTTGAATACATTGGAAAATTTTGAAACATATTCAGAATATGATCATGCACAATTTCAAGAAAAATCTAATGTTGAATGCTTGTCATCCAGGCAGATGTCTCTCTATTCTATGGAAGAGTTTGGTAGCTCTACAATTTAAATTTTCCTAGGTAGGATATTGAACATAACCAAAAACTTGGAAAAAATACAATAAGAAGAGCTAACCAAAACATTACAAAAACATTTCGTTGCATTTGCATGGGAATACACCGACATGAAAGGCATTGATCCTAAGACTTGTATCCATCATATCTATACTGAGGAAAATAGTAGACCAATCAGGCAACCTCAAAAAAGAATGAATCCAAATCTTAGGGAAATTGTAAAAGAAGAGCTCCAAAAATTAATAAATGTAAACTTCATTTACCCAATTTCCGATAGCCAATGGGTTTCTCCATTGGTAGTTGTGCCTAAAAAGAATGGTAAATGGAGGATGGGTGTTGATTACCGAGAATTCAATAAAGCAACCCTTAAAGATCAATTTCCTTTGCCCTTTATAGATCATGTGTTAGATACATTAGTAGGTAAGAAGTATTTCTCATTCTTGGATGGTTTTAGTGGTTATAATCAAATTCATGTAGCACCCAAGGATCAGGATAAAACCACATTTACTTTTCCATGGGGAACTTTTGGCTACCGAGTACTTCCTTTTTGGTTGTGTAATGCTCCTGCAACATTCCAAAGAGAAGTACTAGGAATTGTTTCTGATCTAATACATGATTGTGTAGTGGTATATATGGATGATTTTATAGTCTATGGAAACACATTTGAAGAAGCTTTGGAAAATTTGGAAGAAGTTCTTAAAATATGTAAAGAAAAAAACCTTTCACTAAGCCATGAAAAATGTTTTATGATGTTTATAGAAGGTATTATTTTAGGACATCACATTTTGGGAGATGGGATTAAAGTTGACAAATCTAAAGTTGAAGTCATTTCTAAGTTATCAATTCCAAATTTTGAAAAGGATGTTAGAAGTTTTCTAGGATTTAAAGGATACTATAGAAGGTTTATAGAAAACTTCACTACAATAGCATCTCCACTCTTCAAGTTGCTTACAAAAGATTGTGAATTCAGTTCGAATCCTAATTTCCAACTAGCATTTGAAACCTTGAAAGAAAATATTTCTGAAGCACCTATTTTAAGAGGTCCAAATTAGAAACTTCCTTTCCATATTTCCACAGATGCTTCAGATACAACTCTGGGAGCTGTATTGGGACAAAAAATTTGATTCCTTATGCCATTTACTATACAAGTAAGAATTTAACTCCCACTAAATTGAATTATACCGTAACTAAAAATGAATTTTTAGTTGTTGTTCATGAAATTAATAAGTTGAGACACTATATAATAGGCTATGAAACCTTTGTTCATACAGATCACTCTACAATTAGATATTTGATGAATAAACCTACTACTAATGGCAGAGTTTCAAGATGGCTTTTACTTTTACAAGAATTCAACATTATTGTGCTACATAGACTTGGAAAACAAAACACAGTTGCTGATTTCTTGTCCAAGATTCAAAATATCAAAAAAGACTCTCGAGTTGAAGATAAGTTTCCAGATGAATATCCTTTTGCAGTAACTACTCAAACTCCTTGGTTTGCAGATGTTGCTAGTTACTTGGTTACAGGGAAGTTACCTTCACATTTGTTTCCTAGAGAGAAAAGAAAGTTTATTCAAGAAAGTGCAAGATATTCATGGATCACTAACAAATTGTATAAAACAGGGCTAGATCTTATGATAAGAAGATGTGTCAGGGAAGATGAAATGCCTGATATTCTCGAAGCATGTCATGATGAGCCGTGTGGTGGAAACTTTGCTGACAAGATGATACCCTATAAAATCATTTCTTTAGGATATTATTAGCCATCCATTTTCAAAGATGCTAAAGAATATGTCAAGAGGTGTGACAACTACCAAAGGGTAAGGAAACCTGCTCCCTCAAAGGAAATGCCATTACAAACTTAGGTACTTATTGAACCCTTTGAAAAGTGGGCTTTAGACTTTATTGGACCAATTAATCCTCCATATAAGCAGAAAAGGTATATATTGTTATGTACTGATTATGTTACCAAATGGGTAGAAGCCAAAGCATTACCTTTTGCTAACGAAAAATCTGTAGTTAATTTTATTTTTGAGGACATCTTTACTCGTTTTGGTGTTCCAAGAGAAATTGTGATAGATGAGGGATCACAATTCACATCCAACATGGTGGAAAGGCTTGTGGAGGAATAGAAGATCAAGCATAGGAAATATACTCCCTATCATCCACAAGTAAATGGTCAAGCAGAGTCTACAAATAAATTGATTGAAGGAATCCTCACCAAGACTGTGCATCTACATAGAAGAGATTAGGAAGAAAGGCTTCCTGAAGCCTTGTGGGCCTATAGAACTACATGGAGAAACACAACGGGACATACACCCTAGGAACTTGTTTATGGGAAGCAAGTCCTTTTCCCTATAAAGTTCCAAATCAGAACTTTCAAGATGGTAGTCTAGTTGGGGATGGAATTTTCAGAGGCTTGAAAGCATAAACCGGAGCAATTAAATGAACTTGATGAAATCATGCAAGAAGCAGTTCAAAGGACTGGTATAGTCCAACAACAGAGCGTTAAGTGGCATGATAAATACATCAAGGACGAGAGGTTTTAAGAGGGAGATTGGGCACTGTTATTTGATTCAAAGTTTAAGGATTTTCAAGGGAAGTTTCAAACTCATTGGCTTGGCCCATATGAGATTGAAAAAGTCTTTAGTAATGGAGCAGTGAGGATCATAACAATAGATTAAAGTAAAACTCCTCTTCTTCTGAATGGTCATAGATTTAAAATATATCAAAAACCAATTTCAAAGGAGGAGTTCATCAAGATCTTCCAAAACATTTCTGAAATGAAGTTAGTGAAGAAGAATTATTCTTCTCCACCAACTTAGGCTTTATTTTTCTTATCTAAAAATATATATATATATATATATATATATATATATATATAGGTTGAAAACCAATCATTGATTGGCATGCTTATATAGAAAATACAGGGTGAAAATCATAAGTTTCTGACACCCTATATTTTCCATTTCCTTTCTGTAATAAGTGGTGAAAAAAAGCCACAGTCACTCTGCATTCTGTAAAATTCATTATATCATCTCACTTCACTCTATTTTACTTTTACAGTTTCACTTCATTCCATTGCTATATTTCACCAATAAATTTTTCCTTTTTCTAGTATTTCTTTCATCTCCATTTTCATTTATCATCTTGTCTTATTTTCACTTACACAACCATTTCCATTTCATTCATTCTTAAGCCATATTTCACTCTCTGTTTCACATTCTGCAGTTGATTGTGTTCCATAGCTGATCTTATTCTGCAGCTAATCTAATTCTGTAGCAACAATTTGTTTATCAGTCCAAGCAGTTCAAAATAAAATAATGTATGCAAGTAATTGAAGAAAAATCAACTTTTAAGACTAATCATGCCTAAAGTACCTGTGGATCAAACATCAAAATATTAGCAACCAGAAGGTAAAGGTTCCAAAGGTAAATACAAAAATTCATTTCAAAAATCAATTTGAAAACATAAGCTTGTATAACATGTATGATCACATGTCTCCTTAATTAATCATCATGTGATTTGACTGCCACGATGTCTCCACCATGTCTTCCGCCTTCAATGAAAAATGGTCCAATGATTCCTTCATAAATAATCTTCATTTCAAACTCCCTAACTTGTACTTAACCGGTCCTCCATAGCTACACCTGTTAACGGCCAGATTAATGACGTGACCTACTTATCTACGACTCTCAAACCTTGATTGTTTATTTATTACATGCCAGTTCTTAAGTTTTTGTCTCATATTCACGCAACCATATAGTCATTCTGTTTTTATATCCACGATCGCTCTATTTCCATATACCCAGTCACTCCATTTCCATATACGCAGTCGTTCCATGTACATAGCCTTCCTATTTTTGTATACACAGTCTTACTATTTCCATATACGCAATCATTCCATTTCTTAAACAATGAGAGCAATTTTGAAGGGTAACTGAGAACAAAGGATATGGGGTTTATTGTGAGAACTGAGCCCGTACGGGTAAAATACATGGAGGGGTATCCGCAGCTCAAGGGGATGTTACAGAAGGCTGGATGGTTGTGTTTTATTGAAAAATTTGACAGCTACCATAAGGAAATCACTAAATCCTTTGCAAGGTCATTTGATGGCACGGAATTGGAAATAGGGGAAATCAAATTTGCAGTCACTGAGTCTTTCATAGCAGAAGCAACAGAACTTCCAAGACTAGGAGAAAGATGGTTTAAAAACAAAGAGTTTCATGATGAATCTTGGAAGGTGATTCTTAAAAACCCAGGTATGGATGTTACAGTATTTAGAAAAGGGATTCCAATTTCAACACTCAAAAACAAATGGAGTAGCATGTTGTTAATACTGCAAAAATTCATTACATGTGAAGGAAGGTTTGGGTCTATGTATGTTTATCATATAAGATTGTTAATGAATTTTCTAGAGAATGGAACCCTCAATCTTCCCTTTTTCCTTCTGAATAGTCTGAGAAGAATGGCAACAAATGTCCAAAAGAAAGTTGAATCAATAGAAACAACTTTATATCACCATGGATTAGTGAAGATTTTAGTTGAATTTCATTTGAGAAGTGTAGGGGATACATGGGAAGACTTCTTGGTAAGCAATTTCTTCCAAGATGCTCCAGATTTATCTGAGGGGAGTCCTGTTAAAAGAAGTAGAAGAAGAAATATCAACATTGGAAGCTCCTCACAAAAAGATGATGTACAGATAGCTCCTAAACCAGAGGTTAGGAAATAGACTAAGCAGAAGAGAAAAATGAAAGAAATGGTTGAAGAAATCAATAAGGACATTCTTGAACCTTCATCACCACAAGAAGATGAACAACTACTTTCAGAAAGACTAATCAAGATCAAGGAGCAAATCAAGAAAAATAAGGAGAAAGGAAAGAGGAAAAAGGACAAAAAAGAAGAAACCATAAGCTTCCAAAACTTGAGGAGGAGCTCTAGACTCCGAGGCAAGGTGAGGAAGGTGAAATCAAAAGAGGCCCAATTTATAAACTTAGAGGAAGAGACCCCGGTTCAGTCCCCTGATGGTATTCCATCTGATCAAAGTCCACAGAACTCTCCTCCACAGAATTTTGAAGGCAGCCCACGTAGAGCTTCTGTTGGCATAGATCCAATATAACAAAAAATCTATGACTACATGGAATCATTAGAGAAAAAGAATACCTTGATAGATCCATGAACTTTAGCTAACCTAGAGTAGCCTGTCACCCAACAAGAAACTCTAATTAGCTCTCTCAAATAAGAGATCTTTGAGCTAGAAATTCTGAACAAGCACATCAAAAAAGAAAATGAAACCTTGAGGGAATAGAATAAGCTGGATAGAGCTATACATGACAACACAATGTTACACTTGGGATTATGGTACAAAAAGAATAGGAAGCTGAAAAGGAAAAATAGAAAGCTGAGCAAAACACTCATTAACCTCAAATACATATTTCTTATGAGGAAGCCAAGGACGGCAGTCAATGCAAAGAAAATCAAGAAGAGGAAGTTGGATGTGTTGGCAAAAGTGTCAGAACAAATGCAATAGGAGGAGGAAGTTCACAATTTTGATTGCATGGGGACATGCAATAGATTTGCAGTGAGGGTATGTTGAGCCTCAAAACTGCTCTTTCCCTAGCAACTCTTCTCATCCATTTTTCTTTGTCTTTCCATGAAGAAATCCATTCCTATCATTAATGACCAGTACATATTGCCTTAAGGAGGATATTTAGTGAGTAACATGTTATGCTGTTATGTTCTTCTATTTGAATAAATTTTTGTCTTTTAGATACGGAATGTAGCCTATTCTGTAGCTAATTGGCTATTCCGTAGCTACTTCCATGCTTTAACAGGTTCCAGGTGTCAGAAGGAGAAACTAACTACATGGGCAGCTTGGAAATCATTATGACATGGATCGTGTCCTATTCACCTATCCCAGGTCAACAAGGAAGATGGTACAAGAATCCAGTCAATGGAGAAGTCAAACGTAGAGACTGAAGGCAATATGACTATGTTTCGTGGATAATCAACACGTTTCACAATGATGGGAAGCGTTATCCAAAACAACTTCCTGAACCCACGGACTCCAACAACGATCTGTGCAACTGAATCCAACAACCATCATCTTGGATTTATGTCTCCAGCAGCCGAGGAAGAAATTTCTGTGTGACTATCATATTTTTCTCCACAAACAATTGCATAATTTTCTTATAAATACCTGCGTAGAGAACTCAGAAGTAGTTCCAATTTCCTCATGTATTAAGCTCAGACTACTGCTCTATAATTTTGAAAAACTCATTTCCTGTGTTTTTTTTAATATGAAGACTGCAAGTTTTATGGATATGTGAAGGAGTTTCTTGGAGTTTGATTAAGTACGCATAACCTGATCAGTTGTAGAGGGCCCCTACGCTGATTGAGGTTTTATTTCATTTTTGCTTTATCTTTTCTAGTTAACTGTAAATTCATCATTTCTTCCATAGTTTTCATAACCATTTTTCATACTAACTTTGTTTATGATGTAATCCTTACCATTTTCTTTCATTACAGAATAACTTCTTTTTGCTTAATTTCTTTCTAGTTTTTAATCAGTAGTTAAAAGTTGCAATGCCGTAACGTAATGTAGGTTGTTTCATTTACTGTTTCACTAGTCTTTAAGTTTTCAATTAGATTGATTAGTGCCATTACTATTCTTTCCATTTTATTACTAGTTTATTGACTCATGGTGTAGATGAATGTTTCTGAAAAGCCCTCTTAGTTGATAACTCATCTTAAACTAAGTGGTTGAATACTTCATTCATGCAATGCGTCCTTTCTGCATTTTTGTATTTATCTTTTCTTAGAATAATGAAGTACATAATCCCTTAAGATGTCATCACAAGGAGGTTTTTCTCCCAAAATTGAGAGGCAGAGTAACTAAGCACTTCATTTAGTTTTGTTTCCATAATAGATTAGAAATTAATTGCACTTTCACTTTCAGTTTTAATATTTCATTTAGTTTTGTTTTCATAATAGATTAGACATTAGTTGCAATTTCACTTTTAGTTTTAGTATTTCATCTAGTTTTGTTTCTATAATTGATTATACAGTAGTTGCAATTTTACTTTTTAGTTCATGATTTGGAAATAATTATAAGCACAGAAATAGAAACTTTGTTTTCATTCCTTGATTAAACTTTGCTTCCAAATCTTACTTAATCTCTTTTAATTCTCATTTCTTTAGGTTCTTAGCAGTCTTTACAGAGGTTAGATTTAAGATTCTTGTTAGTTATATTGTAAATCATTAGGGATTAAAGGACCAAAAACCCCCAAAATAACATAAAACACAAAAACAATGAAGTAAGAAGGGTCATCTAGTACAAACATTGCACTACACTTCATCAGTTTATGATACCAGGATTGATAATTTATGTAAGATAAATTTAGGACACTAAATTGACCAAACTCACTACAAAAACTCTTCCATCCCCATAGGGAGGAAGACGAAGAATTAAAATACCATAATAAATTAAATAAGTCTGATAAGAAAACCATTAACCGAAAATATTGAAGGCCTTACCTAGGTTAAGACTGGCAGAGGAACCTCTGCATAGAAGTAGTCATTGCCATCAAACCCAAGCCCTGCTTAGAACAATCGATGGTTAGACATAGTGAAATGTATTACCGTATATAAATGAAAGTTACAGTTTAACTATCCAAATGTTAACAATACCTGCGAGATACGATAGGCCTCTACTGAGAATGCCAGAGCCACCTCTTGCAAATGACGAATGAGAGGAACAACACACCAAGCTGAAGGCATAACACCCCAAGGATTCACCTCCTCCATCCGATCCTTGACAAGACCAAAGACCATCGATCTAGAGGGAATCCCAAAGAAACAATACTGCAATAAAATTTCCAACTGAAAGTACTGCCACCTGGCCAAGAAATCTGCAACTAGATAACGCAAAATAAATCCAGCTTAGAGGACCCGACAAATTACCAAACGTTTTGTAGGTGAATAGTATAAGGTTTAATAAAAATTGAGACATGAAGAGACAAACGCTATAATGAAAACCCGATATGACTTTCGTAAAAGACAGGTGGACTGGGTTCGACAGTAAACCCTGCCGAATGCATTCATTTGTGTCATTTTATTAACTCCTAATTGTATTTAATATATAATAAAAATTCAAGCATAATGAGATTTATTCATATGAATATATGCAATGAGTAATTTCATAAAGTTAAATTTGATTTATGGGTAATATAGTAAGTTAAGTAGTTATTAATTTTTATTATGAACTTTAATAACTTGTGGATGTGTGACATATGATATGAGAGCGCTCAGGTTGCCAAACTGAGACCTATGGAATCAAGAAATAATTTACTCGGTAATATGCATGTAGGAAATAGGGAGCGGTTAGCATGATGAGAACCGAGAATCTAGCACACGGTTCTGTAATGGGAACAATGGCAAAATCATTCCAGGAAGGAAATCCTAAGGTTTGGGTGCAGCTAGGTGATCAGCCGCAAAATCCTAATACAGATATCTGGGTGACTATAGAAGAATTAAAAGGTGAAATGGCTTGTTTCCGAACAGACAATGAAAGATTGATGCAGGAGTAGGAAAAGACCCTGAAAAATCTATCAGATAGACATAATCATCGACCACTAGTACCCAGCCCTAAGCACAATAATATGACAGGGGAACAAGAGTTTCGAACTAAGAATGTGGAAACAGAAGGTAGCGAAGAAAATCAATTCGACGGATCAAATAATGTGTCTGACCACAAGACTCAGAAAGGGCAGAAACTTGAACTCCAAGGGGAGTTTCGGAAAATCAAGCCTCCTCTCTTAGATGGTGAACAAGAAGAGGAGGCAGAAGCATGGCTCATTAATATGAATAAGTATTTCTAGCTCTACGAGCATGATCACAATTTTAAGGCCCGTTTGGCCATTTTCCAGCTACAAGGGAAAGCCACATTATGGTGGGAGGAAGTAAAAACAGTCGCGAAGTCAATGAACAAAGCATAACGTAGGAAACATTTCAGAGATATTTTAAAGAAAAATATCTAACAAAGAGATTTTATGATGAAAAAGAAAAAGAATTTCATGATCTCCAACTGAGTCAAATGACAATGGATGAGTTCATAACAAAGTTTACATCATTACTGCGATATGTCCCTTATATTTGTGAAGAAAAATTGAAGGTGCATCAGTTTATCAGTAGCCTTCTGTTGTTCATGAAGGAATGGATGGAGTTGACAACCCAAAAATCATGGATGAAGTTATTCGTAAGGCATGGATCTACTACTAGCAAAATAAACCAAAGGGAGATATGAGCAAGAGGTGGGATGACAAAAGGGGAAGTAAATTTACTCCCAGCCACAAGGGGAATAAGGGCACAGAAAACAAAGGATTATATAAAGGTTAACTAAACCAAAATATTAATAAGAATCAGCCTAGATTTAAAGTACCAGGCAAAACCAGGACAAATGAGCAAGCTGGCAAAAATGAAGCAGAATTAACTAACAAACCACCTGTACAGTGTTGGGGATGTGGAGGCCCGCATTATGTAAAAAAAATGCCCTCACCGCAAGGGAGCAGATCAGATCTCACAAAATACAAGAGGCATCTATTGTGAGAGAAGTGGCTAGGAGCATTCCTAAAATTAATGCAACCCTTGATGATTATCAGGGAAAATTTCAACCAACCATGGTTGAATCTAAAGGTACTATTTTTTACCAAACCTGTTCTATTTTAATTGATCCTAGGGCCACTTATGTTACATTAGTCCCAAGATAGTGGAACAATGTAAATTTCACGTTGTTAAATTTAAAAATCCTTAGCTCATATAGCTAGCCATAGGAGAAAAATGAGAGTATTTTCTAAAGTAAGTAATTTTCCTTTAGAATTTGCTAATCAACCTATAATAGCTTATTTGAATGTGTTACCCTTGGGGTCATACGACATCCTTATAGGAATGGACTAGTTGGAAAAACACTGGTCCCGCATCAACTGTAAATCCAAAACTATTAATTATCGGGATGGGGAAGGGGAGAGATAGGAAATTCAAGGTGTTCAAAAACCTCTACAATTAAGACCTATAGGAGCTTCCTAGTTAGAAAATTGCATAAAAAAAAAGCTGCCAAGTTTATGCAATACTAGTAGGGTATGATGACTCTAAAGATAAAATTGTTTCATTAGAGAATATATCCATGATACAAAATTTTCCAGATGTATTTCCTGATGAAATTCCGTGTCTACCCGCAAAGAGAGACATAGATTTTACCATTGAGTTAATTCCGGGAGATGCCCCAGTTTCCCGACCACTAGACCGAATGAGCATACCAGAGCTAACAGAATTAAAATTGCAGCTTCAAGAGTTGCTTGATAAAAGGTATATTCATGCCACTGTGTCCCCTTGTGGAGCTTTGGTATTATTTGTTAAAATTAAGGATGGAACCCTGCGAATGTGCATGGATTACTGCAAGCTAAATAAGTGGACCATTAAGAACAAATACTTCCTTCCCCATATAGATGATTTATTTGATCAAGTAAAGGGTGCAACAACATTCTCAAACATTGACCTCTAATCAAGCTATCATCAAATCTGGATAAAGGAGGAAGATATAACAAAAACATCATTCAGAACTCATTATGGACATTATGAGGTCATAGTGCTTCCTTTTGGGCTGACCAATGCCCCAACAACCTTCATGTGTCTCATGACCAGTATATTTCATCCGTACTTAGACAAATTTGTGTTAATCTTTTTTTATGACATACTGATCTACTCTCGGAACATAGAAGAACATAAGGAGTGTCTCCGTATTGTTATGCAATTTCTAAGAGAACACCAATTGTACACCAAGTACTGTAACTGTGATTTCTTTAAAGAGAAAATCCAGTACTTGGGACATGCCATCACCAAGCATGGGATCACAGTAGATCTAGGAGAAATAAGAACTATCATGGAATGGTTGGTACCGAAAGATGTTGCTGACATAAGATTGTTCATGGGTCTGGCGGGATACTATTAGAGATTTATGGCAGGTTTTTCTAGAGTGGCATATCCTATTACCAATCTGCAAAAGAAAGAAAAAGCCTTCAAATGGACCCTCGAATGTCAAAGGATATTTGATCAGCTCAAACATCTACTTGCCACCGCACCCATTTTGAGCATTGTTGATCCCAGCAAAGAGTATGTGGTTTGTACAGACGCTAGCAAGGAAGGTGTAAGTGGCATATTAATACAAGAAGGTAGGGTAGTTTCCTACCAATCAAGAAAGCTTAAAGAGTATGAGAAAAACTATTTAGCATATGACTTGGAATTGATAGCAGTGATTGATGCCTTAAAGATGTGGCAGCATTACCTGTTGGGTAAGAAATTTCGATTGATGACTGATCAACATAGTCTGATTAACTACTTCAAACAACCCACTTTAAATACTAGGCAAGCTCGTTGGGTAGATTTTCTAAGTGAATTTGATTTCGAGATCAAACATTTGAAGGGGAAAGAAAATCGGGTTGCTAATGCCTTAAGCTGAAAGGTAAATTGTTTATATGAAATTTCTTTGAGTGAATCACCAGCAACTTTTTTTTAGCAAATTCATGAAACAACCGGGCAAGATTTAGTATACAAACATTTATGGAAGCAAGAAAAAATTTCGAATAGCCATGAAAAACAAATATGATATGAGGTAAATGCCGAAGATTTGATGATTTTTAGGAAAAGGATATATGTGGCTAACTAGAAACATCTTAAAAATTTAATTTTAGATGAATATCATAAGATCCCTTATGTAGAGGCCACCCCAATTACCAGAAAATAATTTTTGCCAGGAGAAAAGAATTCTTCTGGCTTAGAATGAAGAGGGAGGTAGCAAAATATTTAGCCAAATGTCTAGAATGCCAACAAATAAAAGCTAAGCACCAAAACCCAACATGACTACTCCACCCTCTGCCTATTCCGAAATGGAAATGGGAAACCATATCTGTTGATTTCATTACTGGACTGCCTATGTCAAAAAGACAAAATGACTCCATCATGGTGGTAATGGACAAGTTGAGAAAGTCTACTAATTTCATACCTGTCCAGTCAACTTATAAAGTGGTACAAATTGCTAATATTTTTATGAAAAACATTTTAAAATTACATGGGATTCCCAAAATGATCATTTCCAACCATGATGTGAAATTTACATCATCCTTCTGGAAATCCTTTTTTGAGGGATTGAGCACACATCTACACTTCAACACTGCATATCATCCTCAAACGAATGGACAAACTGAGCGAGTCAATCATGTTGTTGAAAACATGTTGCAAACTTACATAATGCAACAACCATCTAAGTGGGAGGACTACCTGCACTTGGTAGAGTTTTCCTATAACAATGGGTACCATACATATTTACAGATGAGCTCCTTTGGGGTGTTATATGGGCGTAATTGTAGAACACCATTGAGCTGGAGTGGTTTAGACGATATGTTAATGTTAGCACCAAATATGTTAGAAGAAATGGAGGATATGGTGAAAAAGGTGCAAGTCAATTTAAAATATGCTTATGACTCGGAAAATAATTTTGTAGATTAGAAGAGGAGCTTCCAGGAATTTCAAGTAGGGTATCATGTATACATTCGAGTGCGTGCCAAAAAAAGCACATTGCAATAGAGCAGATGTGTTGTTGGGCAGTAGTTCCCCCCATAGCAAGTTTTTCGGGCTTAAAGCCCGAGTTTTGGTCAATGTAATGTAAAGACCTCGCAAAATGCGAGTGTGGAGTGCGAGAGTCTAGGGTTGTCTACCCTAAAATAATGTAATTTAATATAGAATGTGTCAGCCTACCCATGGTCTGCGAACCATGGGATTGTATAAATAGAGCGAGGGTGTAAGTGTAAAGTCAGTTTTGGGTCTTAAGTTAGATATTCTTTTGGATGAGGAATTCACTCCGAGTCTGTAAATTTGAGTCTTGGGTTGTAGTAGTAGGGAGAAGCTCTGCAACTGTGTGCGTAGAGGCATGGTAGAGTCCATAGCTAGGTGTGCGAACCCTTATAGCTGAGTGCGCCGAGCATAGTTGGGATTGTAATTGGATAGATAATTAATAAAAGATAAGCTGATTCAGAAATACTGTGTGTTTATGCTCCTGTTATGTTTATGCATCTCTTTACGGTTTTATGATTGCACGCACTTGCTATGAATGTTGAATGATTAATGAGAATATTGGACATATACAATTAAGTTAAGATCTATAATAATAACACAGTAAGGATAAAGGATTTATACATCACCTCTCTGAATTCTTTATAGAGCTCCGCGGAAGCAGTCGCACAAGTTGTGAAGGACAGACGGCTGTGCGGAGCAGCGCAAACATGCAGGATCAGTTCATGAACTTCTCAGACTTCATCAAGACATCCCCAAGGTTCGGAAACTTGGTTCTAGCACCCTCCCATACTACCTCTAGTGAGACCTTGGTCCACGCACTGCGGACTGTTGCCGAAAGGGCCAGTAGTTTTAGGATTTGTTTAGCTAAATCACTTCTGAACCTGGTCAGGCACCAACAAGCAAACAAATGGTTCCGTTACCAGGGCTGGGATCTACCTAAGGGATTTCTGATGTCGTGCCATTGGAACCCTACAAAGGAGGAAATTGAAGAGTGGTTAGACAAGAAGCTTCATGAGTTCATGACACAGGAAAACAAAACTCTACAGATATTCGAGAAGAGATGGTTGGATCACTACGTATATACAGAAATCCACGAGATCTTGTGTCCTTCCCTTCTGAACTGTATGAGTGGATCGTGAGGTTAGCCGATAGCCAGGGAAGGTAGAAGCTCGAACAACCGATGGTGTGGACTCCAGAATTAGTGTGCAGACTAGAGACATCAGAAGATAAGATCGCGCAAGCTGTGGACCATTGGCTCAACTGGATAATAGGGGGAGTTATCACTGAGTTTGCGATAGACATGACCGTGAGCTACAACAAAGCAGAGCGATGTTTTCTCAAGGGACCATGAGGTAGGTACATTAAATCCCTGATACCTGGATTAAGATGTTGATATGTGAAAAACGGGTGATGCAAATACATTAATGTTTGGAACGACGCGGAGCAGAAGGATCAACAAAGGTAGTAGGGAATTAGGAAACAGTCCCTTGATTTCACCTTCGCAAGAAAGCAAGGAAGAGCTTGCTCGGGTCTCTCCGAGAAATGCGGTCAGTTTAATAAGGCAGCGCATTCCGCAGTTACCACCTCCACTTACACCATCACCCACTTCACCTCCTTCACCTCTGTCTCCACCCACTCCACCACCACTACCCCCATAGTTTAGCATGGCAAGCGTGATCAAGCTACCCGTATTCAGAGGATTAGGAAATGAGGATCTGAATCAGTTTTGGTTCGTGGTAAGAGAAATGTGCGAAGCATAAGGGGTCATGAACAACAACATTAATAAGGCTACATTGTTGAGCGTACTATAGGATCGCGCGTTGACATGGTATATCAAGCATTTCAATGATCACCCAAATGCATGAATAGCAGAGATCCAGAATGCGTTGAGCAACGAATTTAGCCGACAAAAGTCTGAAACACAATCAATCATTGGGTTTAAAGAGATCACGATGCTCTCGGGTGAGACCCCCTGGGATCTGGATCAGTGATTGAAGAGTATGATACACGAGGCTAATATGACGCTCACAGATGCGCAACACCGCGGATGGTTTGTGGCATCCTTGAAACTGCACCTGAGGACGACGCTGTCACAACATAAGATTTCAACCTAGGCTGAAGCATTGGAAATGGCAATGAGGTTGCATGAGACCCCGATACAAGACCCTGGGTTGGGAGTTCAACAAATCCACGTGCAACTACAGAATCTATGCTTGGAGATGCAAAGTTTGAAGCAAAATAGGGCACCACAGCCAGAGGCGCATGATGAAGTATGGTGTATAAAATGCAAAGGTCAAGGCCACGACAAGGATCATTGTCCAGTATTTGTGAACTACTTGGCAGGAGGGGGACCGATGCCATTGAGCCCAGAAGCACAGGTAGGGCCAAGTGCGGCACCCGCGCTGTGCTGTGCGATATGTCAGATAGGGGGAAAGCACGCGACAGATAACTGTCATTTATTGTAGAAGTATACATAGACTCCGTAACAACTGTTTTGTAATTTTTGTAAATTGGTGGGTCATGACAATCGTACTTATCGCAAATACAAGTTGATGATGGAGCAGACCCCAACCTATATAATGCAGACAAAAGTGCGAGGCCGTGACCTAGCCACGAGGATGGCGCGGGCTGGATTTCAGGGCCGAGGTCGGGGACGAGGAGGAATGGGGCCAGGAAGGGGTCGTGGATAGTTGACTTGCTACAATTGCAGAGGACCAGGACACTACCACCGCGATTGTACTAATCCAACGAGAATGTCTTGTTCATATTGCGATCAGTTTGATCATGAAATGATAGATTGTCCTACATTGATAACACAGATGCATGAGAAAGGGGTACTTCAGTCCCCTCCGACTCAGAATATCCAAATGATGAAATATGAACCCCACAACGAAGACCCCAACATGAACATGATGCTCAGAAGTGGTATGACCACAGGGGAAGATAAAGGGAAGCAGCCCAAGGAAGATACATGGGTTCGCAAGGCTGCTGCAAAGGAATCTAAGTTTGACTTAGAACGCGCAAATGAGACGTTTATAGAAGCTAAAAAGAGCTTCACAGAGGCCTCCACTTCAGGTAGTAAGGATCAACGAGAGTAGGGAATGGATCCTTCCATGCTTACTACCTTTTTGGAGACATGCATGAAGCTGTTGTGTGATAATAGGGCAGTTAAAGGACTAAAAGAGCTTATCACTAGGTGGGCAGGGTCCGGAGAAACGCGCGTAGTTTGGAAACTCGAAAAGCATACATTGCGCATTGGAAGAGAGATGATATTGATGACACAGATTGGTGAATATGAAATGGATTAGGTAATCTTGGACCCGGGGTCCGACGCGAATGTGTTACCTAAGAAAACATGGGAATGCATGGGCAGGCCCACGTTACAGTGGTCCCCTATTCAATTACAAATGGCGAACCAATAGAAGATTTTTCACATGGGAAAGCTGCAAGGGGTAAAAGTTGATATCGAAGGCGCGAGCACATAGACAGACTTTGAAGTAATAGATATTATCGATGATAGCAATATGTATCCCACATTACTAGGGATAGACTGGGCCACCGATATGAATGGATTCATCAATCTGAAGAAGTGAAAGATCATATTCGAGAAAAGTCCCTACACATAGTAGTGCCACTAGACCCAGTTGAAGGAGCGGGCTACACCGAACTAGTGCACAATGATGAGCTGGATTGTATCTACAAGATAATTGTGCGAGACCGGGATTGGGTAAATCTTACTGCAGATGGAAGGATCTCGTGGGAGCGTGCAAGTTACTGCACCTCAGATTCAGACGAAGAAGATGAATGCTGGCACAATCAGTTAAACAAAGTGACAACACTGAATTGCAACATGATGACTAGATCACTGCCTTGTGTGACAACCCAGGGCCGAGATCTGCCAACATATGATGGATTGACAGTGGTGGATGAATTCTTGAGGAAGTTTGAGAGTGTAGTACCGGAACAACAGTGGTTCGATGCATTGAAGTGGATGCTGCGCACGACACCTGCATGATGGTGGGGAACACATCAAGGAAATTTTGAAAACTGGCGCAGCTGTAGGAGGATGATGCGCCTACGATTTGGGAAACTGCAACAACAGATGGCAGATAAATACGATGGATGCGATGACCCACACACGCACCTCGTGAAATGGACCTAGGCCTATGGAGAAGAACCTCAGCCTGAATGGGTACACTTATTCTACCATACCCTGGATGTCATACCCATGAATTGGTATACCAAGACGAAACTCTGACATGGTACGGGTGAATGGGATGTCTTGCGTGAGAGCTTTTTGTTAAAATTCACATTTGAGGACCGATGGTCAGATACAGTTGACAATGAGCTGCAAGTCGTAAAAGTCGCCATCTCCAAAATACCATAGGAACCTCAGGAAGTAGTTCAACCAGCATGAGCAACCTAGTTAAGCAGTGCCCTAGAATGTTATAATGCACAAGTAGAGGAGGATGATGACGACCCCTAAAATATTAATATTCCAGAAATTGAAGGGTGTTGCGAAGTTCGAGGACCATGACTTGAGGATCCTGACATCACTGCACTGCTAGAAACAAAACAAGTAACCATTATACAGACGCGGAGCCAAAGTAGTTTATGCTTGGGGACTATTGGGACGATTCCACAGTAGATAAAGTCGTCGAGTTATTCTGCGAATATAAAGATTTGTTCCCGACCAAAATCACAGACTTAAAGGGTATCATTGGCGACTTAGGGATGATGAAGATCACTCTGAAACCGGATGTGAATCCAGTTAAGTAGTGACCTTACCATTTGAATCTGAAGTATAAAGAAAAGGTCTGTGAAGAATTAGACAAAATCCTTGCAGCCGTAATTATTGAACCAGTGGAAGAATCCGACAGGGTGAGTCCTATGGTAGTACAGGAGAAAAAACAGAACGACAAAATAAGAATCTGTGTGGACCTCAAAAATCTTAACGACGGCTATGTTCACGATCCATTCCCGACACCATTTACAGTTGAAGTATTGGAGAATGTTGGCAGTCAGGAAGCTTACTCATTCATGGATGGCTTCTCAAGTTACCATCACATCAAGATTGTGCCGGAAGATAGGAGCAAGACAACCTTTGCAACTGAATGGGGTTGTTTTGAATACACTATTATGCCCTTTGGACTGAAGAATACAACAACGCTATTTTTGCGCGTAGTGGTGGCTGCATTCAATGAATACGTCTACAAGTTCTTGGAGGTCTATCTAGATGATTGGACTGTATTTGGGTTAGTTAAACGCCATATAGTGAGCTTACGTTTGATGCTAGATACTTGTCGATGGCACCAGATTGCGTTGAATCTTAAAAAGTGCACCTTCCTTGTCCCCTTTGGAAACCTGCTTGGCCATGTGCTTTGCAAACAAGGCCTGATGGTGGACCCTGCGAAGATTGTCATTATTGTCAATCTAGAAGCATCGTGAAGTGTCAAACAACTACACGCCACTTTGGGGCACACTGGTTACTATAGAAAGTCTATCAAGAGCTATGCATAAATAACAACGTCAATGGAACAAATATTGAGAAAGGATGCTACATATTATTGGAATGATGATTGTAAGTAAAGTTTGGATGCTTCCAAGGAGAAAATGGCATCCACTCCCATCTTGGTCTTCCCAAAATGGGACATAGAATTTCATGTACATGTTGATGAGTCGTGTATTGCACTAGGAGCTATACTCACGCAGGAAGGCATGGAAGGCGTGGATCACCTGAACGCGTTCGGGAGTTGGCGGCTATCCAAAGCCGAAAAGAACTATTCTACTACTGAGCACGAAGGATTGGAAATGGTATATGCGCTCCAAAAATACCGACACTATTTACTTGGTGGGCACTTCAAGATGTATACCGACCATTCCATTTTGAAATACCTGATGAAGAAACCTGTGTTGGGGGGGCGCATATGCAAATGGCTATTACTGTTTCAAGAATATGACTTCAAGGTCATCGTAAAGCCAGGACACCTAAATGCAGGACCAGATCACTTATCACGAATCGAGACAGGCGAGGAGCCAACAAATTTGGAAGAAGGACTTCGTGATGCACAACGCTTTACAGTGCACGTCGCGGATGGCCACTTCGAAGATATAATCCATTTTTTAACCACAGGGATTGCGCCGAAGGAATATTCCATACAACAGAGAAAGGAATTGGTGTACGCATGGCAGACTTTTCTGTCATCGCGGGGCACCTCTATAAAATGGGAAACTATGAGGTATTGTGAAGATATGTACCTAAATTTGAACGAGGACAGATCCTTGTGGAAGCACATTGGGGGGCTGCAGGAGGACACTGTATAGGATGTGTGATGGCATAAAAGATTCTTCGCACTGGGCTATGGTGGCCAACCTTACATCAGGATTCGAAAGCATACTGTCAAGCCTGTGACATATGTCAGAGGACTGGGAAACCATCACGAAGGGATGAGATGCCACTCAATCCACAGATGACGTTGTAGCCATTTGGAAAATGGGCAATCAATTTTATGGGACCAATCAATCCTCAGGGAAAGACAGGTCTACGCTGCATCATCACCGCGATAGAGTACTTGACTTGATGGGCGGAAGCACAGCCGGTTAAGGATTGCACATCCACCACAACTACGAAATTTTTGTTCGACCACGTGTTAACAAGGTTTGGATGCCCAAAAATTTTAACGAGTGACCGCGGAACGTACTTCCTGAATGAAACTATCAGCCCAATCACCAAGGAGTTCCAGGTGTATCACTAGCAAAGTACACCGTAACATCCACAAGCTAATGGGACAGTAGAAGCATTCAACAAGATTTTGGAGACTACGCTGACCAAAGTATGTAACGCACAACGAAATGACTGGGACTTGCACATACCTGTCATATTATGGGCATACAGAATCACATGCAAGAAACTCACGGGTCATACACCTTTCAGATTAGTCTATGGCATGGAGGCAGTCATGCCAATGGAATACATCATACCCAGTTTGCGGATAGCAGCACTTACAGGCATGTTGGACCATGAAGCCTTAGAAGAGAGGCTAACACAATTGGAAGAACTCGAGGAAGAACGGTTTCTTGTGGGATTCCATCAGCAAGTCTAGAAACAGCTCGTGAAAGCCTGGCACAATTGCCATATCAAGTTGCGCACATTCAAGGTAAACGATTTAGTGTTGTTGTATGACAGCAAGTTCAAAAAACTTTCGGGAAAATTCAGAATGCATTGGTTAGGACCATATGTGGTCAAGGAGGTCACACACGGAGGTGCGGTCCAACTAGTCAAAGTTAATGGAGAGGCCTTCCCAGGAAGAGTAAATGGCAGTTGTGTGGAGCTCTACACAAGTGGGCCAGTTGTCTGACTAATCGACCAAAGTACAATCTTCGCACCCGGACAAGTCGAACAGAGATTCGGGACTATAAACACAGGTACTAGAAGTCGGCATCAAAGTATAGAATCAAATTAGTCGCAGATGTTTCAGAAGCAGAAATGGAGTAGATCCAGACGACGACATCATGGTGAGTTGCGGACCATCACGTCGTACCAGCACAGTTGGATGGACTTCACGTTAGGATCGTCACACCAGCAAAGTGACTCGGGACGAGTCACGATGATTGTGTTGGGGGCTTGTTGGGCAACAGATCCCCTCGTAGCATGTTTTTGGGGCTTAAAGCCTGAATTTTGGTCAATGTAATGTAGAGACCCTGCAGAATGCATGCGCGGAGTGTGAGAGTCTAGGGTTGTCTACCCTAAAATAATGTAATTTAATATAAAATGTGTCGGCCTACCCATGGTCCGCAGGCCATGGGATTGTATAAATAGAGCGAGGCTCTAAGTGTAAAGTCAGTTTTGGGTCTTAAGTTAGATATTCTTTTGGATGAGGAATTCGCTCTAAGTCTTTAAGTCTGAGTCTTAGGTTGTATTAGTAGGGAGAGGCTCTGCAGCTGTGTGTATAGAGGTCTGGTAGAGTTCGCAGCTGGGTGCGCGGACCCCTGCAGCTGAGTGCGCACAACGGAGTTGGGCTTGTATTTGGACAGAGAATTAATAAAAGATAAGTTGATTCGGAAATACTGTGTGTTTATGCTCCTATTATGTTTATGCATCTCTTTATGGTTTTATGATTGCGCGCACTTGCTATGAATGTTGAATGATTAATGAGAATATTGGGTATATGCAATTAAGTTAAGATCTATAATAATAGCACAATAAGGATAAAGGATCTAGATAGCACCTCTCCGCGCTCTTTATAGAGTTGCACAAAAGTAGTCGCACAAGCTACGAAGTACAGATGACTGTGCGGAGCAACGCAAAGCATAGGATCGGTTCGCAAACTTCCTAAACTTCATTAAGACATCCCTAGGGTGCGGAAACCTAGTTCCAACACCCTCCCATACTACCTCGGATGAGACCTCAGTCCGCACACTACGGACTGTTGCTGAAAGGGCCGGTAGTTTCAGGATTTGTTTGGCTAAATCACTTATGAACTTGGGTGAGGCCCCAACAAGCCAACATGTGCTAAACTAACACCAAGATTCTGTGGGCCTTTCCAAATCTTAGCTCGAATCAGACTGTTGGCTGAAGAACTTTCCTTACCGAGCCACATTCGTTTACATAATGTCTTTCATGTTTCTCTACTTAGGAAATCATTCGTCTACATAATGTCTTTCGTGTTTCTCTACTTAGGAAATATGTTATGTTTATGATACTAGTCACGTAATCAATTGACAAGACATTGAGGTAAAATATACAATAAGTTTTTCTTTTTATGGATTTATTAAACAAGCTAACGAATGACGTAATTTATTTTGTTGCTATATATGAGTCGAACGAGAAGGCGAGTTCCTAGTTGAACGTCTCGTTATACTAGATCCGAGAGAAGTAATGTTGTTGAAATAAGTTATCACCTAGGTTAAAGTACAATGGCAGCACTATGCGCCAGAAGAGGCCACCTAGGAAGATTAGGAGGTTATGAAGGAGAGCTTTGCAAAATTATTTTTAGAGAGATAACATCGGGACGATGTTACGTCTTGGGGGGGGGAGATGCTATATCCCAAGATCTTGTAAATATTTAAATTTGCTCCATACCAAATAGACTATTTATTATTTTGTTATAAAAACTACTTTTGGTATTTAATATCTTTTGAAAGGTGAAATAGAAGTTATTTGTTAATATGTTTTTCTTTACTTGCTAAAGTAGTTAGGGAAGACAATTATGTGTCCCTAAATAATTTTTTGAGAATTTATTCAAGAAGATCAAGAGGATAAGGATATCTAAGATCAGGGGTACTTAGAGCAAGAAGAAAAAGAATCTGCGGTGACGGATGAGGCAGTCTAGTATTGGACTAGATAGCACTGAGATTGTGAGTTCTCATAGAGAAGAAGTTCTTGTACATAGGAACAACTCAGGGGGAGACTAATTGGTTTAATAGTCTAAAGGTTGGGAGGTAAAGGAACTAGAGGTCAGATCTGGTTGTGGAGTGAAACAGGATAAATATGGGAAACAACGATCGAGATAAGTAAAAGAAATTCTGATGTTTAAATTATAGATGATTGTCATGTGTATGATATAATCTATGCAAGCAAATAGTTATCATGAATTAGGAAAATGTTAGATAATTTATAGTATTTTCATAAGAAGTTCTTAATTAGTTATTTCATCCAAGGAAATGAATTTTCAGTAATCGAATTAAAGATCATAGACGGTTTGCAAAATCTATTTCTAGAAAGACAGATAAAGATTGTAAAAGACAAATTGTCATAGTTGTCCGATAAAAGCAGGATAACAAACTCTCACTGACAGAAATTGCCATTTAAGCATCAACTCGATAACAAGGAATTTCCGCTTATGTCAAGAGTCATCGTACGCTGCGGTATAGCCCACTATATTGCAGCGTAAACACTTTTAAAGCCGCTAGTCAAATGACAAAGGGGTAAAATTGAATACAGGTATTGCCGAAGCCTGAGATATCAGAGAGTTACTCAGGTTCCTTTCCCTTCTTTAGTATATAGATACCAGAGAACAACAGAACTTCATAAGATTATGGAAATATAATAGGTAAAGAATTTCGAGATAAGCTAATTAAAAAAATACCCAGCAAAGAAATTACATGTACAAAAACAGCAATTACATGTACAAAAACAGTTTGAATATTCAAGTACTAAAAAGAAAACATAACATAACAGTAAATTTCGAGGGTTGCCCTCAAATTTCAAACCCTAACCATAACAAAAGAACCGGGCACAACTGTTCCCAGTAGAAATTCAATGTGCACATTTTGAATAGTAAATAGCTTATTCATCAAAACCCAATAGATTAAAAAGGAGTAACACTACCGCTGAAATATATATAAGATGAATGGAGCAAATAAGTCTTCATAACATTCACATTCGTAAAACTTAAAAGCTGTCGTAAATCAATTTATAGTAAGTCAAGTTAGGGTTCTGATTTTTTTACCACCACATGACATTCTTTCATTACCAATACACCTGTCTATAGGCATTTACGAACAAACAAAATATGACAAAACAAAGAGAAGCCGGGAGACATATAAACCCTTCATTTTACAAAGAAATCGACTTCCCCCGCAGCCGAGAATGTTTTGGAAAAAACACTGAACGGACCCAGTTGGTAGTTTATGTAACAATAGCCTTAGAGAATCAAAACCCCCAATCAATTAATCAAATCTGAGAGCCATAGCAGTGTGAAATACCCGGAGGCAGTTATGACAGCCCATGTTGTAGACTAGAAGCTGAGCAATGGTTCCATCCAGCCCTTCCCCATTTCAATACAAAAAGTCTTCCATCCCCACAAGGAGGAAGAGGAAGAATTAAAAGACCATAATAAATGAGATAAGTCTGATAAGAAAAAAACATTAACAAAAAATATTGAAGGCCTTACGTATGTTAAGCCCGATAGAGGAACCTCTCTCTAGAAGCAGTCGTTGCCATGAAGCCCAAGTCCTATTTAGAATAGTTGAGGGTTAGACAGAGTGAAATGTATTACTGTATATAAATGCAACTTACAGTTTCAATATCCAAATATAAACAATACGTGCGAGATACGATAGAACTCTGCTGAGAAGGCCGGAGCCACCTCTCGCAAATGAAGAATGAGAGGTAAAACACACCAAGGAGAAGGCATAGTGCCCCAAGGATTCACCTCTTTCGTCTGATCCTTGACAAGATGAGAGACCGTTGATCCAGAGGGAATCCCAAAGAACCAGTACTGCAATAAAAAGTCCAGCCGGAAGTACGGCCACTTGACCGAGAAATTTACAGCAAGATAACTCGAAATAAATACAGCTCAGAGGACCGTACAAATTACCAAACATGTTGTAGGTGAATGGTATAAGGTTTAATAAAAATCGAGACATGAAGAGACAAACGCTGTAATGAAAACCCGATATGACTTTTGTAAAAGACAAGTGGACTGGGTTCGACTGTAAACCCTCCCAAATGCGTTCATTTGTTTCATTTTATTAACTCCCCACTATATTTAATATATAATAAAAGGTCAATCATAATGAGCTTTATTCATACAAATGTATGCAATGAGTAATTTCATAAAGTTAAATTTGATTTATGGGTAATATAGTAAGTTAAGTAGCTATTTTTTTTATTATGAACTTTAATAACTTGTGGATGTGTGACATAAGCTAGATATTCTTTTGCATAATAGTCTCTTCCAAGTTTTTCCCTAGACGCGAAGAGTAGTTGGTGAATTGGCGTATCTTGAGACTTAGAGAGATGATATTTTGCAGTGAAAACACCACTAACATTTAATTGCTTATTTTCAACATGTAAATTCTTCTCTGCATTAATTAGATTGAGCATGTACCTAATTTGGTACTCACCAAGTAATTCCCTATGGAATCTATTAATCAGCTTCCTCCAGATGGAAAATTGATACCAATTGATACCACTAGAGAAATCAGATCTTGCCTTTAGATATGGAGGTGGGAACGACGACCTTAACTTAGTAGTTGTGGTTATAAAAAATATAATATGCATATTAATCATCTAATGAAAGAATCGACGATATAAGTATCCCTAAGTGAGATAATTAGGTGAATAAGTAGGAGAAAAAATTTACCGATAAAATCAAATGCAGTTCGGCCATTGGTGAAACGCCCAGTTGGGTGATGGAAGAAGGTCTCCCCGTAAGGCGGAAAATTTTCTTTGGAGGTTGTGTTGGCAATGAAATTGTTGGTACCAGCGTCTGCTAGAAAATCCCCAAAAATGAACATGGCAGGGGCTTTATAGTGAATGGTAGTAGCGAAAGGAAAATATAAAAACAACATAAGGGTTGCGCTGGAACAGGCAATAAACATTGCTAAGAACACCATTATAAAGGAATATGAGTGCAGAGAATCAAGGGAGATGTGGATGGATGCAGATTAAGGAAAAGAAATGCATTTATAGAGATATCATCCATGGGATGACTGCTCTCTCCACATTAAAATATATCAATGTCAGCTTCACTTTAAATATTTTATGAAGAGTTCCATTTTAAATGTTTAGTTTTTTTCGTCATTCAATATATATATGTTTTAGTTAATTTTTCGAGTGAGTACAATGATCAAGATTAATATAATCAATGTACAGGAATCATAATCATAATAATCCTTATGAATACAATAATCATAATTAGTACATTAATGTTACCATTTTCAATTATTATAATTTATTTCAAATAATAATTTTTAGGTTAAATAAATAATAATAATAATAATTTAATAACTTTACTAATAGTTAACTTTTTAATTTGAATAATAATTAGTTAAATATTATATTTATTTATTAATTAATTATAAATTAATATTAACAATATTAATAATATTTATAACATTAAAAATATTAATAATATTAACATTTTTGTATTTTGGCTTTTGTGATCCATAATGAGAAATCTATAATGAGTTAAACAAAGTCTTTCGACATAAATCGCATAAGAGATAAGAGAACCGACAAGTGTGGTTCATCATGACAACTAGAAAATGAACCACACTTGTTGGTTCGAAATAGGTCGACATTATTTATATTAATAAAATAATAATAATAATAAGAAGTTAATTATTATGAATTATTTTATTATTATTATTATTATTATTAAGTTGATCATTTATTATTTTTATGATTTTAAAATTAATTGTTTCTATTATTTAACTTTGGCCATTTATGATTTTTATTTATTTTTAAGTTTTTAGAATTAATTGTTTTGATTATTTAAGCCTAACCAAAATATTATTTTTATTTTATTATATTATTATATTGATTTTATTAATTGTTTTATTGTTTTGATTATTTAGGTTTGAACTTGATATTATTTGTAATTTATTTGTAGATATTAATTTCATTAACATTTTTTTTTTAATTAATTGTTTTCCTTAATTAAATATTATCAATTATTTCATTATATTAAATCACATAAGAGATAAGAGAACCAACAAGTGTGGTTCATAATGACAACTAGAAAATGAATCACACTTGTTGGTTCGAAATGAGTCAACATTATTTATATTAATAAAATAATAATAAGAATAAGAATAAGAAGTTAATTATTATTAATTATTTTATTATTATTATTATTATTATTATTAAGTTTGATCATTTATTATTTTTAGGATTTTAGAATTAATTCTTTCTATTATTTAAGTTTGGCCATTTATTATTTTTATTTATTTTTAAGTTTTTAGAGTTAATTGTTTTGATTATTTAAGCCTAATCAAAATACTATTTTTATTTTATTATATTATTATATTGATTTTATTAATTGTTTTATTGTTTTGATTATTTAAGTTTGAACTTGATATTATTTGTAATTTTATTTGTAGATATTAATTTCATTAACATTTTCCTTTTAATTAATTATCTTCCTTAATTAAATATTAACAATTATTCCATTATATTAAAATATTATTTATTTAGTCAAATTTAACCCAAGATCTTGGTCTTCATTTTGTCCTAACCATGAATGAGAGTGGACGGTTTGATGATGTGATTTTTACCGAAAATTTTCTTACAATTCATAATATTTGATTAAATATGATAAAACAATAGAAAATAAATTAAGGTTTTTCTTGGGTGTATAAAAGAGTATTCTATTTTCTAATTTGTGGCATACTTGATATAGGTTCATTTCAACAAGTTACTTAAGTAAGTTCAATTTGGATGGGGAAGATAATGATCACTCTCCCTATAAATCTACTTAAAATTAGGATTTTAAAAATTACATAATATTATTTATAATAAATCAAATATAATCATAAATATTTAATAAATATGATAAACCAATAAATCAATATAAAATATAAAAAACCAAGTACAAAAATATATTTTGGAAATATTTTATAAGATAATTTTAAATACCATAATTTTTGGGTTAAGAAAAAAAATGCAAGAAGTGTAAGACACCCAACCCTTAATTGCCTATTAGGGTTGAGAGACATAATTAGACACAATCTTGTAGGATTGTTAAGAAGAAGTGGTTATCAAATTTCTTGTTTCCTCTGTTATATCAAATCATATTTTGATACCATCATTTTTTCTTTGCTAGTAAAGAACATTCCAATGATATAAATTTCATGTTGTTATAAACTCCAAGAACAAAGTTATGCCCATGTGAACTTCTACCCATTTAGAGCCCACCAACGTTCTTACATTATTATTTATTAATTTATTATTAATAAGGAATTAATTTATTATTTAATCAATTAATTTATTATTTAATAAATTTATTATTTAATGAATTAATTAATAATGAATGAATGATCTTTTGGTCTCTACATTGCCCTCTAATTCAACTTCTTCCATGATCTTCATCTTCCTCTTCATCTGGTCTTAATTTTGAAAGTGTTATCATAATAATTCACCATATTCTCATAAAAATCATTTAAAAACAATCATTAACATAATCATCATTAATATATTATATAGAATACACTAATTATAATTAATATATTATATCTATTTTATCAATAATAAATATTATTATACTTTATTTAAAATAATAAGCTTTGTTTCTAAAAATTATTATCATAATAATTCATTATACTCTAATACAAATAATTTAAAATGGATCATCTTATTTAATAATACAAAACTCTAACTAAATTATAAAACAATTTCAAAACATGATGCATCTATTCTATTTATGTTTAATGATAGATCTAGTTTTTCATCCTTGTCCCCACGATGAATCACAGTAGATGGTTTGAACATTGACTCAAATCCGATGATGTGATTAATTCGAAATACATTCTTAATAGAGATATTTATTTACTTGAAAATCCATTATATAACCTTTATGGCATCTATTTGGAAATTTTTAAATAATATTTATTTATTTTTTATTTTTGTGGTTTATATATATAAAATTTGATAAACATGTTATTAAAATTACTAATTAAAATTATAAAATTTATATAGCTTAAGTGTTAGGATTTTTATACTGAATTAATTCATTTAAAAATATATTTTAAATAAACAAAAAAAAAACCCCAATTTCATGAAAACGAAAATTTACATCAATCAAATTCCAATTTAAAAACCAAAACATAAAAAAATTATTGAATTTAGATTATTTTATCCATAATAATTATTTATGTGATCCATAATAATTATAACAACATCTTTTAAAAACAAAAACATAAAAAAATTATTGAATTTAGATTATTTGATTCATAATAATTATTTATGTGATACATAATAATTATAACAGCATATTCCGTATCATCTTTCACTAAAAATCACATAGGCTATAACCGTATGGATGCGTTTTGAATGATGCAATGTGCAGTGTGGTTAGTGTGCAGTGTGGTTCATCTTTAGGACAAGAAGAGGAATGAGATCTAGACAATGAAATAAATAGATGAAGAGAGCAACTAACTAGCGGTTAGAAAATAACAACTAGTTTGACTTAATAACTTATATTAATAATTAAGATTTGAACAAAAAAGGTAAAGGTAAAGGGAATCAAACTAAATAAATTTTAATTAATAATTAATATTATTAAAATAAATTCTATTAATATTACAATTAAAATCAGTTTTATAATAAAATTTATGAAACCACAAATATACTATTATTAAGAATTAGTATTCTAATAAATAATATTCTGTGGTCCATAATGAATTAAGAAAAGTCTTTTGGTAGAAATCACATAAGATAATTTATTTTTTTTGCAAAGGGGGGCCAAAAAAACGAAATTTTCTCTTATGTGATTCCAACAAGTGTTGGCCAAAAAAAAATTTCTCTTATGTGATTTCTACCCAAAAACTTTGCTTAATAAACAATATTGTTAAGATGGTATTAACAAATTTTATTCTTCCACATAATTAGTAATACTATTACTAATAAGAAATAGTAATAAAAATAATACTAATATTATAAACATTATTATTAAATTAGAAATCATAAATTTTATTTTTACAAATAATATTTAAAAAAAACATAGATATATTTACAAATAAAAATAATAATAAAAATAATAATAAAGAAAATAAATAAGAATATAAAAAGAAAAAACTTTAGAAACATAGAGCATGGATCCAACACCTGCTCCCATCATATCTATTCAAGTTAACATATCTATTCAGATTAACAAGGATTTTTTCATTTTCTAAGGCCTCTCTAAATTTATGATGATGAAAATGGTCAATCCTAGCGATGACCCTATCCTCTTATATGCATATGTGATGATTGGTATTTTATGCATGTTCTGCCAAAGAGAAGGAGTGAGATATTACATGCTTGATGTCCACAACATGCTCACAAATCATTTGATTTATTAATCGACTAGTCTCACAAATATAAAGAGTCCCATAGGAACAAGCAAGGATGTAAAAGATATTCCCATCCTTTGGGTTAATCAGGTACTTAAGCGAATGAAGAGAACTCCAAAAAGTGCTAAGTAGCCTACAAGTAGAAGGAATCGTATGTCCCCTCAATAAAAGGAAGATGAACTCTGGAAAATTGATGCTTGGGATGAATCTTATTCTTTGGACGTTTTTCAGCATTAAGGAAAGCTCTAAGACCCTAGGACCTGCTATAGAAATTGTTATTAAAAACCTTAAGGAGGTCGGTTTTTTCATCTTCAAGGTCATTTTCATCAGAAACTCGCAATGCCCAAGTGGCTAAGGTGCTGAGAACACCTACATTTTGAGCAGGAAAAAGATGGGAACTAGCATGAAGATATTGCTTTGTGTGAATTTTCTTCCGAAAAACCTGATGAGAGAAAGAATCGTCATCCTTTTTTGAAATAACAACGTCAAGAAAAGGAAAGTGTAATGCTTTGAGATAAATGTAAATATTTGACTTTACTGTGGTAAATAACAAACAGAATTGATATTATTATCTGTTTGAATTTAAATAATATTGGCTTTTAAAAAAAATTAAGGAACGTTTTCTTTAAGAGCCAACAACTTCTCAAGGGGGAAGTTAGAGGCAAGACAGTTGTTGTGATTCCAACCCTAACTGTTTTCCCTAACTGAAAGGGCTTCTAGAGGAAAATAGGGGGAAAGGGGGGAAAAGTTATGTGCTGTTGGGATAGACAGAAAAGAGAAAAGAGGAAAAAATGGCTAAGTCTGGTGATGACCAGATAGCCAAGCACTAAGTGCGAATATCTTGTTGTAGACAGTGGTCCTGCAAGAGAGCTAGGGGGGAGATTCTGGTCCCGAAAGAAAAATCTCATGGACGGGTGGCAGATTCGAAGCAAATGAACACAGATAATGTCGGCTTCTCAAGTATTTTGCAAGTTACAGTGACTCACGTAAGTGGCTGAACTGTTTTAGAAGCATTTAGAAACATTAAGGAAGTAAGCTATATTAAATGGTTACACTGTTGTGTTTAATTATATAAAAAAAAAATTGAGTCATTGGTAAGTGAGACTCTTACAAAACCATGTTAAAACCCATGAAAAAAATAGAAGAATATTGTGAGGGTCATAATAACAGAGCAATTGTACAGTTAATGGAAAAAAAATGTATACATGTAAACCATCTCTTATCCCATTGGGATGCAGAGCAGAGCACTGCAGAAGTAGGGGAAATCGTGAATTAGCGAATAGGGAAAAGTCCAGAAAGAAATAGCATTGTATAAATCTACTGTTGTTAATCAAATTTGCCTTCAGCGGAAGGGAAATTTACAGTTTATGTGCCCAGAACCCTAAGTGGAGGGTATCATTCTAGAATTAAAAGTTTGCCATAACAGGAGTTGAATTACATTTAAATAATGGAAGGGAGACTTGCGTTGAGGGCCAACCCAGTCCTTCGAATGGATGATTTTTCTTAAATTCCTTCGGATAGGCCAGAACCCTCAAATTATTGTGTTTGTACTCAAACCCTCAATTGAGGAAATCCGTTATCAAATGAGTTAACCGCCAGATAAGTATATGTATAGTGGCTATACTATTTCTGTCATACTACAACAAGAAATACCCCTGTCATTATTGCCCAAAATTTAAGTATATATCTAGTGGCTATACTGTTCCGTCATATTACAAACAAAGAAAACAACAACCGTGGCTTTACTGCCAAATTGTATCAGCAAGATCAAACAGTAAAGAATATAAATACGCTAAATTGCATAGCCAAAGGATTGTAACCAAAGGGTGAATTGAAGGACAACGTTCATTGGAAAAGAGCAAGTAAATCTGTGCAATATTAAACTAAGGAAAACATGCAAACAATAACCATGGAACTCATATTTAAACAAATATTGACACCGCCTGGAACTCTATGGTAAAATAAGTTGAAGAGCTTTATTAGGTAAACAAAAATACACGGTAATCGCATTTGGGAATAGTATAAAGCTTACAGTAATCGTAATCCAGGAGGGAGACATTCTAAATGTACAGGACATATATAATCATTCCATAAACTAAATGTCATTAGCACACGACTTTCGGTGCTTATAATGAAAACATAAACTTCAGGAAATGGACAAGCTGTAGCACAGTTTAAAAATAATTACAAATAGGCTAGCACGGCTCATTCGGCTTCAGAGGTAAAACCCTCGAAGAGAAAATTCTCTACAAAATATATACATGATACATGAGAATAGAGTCTCGATGGGCGAGCTAAAAACCCGAGTTATACATTGTAGAAACAACATTAAACTTTGAGATAAGTCCCTTTTACAAGAATATTAACAGAGAAATCATTTGAAAGCTATAACCAAGTGGAAACCCTCATACCCAGAGGAATTTGGAGTCAATTCCTTCTCTGGAGAACGGTGGTTCTTTCAGTGCCAAGCTCGAAGACAGAGCTGAGGGGAACCTATAGGAGACCACAAACATTAAGTTAGATACCCAAGTAGTCTCACGATGTATAAAAAAAATAAGAACTCAGAGTGCATGAGCGAGTTTCAACCACTGTTGCGCAAGGAGAATGGAATTACACAATTTATACAATGTAAGTCTTACTAGTGATAGAGTTGGAGAATGAAGACCAAGGTAGGGCGTGCTGAGCACCTCCCATTACCACCGCAGAAGCCTGGGTCAAGAAGTAGAGTAGGGCTTGGACGAGAGCAGCAACCAAGCGGTGGATCAAATGAAATGGTGGAAGAATGAAGTTCCGAATCTAGACCAAGTGGTGTGTACAAGGACCGAGCTCTCCACGACTGTTGGATCGCCAAGCCAGCTCCAACACTGTTGATCCAAAGGGGATCCCGAGGCTGTAGCAGTATCGGACCGAACTACACATGCCACGTACAGTGGTAGTGTAGATATTAACATAGTAATTCCAAACAGTAACAACAACAAGGCAGATATATCAATGGCCATGATTCTGTAACCTGCTTTTCCATGAAAATAGACAGTGTAGATTGAAATCGCACCGTGGATTAATTAAAGGCTGAGTCTATCACCTTCATAAATATATGGATTACACACATGTAGATGGGATGTGAAGATAATTCACATTGAAATATTCAGATTGGATTTGTTTGCAAATGATACGAAATGATTAACTTTGGGATATGTAAAGGTTTTTTTTATAACTGTAAAAAAAAAATTATTGGGGACATGACAAGTGGTATCAGGGCCACGTTTTCAAAACTGTGGCCTCTAGGAAATAAATAGCTGAAGTAGATTTATTTTATATTACCTTTGCATTTCTACTTATACTCAAAGAACAAATTAAAAAAAAAGAAAAACTGTTAATGTGCTAACCCTTCCTCTATTCCTATTCTTAGGCTAAGACCAGGAAAATAGAAGAAAACCAACATGAGAAGGGTAGGAAGCAGACCACATAGGTTTGTAGTAGGTCAAGAACCTGCCACAAGCCCTGGAAATAACCCAGAATTATGGGTACAACTTGGAGAGGAGACTCACAATACAAACCTTGCAATATTAGAGACAGTACAAGAATTGAAAAGTGAAATGGCCTGATTACGGGAGGATAACGCAAGGTTAACCATGGAGCAGGAAAGGATTTTAAAGAGCCTATCAGACAAACAGAATCAGCAACCACTGAATCCTAGTGCTGAGCAGCAAAGGGTGTCGGAAGAACAAAATCACCGCACAGAACCAGAGGAGTCAGAAGGAAGGGATGAAGAATGGGAAGAATGATCTGATAATGCTTCCGAGTAGCAGACATAAAAAAGGCAACAGATAGAGTTGCAAGGGGAATTCCGTAAGATCAAACCACCACACTTTGATGGAGAACAGGAGGAAGCAGCTGAGGCATGGTTGATTAATATGAACAAATATTTCCAGCTATATGAATATGATCACAACCTCAAGGCACGGTTAGCCATTTTCCAATTACAAGGGAAAGCCACCCTGTGGTGGGAGGAAGTCAAGATTGTGAGAGGAGTAAGTGAGCAGAATATCACCTGGGAAAAATTTCAAAAATATTTTAAGGAAAGGTACCTGACAGAACATTTCTATGACAAAAAAGTGAGAGAATTCCATGACTTGCATCTGGGACAACAAACCATGGATGAATTTATTACTCGTTTTACATCATTACTTCGTTATGTACCTTATATTAGAGAGGAAAAGGCTAAAGTACAAAGGTTTGTCAGTAGTTTACCCTTGAATATGAGGGAAAGGATTGAGTTTGAGAATCTGAAGACAATGGACGAAGTAATACGTAAAGCCAGAATTTGTTACTAGCAAAGTAAACAGAAGGGAGAGGTTATGGGTAAAAGATGGACTGATAAGAGAAACAACAGATTGGCTGGGAATAATAAAGGGAGCCGAGGTGGAGGTAACAAGGGCTTTGCCAAAGGGAAAAACAGTAGGAATTTACAGAAAAACTCACTCAGGTCAAAGCCAACCAATGAGTCAAGGACCAGTGAACCACCTGGAAAATTAGACAGTGAAGGGACAACAAGGCCTCCTATGTAGTGTTGGGGCTGCGGTGGACCTCATTACGTTAAAAATTATCCTCAATGGAAGGGAATCGAACAGGTTTTCCAGATCCATGAAGCATCAACAGTTGGTGATGTACGACATAGTCTACCAAGGATTAATGGTGCCCTAGAAGATCGTCAGGTGGAGTACCAGCCGACCATGGTGGAATTCGATGGTGAAATTTCAGACCTTACTGTAATTGTTTTAACTAACCCTGGAGCCACATTAAGTTATATTAGTCCTAAGATTGTGGAGCATTGTAAATTGCAAACTGTTAAATTTAAGAACCCATGGTTAGTACAGTTGGCTACAGGGGCAAAGCGAAGTGTACTTGCTAAGGTCGATAACTGCCCCTTAAAGATAGCAAGACAGTCAGTGAAGGTAGATTTAAATGTGCTTCCCCTTGGTTCATATGATGTCCTAATCGGTATGGATTGGTTAGAAAAACACTGGTCCCTAGTCAACTGTAAAACAAAGACTATCTATTACAAGGATGAACTTGGAGTAAGGCAGGAGATGCAGGGGATTAAGCGACCAGTGCAGATTCAGCCAATAACTGCCTCTCAGTTAGCAAAATGCATTAGGAAGGGGTGTCAGATTTATGCCATCCAAGTGGGCTATGCTAACTCGAAAGATAAAACAACTACTTTGGACAACATCCCTGTGATACAAGAATTTGCTGATGTGTTTCTGGAGGAGATTCCTGGACTACCACCTAAGAGAGATATAGACTTTACTATCGAATTGGTACCAAGGGCAGCCCGGTATCCCGAGCACCCTACAGAATGAGTACACTCGAGTTGATAGATTTAAAAATGCAGTTACATGAACTGTCAGACAAAAACTACATTCTCCCCAGTGTCTTTCCCTAGGGAGCTCCAGTATTGTTTATTAAGAAAAAGGATGGGACCCTTCGCATGTGTATAGATTATCGTCAGTTGAATAAATTGACCATCAAAAAAAGTATCCCTTACCTCGAATTGATGAACTTTTCGATTAGGTGAAAGGAGCAACAATGTTTTCCAAGATCGATTTGTGATCAGGTTATCACGGAATCAGGATTAAGGAGGAAGACATAGCTAAGACTGCTTTTAGAACAAGGTATGGACATTACGAGTTTGTGGTGCTACCCTTTGGGTTAACTAACGCCCCCGCGACTTTTATGTGTTTAATGAACAACATATTTCATCAATATTTGGATAGATTTGTGCTGATCTTCATTGATGATATACTGATATATTCCCGCACTATGGAAGAGCACAAGGAGCACCTCAGGTTGGTGCTGCAAACCCTCCGAGAACACCAGTTATATGCCAAGTTCATCAAGTGCGACTTTTTTAAGGAAGAAATACAGTATTTGGGGCATATAATCACGAAAGAAGGGATCGCGGTGGACCCCGAAAAGATAAAGACCATAATGGAATGGCCCGTACCAAAGGATGTGGCAGACATCAGATCCTTCATGGGATTAGCCGGTTATTACAGATGATTTGTAGAAGGATTCTCAAGAGTAGTGTATCCTATCACTTCCTTACAAAAAAAGGAAGAGCTTTTAGATGGACCCCAGAATGCCAAAAAAGTTTTGAGTGGCTTAAGCATCTTCTCACCACCGCACCCATTCTAAACATAGCTGATCCCAGCAAAGATTATGTGGTGTGTACTGACGCAAGCAAAGAAGGTGTAGGAGGCATGTTGATGCAAGAAGGGAAGGTAATTTCTTACGAGTCTAGGAAACTAAAAGAGCATGAGCATAAATATTCTGCTTATGATCTAGAATTAGCAGCCGTCATTCACACCTTGAAAATGTGGTGACATTACCTTTCGAGAAGGAAATTTTTACTTCTGACAGACCACCACAGTCTAACCAATTATTTTAACCAACCCACCTTAAATGCCCGGCAAGCACGGTGGGTGGATTTTCTAGGTGGTTTTGATTTCGAAATCAAACATTTGAAAGGGAAAGAGAACTGGGTGGTAGACGCTTTAAGTCGAAAATTGCAATGTTTATATGAGGTTTCTTCCAGCGAATGGAAAATCCCCTTTGCAGAAATGATTAAAAGGGCAGCAGAGCAAGATACGGTATATCAGCAAATAAAACAGCAAGTACAGCACCCCACCAGCAAGGAAAAATAGCTGGGTTATGCTTTAGGTACTGCTGGAATGCTGTATTATCAGGGGAGGTTGTATGTGCCCCATCAAAACAGCATTAAAAACTTGATTTTGGAAGAATTTCATAAAAGTCACTATGTTGGACACCCAGGATATCAGAAAATGATAACAGCACTCCGGAAGGAGTATTATTGGCCAGGTATGAAAAAGGATGTGGTGGAGTATTTGGCACATTGTCTGGAGTGCCAACAAATTAAGGCGGAGCATCAACATCCTGCGGGGTTGTTACAACCACTACCTATTCCAGAATGGAAGTGGGAAACCATCTCCATGGACTTCATAACGGGTTTGCCCAAGACAAGGAAAAATAACGATTCCATCATGGTGGTGGTGGACAAATTAAGTAAATCAACACATTTTATACCTGTGCAATTGACTTATAGAGTTGTGTAGATTGCCCACATCTTTATGCAGAACATATTTAGACTGCATGGATTACCTAAAACAATAATTTCAGACCGTGATGTAAAATTTACCTCGGTCTTTTGGAAAACATTGTTTGGAGAATTGGGAACTCAATTGAATTTCAGTACAGCGTTTCACCCTCAAACTGATGGAAAAGCAGAACAGGTGAACCAGGTGGTAGAAGACATGTTAAGGGCATATGTAATGCAGTAACCGAATAAGTGGGAAGATTATCTACACTTGGTCAAGTTCGCATATAATAATGGCTATCATACATCATTACAAATGAGCCCGTTTGAGGTATTGTATGGGTGGAAGTGCCGCACGCCCTCAAGTTGGGGCGGGCCGGAAGATAGATTAATGTTGGGACCCGACATGCTTAAGGAAATGGAAGAAATGGTTAAGAAAGTGCGAGTTAATTTAAAGGCAGCTCAAGATAGGCAAAAGAACTTTGCTGACCAGAAGAGGAAATTTAAAGAATATCAAGTTGGTGACCATGTATATGTGAGAATTCGAGCAAAAAAGAGCACATTACAATGGAGCGGGTGCGCTAAATTGGCACCCCGATTTTGTGGACCCTTCCAGGTCTTAGCAAGAATTGGGCCGGTAGCTTACCAGCTCGCCCTGCCAAGTCACATACGGGTCCATAACGTCTTCCATGTTTCCGTGTTAAAAAAATATGTTTATGATCCTAAACATGTAATCAGATGGCAGGATATACATGTGAGAATTATCTCCAGTTAATCAGTCGAAATGTTTCCTTTTAAAAGAAAACTGACTTAGGATGTTGCATGTTGCAGGTCGAACCAGAAGGAGAAATTTTGGTCGAACCGTTGAACATCCTTGATCGGAGAGAAGTAATGCTGCAGAAGCGAGCTATTACCCAAGTTAAAGTGTAGTGGCAACACTTTGGGCCTAATGAGGCTACCTGGGAAGATGAAGAGCTCATGAAAAAGGCATATCTAGGGCTGTTCGTGGCTGAAAGACATCGGGACGATGTCTAATTTCAGGAGGGGGAGATGTAATGCTCCGGGATAAATGTAAATATTTGACTTTACTGTGGTAAATGACAAACTGAATTGATATTATTATCTGTTTGAATTTAAATAATATTGGCTTTTAAAAAAAATTAAGAAATGTTTTTTTAAGAGCTGGCAACTTCTCAAGGGGGAAGTTAGAGGCAAGACAGTTGCTGTGATTCCAACCCTAACTATTTTCCCTAACTAGAAGGGCTTCCAGAGGAAAATAGGGGGAAAGGGGGGAAAACGTTCTGTGCTGTTGGGACAGACAGAAAAGAGAAAAGAGGAAAAAATGGCTAAGTCTGGTGATGACCAGATAGCCAAGCACTAAGTGTGAATATCTTGCTGCGGACAGTGGTCCTGCAAGAGAGCTAGGGGGGAGATTCTGGTCCCGAAAGACGAATCTCATGGATGGGTGGCAGATTGGAAGTAGATGAACAGAGGTAATCTCGGCTTCTCAAGTGTTTTGCAAGTTACAGTGACTCAGGTAAGTGGCTGAACTGTTTTAGAAGCATTTAGAAACATTAAGGAAGTAAGCTATATTAAATGGTTGCACTGTTGTGTTTAATTATAAAAAAAATTAAAAAATTGAGTCATTGGTAAATGAGACTCTTACTAGAAAACCATGTTAAAACCAAATGAACAAAACAGAAGAATACTGTGAGGGTCATAATAACAGAGCAATTGTACAGTTAAGGGAAACAAAATGTATACATGTAAACCATCTCTTATCTCATTGGGACATAGAGCATAGAACTATAGAAGTAGGGGAAATCATTAATTAGTGAATAGGGAAAATTCCAGAAAGAAATAGCATTGTATAACTCTATAGTTGTTAATTAAATTTTCTTTCTGCGGAAGGGAAATTTACAGTTTATGTGCCTAGAACCCTAGGTGTAGGGTATCTTTCTAGTATTAAAAGTTTGCCACAACAGGAGTTCAATTACATTTAAATAACGGAAGGGAGACTTGCGTTGAGGGTCGACCCAGTCCTTTCAATGTACGGTTTTTATTAAATTCCTTCGGATAGCCCAAAACCCTCAAATTATCGTGTCTGTACTCAAACCCTGAATTGAGGTAATCTGTTATCGAATCAGTTAACTGCCGGATAAGTATATGTCTAGTGGCTATACTATTTTTGTCATACTACAACAAGAAATACCCCTCTCACTATTGCCCAAAATTTAAGTATATATCTAGTGGCTATACTCTTCCGTCATATTACAAACAAAGAACACAAAAACTGTGGCTTTACTACCAAATTGTATCAGCAAGATCAAACAGTAAAGAATATAAATACGCTAAACTGCATAGCCAGAGGATTGTAACCAAAGGGCGAATTGAAGGACAACGTTCATTGGAAAAAAGCAAGTAAATCTGTGCAATATTAAACTAAGGAAAACATGCAAACAATAACTGTGGAACTCATATTTAAACAAATATTGATACTGCCTAGCACTCTGTGGTAAAATAAGTTGAAGAGCTTTATTAGGTAAACAAAAATACATGGTAATCGCATTTGGGAATAGTATAAAGCCTATAGTAATTGTAATCCAGGAGGGAGACATTCTAAATGTACAGGACATATATAATCATTCCATAAACCAAATGTCATTAGCACATGACTTTCAGTGCTTATAATGAAACATAAATTTTAGGAAATGGACAAGTTGTAGCACAGTTTAAAAATAATTACAAATAGGCCAGCACGGCTCATTCGGCTTCAGAGGTAAAACCCTCGAAGCGAAAATTCTCTACAAAATATATACATGATACATGAGAACAGAGTCTCGACGGGCGAGCTAAAAACCCAAGTAATACATTGTAGAAACAACATTAAACTCTGAGATAAGTCCCTTTCACAAGAATATTAACGGAGCAATCATTTGAAAACCATAACCAGGTGGAAACCCTCATACCCGGAGGAATTTGGAGTCAATTCCTTCTCTGGAGAACGGTGGTTCTTTCGGTGCCAAGCTTGAAGACAGAGCCGAGGGGAACCTGCAGGAGACCACAAACATTAAGTTAGATACCCAAGTAGTCTCAGGATGTATAAAAAAAATAAGAACTCTGAGTGCATGAGGGAGTTTCAACTACTATTGCGTAAGGAGATTGGAATTACATAGTTTATACAACATAAGTCTTACCAACGTAAGTCTTACCATTAGCTGAGCACCTCCCATTACCACCGCGGAAGCCTAGGTCAAGAAGCATTGCAGGGCTTGGACGAAAGCAGCAACCAAGCAGTGGATCAAACGAAATGGTGGAAGAATGAAGTTCCGAATCAAGACCAAGTGGTGTGTACAAGGACCGAGCTCTCCACGACCGTTGGATCGCCAAGCCAGCTCCAACACCGTTGATCCAAAGGGGATCCCGAGGCTGTAGCAGAATCAGATAGAACTGCACATGCCACGTACAGTGGTAGTGCAGATATTAACATAGTAATTCCAAACATTAACAACAACAAGGTGGATATATCGACAACCATGATTCCGTAACCCACTTTTCCATGACAACAAACGGTGTAGATTGAACTCGCACCGTGGAGTAATTAAAGGTTCAGTCTACCACCTTCATAAATATATGGATTACACACACATAGATGGGATGTGAAGTTAATTCACATTGAAATATTTAGATTGGATTTGTTTGCAAATGATATGAAATGATTAACTTTGGGATATGTAAAGGTTTGTTTTTATAACTGTAAAAAAAATATTTATTGGGGACGTGATAGAAAGCTTCCATCAACTTCAAATTCCATGGTGAACTTTATAGAACTCGATTGATTATTCAGATGATGGTAAAAGAAATCCAACTTTTCTTTACCATGAGACCATATGACACAAGTTCCATTGACAAACCTTTTCCAAATCTTGGGTTGCAATAGAGTAGATGATAAGGCCTTGGATTCAAATTCCTCCATGAAGAGATTGGCCACAATGGGGGAAAGGGGTGAACGCGTAGCAACACCACAAGCTTTTTCATAAAATTCACCCTCAAAACTAAATAAAGTAGAGGTGAAACAAATGTTAACTAAAAAGGTAGTATCAAGATCCATAATGTGATTGATGACATCAATGGCCTCATTAATAGGGATATTAGTGAATAAAGAGATCACATTGAAACTCACCAGGTTATCATTTGGATCAATTCTAATACACTTTAACTCATTAACAAACAAGGACCAATCTTTAACAAAGGACTCAATTTGACCAACAAGAGGTTTGAGTTTATTACCAAGATATTTCGCAATAAGATAAGTCAACCATCCTATAATGTTGACTATGGGGCGAAGGGGGGAACCTTCCTCATGAATCTTGGGGAGGCCATAAATCCTAGGAGTGAGAGGGTTGCTCTCAATAAGCTTCTTACTAATGGAACTAAGAGTGCTACTAGATTTTATGGCTAGAGCAACTATTTTTGAAATCTTTTTTAAGGGATTCTTAGCAAGATTTTTGTAGCTCCTGCTATTACAAAGGTGATCTAACATATTTTCTCAGTAATCCTCCTTGTTAGGGATAACATCTACACCCCCTTTATTAGCTTTTAGAACAACTATGTCCTTGTTGTTATTGAAGGCTTTGAGAGCTTCGAACTCAAGTTTTCTAATGTTGTTCTTAGGGGGTTTAGCCTTTCTCAAGATAACCATGCAATCCTACCTAATAATATCTTTAAAAGCCTCTAGTAAATCCCTCATCCTTAATTCAATGTCACATGTAATATCACCCATAGGGATTTTTCTCGGAGCTACTGCAAAGTTTAAACCCTTACCCAAAAGACTAAAAACTTGAGGATCAAAAGAGAATTTGGAAAAATTAACCACCCTAATGCTAGAAGAGGAATAAGACACCTTATTTTCCTTAACTACATTATCCAAAGAAAATAAATTAATGTTATTTATATGATTAGAAAAAGGATTGCTAGTATTAATATAAGAAATATGATTATTATTACTAGAAATTGCACGAGTTGTTGCAAAGGAAACACTGTAAAGCATAAATTTGAGAAGAATCGTGACATATAAAAATCCATTATGATGCAGGTGCATACTTTCTCATTAATTGATCCTGTTGGATCTGACGACCCAGATCACTGCATATTTTGGGAGCTGGGTAGATGATATCAACCTCTTTCCCATTTGCAAACTATTAGACCACTCGATGTGCCTCCCTTCATCAGATGGTTGGCTGATTGATAAGACATAACACTCAAATGTTGAAGACGAAAACTTTAAAACATAAAATGCACAAGAATATTGATTCCCAAAACATTTGTATCTTATGCTTTTGAGAAAATTCCTTTTATAAGATTTTACTTAAGATGAGATCTGATTAGTTTTGACAAAGTATGATCTAGCTAAGAAATATTATAAATCGAAAATGCATAGTGCTCAATATTAACCATGCCTTTATTATCTACAACTAACTATTAAGACTAGCTATAAATGATTGCCATATGTGGCACATCAATTCTTCACCGTTTTAGCAAAACCGACCCCACCTTCTCAACTAGGGGTGGGAAATTATGTTCAAAAGAAACCCTAGACAATTGTTTTTTTGAAGAAGGTAGTTGGATTTGGTGCCCAACAAGATATGTCATAGTCTAATACTACATGTTTAGTAATGTGTCTTCCTCCAACAAATTCTAAAAGTCCATAATTTTATCAGGTGCGTGGGAAATGTGAGCTTCCTATTCCAGAATAAGAGGTTCATAGGGCTTGAGATTATTAACATTATCTACATTGTGGAGGCAATGTTGGCAAGGCAAATCTAAATGACATGCATTCACACCAACCTGCTTGAGAATAGTACATGGACTATAGTAGACACGTTTGAGTTTATGATGTCACTTCCCCTTAAGACATAGTTTATCTAGATAAAATTAGACTCAGCCACCTATGTAAAATTGTGCAAACAATTGATGTCTATTATGGATTTATTTGTAGCAAGATGAGGGAGGGTGAAGAGCATCAGATACTTGGGAATGGGTGCGATCTAATTTCTAAAGAATGGAGGATGACCTGTGTTGCTTCTTGTGTGGGTGATGGGAGACAACTGGAGGAAGAGAGTTGGGAAGCTTATATGGGGCCAACCACTGGTAACCATAACAGCTTGATTATAATTATGTTTTAGGACAAGCAAATGATAATTGAACTATTTATTTTTGGTGTAGTGAAGAGAAAGGGCTTGTCATAGGCTGCAATTTATTACTTAGGTTTGACATTTGTTTTTTGTCCTGGAGTGATTTATAGCAAGCCTAGGGGGTGTGAAGATCATCAAATACTTGGGAATTGATGCAAGCTAATTTATAAACAAAGAAGGATGCCTTGTGCCGCTTCTTGTTTTGGTGATGGGCGACAACTGAAGGAAGAGAGATGGGTACCATGTAAGGGCCAACCAGTGGTAACCGTAAAACTCTGATTATAAATGTGCATGTAATGAAGAATCCCACTATTTATTTTTGGTGTAGAAACACATAGGCCTTGTACCAAAGTGTAATTTCTTACTTTTGTCTACCGATTTAATCATTTTCAAATGAAAGGTAGTAGATAAAGAAATGAAGCTGACAAACCAATAACCCATTAATAAATTAAAAATAACAAAAACAAGTGATAATATATGTCTAGAAAAAACACATAGGTAACACGGAACTTGCATTAGGATATAATTGTGTTCTACATTCACAATAGGGTTCTGATTATTAATAAAATATGTATTAGGAAGAATACGATCTCAATCATCATTACTAATCCCCTTTGCATTCTTTTCAATTGTTAGGATACAGATGATTAATGTCCACCATGAATGTCTATGTTAGTTATGGTGTTTCCATACTTGTCTCTACATTATTAGATTAATTTTGTCTCTTAAATTTCATAGTATATTATAGGTCAACTACAAATAAACGAAAATTTATTGTCTCTTATGTTGTTTAGGGTTGGTGGTGAATATATTAAATATTCATTGAGGGAATTTCCTTTTCCAAGTGCAAAGGGATTTTTGTATAGGAAAATAGGTGGAAAATAGGATGGCACTTCCTTCCTTGAATTCTTCAAGTAGTATATGGAAGACTTTTTTTAAGAAATGTTAGATCTCTTGCAAAGGGATTTTTCGTATCGGAAAATAGGTGGAAAATACGATGGCACTTCCTTCCTTGAATTCTTCAAGTAGTATATGGAAGATTTTTTTAAGAAAATGTTAGATCTCTTCCATGTGTGGTGTCATGAGAAACATGGATTATTATAAATACAATCTTATTTCTAGATAAATATTTCCCTTCATTTGAAGTCCCTCTTCATTTGAAGGATGTTACATGTTTGAAACCATTTTATTCATTTAAATTAGGCATAGGATCAAGGACCAACAATTAGGCAGAACTCTAGAAAAAGAATTAGCAAGGTGGTGGTGAGTGAAAATAAATAAGACGATGACCCCCCTCCTAAGCACTAATTTTCCTTTATAGTTTGAAGATGGGAAGATTAATAATGTTGTTCATGATGGTAAACCTAATATAGTTGTTGAGGGACTTATTATACTATCTTAAATATGATATTTTACTTTAGATATTTCCTTTTTAAACTTCAAAATCATTATTCTTGATTTAGTACTCATAAGATTTAAGGGTTTTTTTCAATAGGAAGTTTTTTAAAAGAAAATGTATCATGAAAATATTTTTTTTTTAAACAAATGTTATTTTTCAATTTTGTAATTTCATGCGCATATCAACCATCACTTTTATCTAGTAAACACTATTTAAAAAAACAAATAACTTTAAAAATATAATAAATAACAAGGCATTGTTTTCCTAAAAAATTATGCTATTATACTAAATATTAAAAATATTAACTTACTAAAAATCATAAAATAAAAAATAAAACTTTTTATGAAAAAATTAGGATTATTATATTTCTATTCCCAATTTTAAACATTCTCAACCTAAATGCAAATAATTTTCCTTTAACTAACACTATTTTTTTCGTAATTGCCTTCACTTTTATAAAATATACTGTAGTTATTTAAACACATATAACAATTAAGATAGAAAAGGTTCTCTAAAACCATTTTTATTTCACTTAATAACATTTACAAAATTCTAAAAAATTTGTCTCCATACAAAAATTTCCAAATAATTTTTAATAACTACAACTTTATAAAATAAAAACAATAAAAACGATAACTATTATCTCATAAAAAAAAAAAAAAAAATGAAAAATTATAAACCATATACCACTATAAATGAGAGGTATCCATAAAACCTCGAAAAATGAGCCTGCTGCAATCCTTCCTTGGAGAGCAGGTCTGCAGAGGCGTTGATGTCCCTGAAAATGTGACTAATGGAGAGGCTGTTAAAGGATGATTTTAGCCCTTGTAGTTCTTCCAACAGAAGCTTCAGAGTTTGATTTTTACAGGAGCGTTTCCCATTGACCCAATTTATAACGTTTAGGGAGTCTCCGAAAATCTGTATTGAGAAAATGTTTCTCTGTAGAAGCCAACAGAGGAGAAATCTCAGAGCTGACAGCTCAGCGAAATTATTGGAACCTGACCCTAGGCCTACAGAGGCTTTTAAAGAATGATTTGCATTTATGTGAATGACCATTCCTGCTCCTGCCTTGCTGTTTTGAGATGCTCCGTCAAAAAATGCCCAGGGGATGCCTTCTTTAATGATTACAGGCTTGTGATGGGTTTGCTGAATTTTAGTATCAGGAACAGGGATGGACGAGTAGATGGAGGCACAATGAATAGCAGTAACATTTGCCGGAGTTTCCTTCTCTTGAAAGAGGCTCCTGTTTCTAGCTATCTAGACCCCCCAGCAGAAGATGAGAGGAAGATTTCTCATATTCCCATTGGGGTATTTTTTCCACCAAATGCCCCAAACATCTTCCAAGGATCCATTCCCCCATTCTACCTGAATGTTTAGCAATTTCCTTATCTCTCCCCAAATCTTTTTTGATTCAGAGCAGTGGATAAAAAGATGGTTAATAGATTCCTCATGAGACTTGCACAGAGGACATCTCCCTGGACCGAACATATACCTTGACTGAAGAATATCCCAGGTTGGGATTTTCCATTTTAACAGACATCAGAAGAAAAGTCTAGCCTTGGCTGGACACTTTAGCTTCCAAATGTGCTTCGACCACCATTCTGGGTCGCCCCATCCTTTCCTTGACATAATAAATTTATATCCACACTTAGGAGTGTATTCTCCAGATTCTCCATGAGCCCATATCAACGTATCCGGACCATCTTTTAGTCTGACATTGGATCGATTGAGTTCTTGAATGTAGGAGTTCCATTCGTTCCTCCATCTAATGTTTATTCCTAAGTCTTCCCCATCTTTCCAAGCCTGACCCCACATAGAAGATTGGCCTTCCTTCTCAACCTGGATTAGAGTAGAGATGCCCATATTTTCTAGATGTCTGATAAGTCCTGGGGATAGTGCAAATTTTTCGTTGCAACCTACCCAGGGGTCCAATCCTATCTTCAGGTTCCTGCCATTCCTAATTTTCCACTCCAGTCCTTGTTCAATCACCTTGAACCCCTCCACCGATGCTTTCCAAATAACTGATACATTCTTCTTATTCTTCACGGGGCTCCTTATCCAATCTTCCAAGGGGGCTGGTTCTATATATTTCCGTTTTACCACTTTAGTCCATAAATTTTCCATCGATATTAATCGCCACCCTGATTTTGCTGCCAGGGAGAGACTAAAATCAGGAAGCCTCTTTATTCCCCAACCTCCCCATTCCTTTGGTCTTGCCAGTTTGTCCCAGGCCACCCAAGGAAGAACCGAGTTCTCCTTTGAGCCATCCCACAAGAATCTGCAGCATATTCTTCTGATTTTCTCCAAAACTCCTTTAGGTACCCAGGTTAATGCTGCCCAGTAGACTGGGATGGCCAGAAGCACAGATTTAATAAGGGTCAATCTTCCAGCTCTGGAGAGCCATTTGAAACTCCAGTGAGATATTCTGGATTCTATCTTGGCAATCAGCCAGTTCCAGTCCTCTTTTTTATATGCGCCTGGTTTTAGCCAAAACCCCAAGTATTTGAAGGAGGAGTCCATAGAGCTAGATTGAAAAGGAAACAAAGCTTGCAGATGAATCCTCTCCTGTCTATCCATTCCTGCCACTGACATCTGAGATTTCCCAGGATTTATCTGCATTCCAGTTGCTTTCAAAAACAAATCTAGAATGGATTTTAATTCCTTAAGTTCGTTAGGAGCTCCGCTTGAGAAAATCAATATATCATCAACAAAAAGAAGGTGAGAGATGAATAGATTGGTTGCTACCTCTATACCTCTTACCTTCCCCTCCCTTCTAGCTTTTTGGATCAGCCTGCTTAAGCCTTCTGCCACTAAGAGAAATAGCAGCGGAGACAAAGGACATCCTTGCCTTAAACCTCTCTGGCCTCTGAAGAAAGGTGATGCTGATCCGTTGATTAGAACTGCATAATTGACTTTTGAGATGCACCCCATGATCCATCGGATAAAGTCATGTTTGAACCCCAAGTGAGTTAGAAGCAGCCGAATATAAATCCAGTTAATCCGGTCATATGCTTTGGATAAATCAATTTTTATCACTACACCCGTCATATTCTTTTGTCTGACACTGTGTAAGACTTCTTGGGCTACTCCGATGGCCTCATGTATTTGTCTTCCATATAGAAACCCGAACTGCTCCATAGAGATGTGGTTCACCAGAATGGGCTTGATTCTGTTTGCTATCACCTTTGCTATGATCTTGTATAAGCAGTTGCATAATGAAATCGGCATGAAATCTTCAAAAGTCTCGGGAACTTCTTTCTTTGGGATGAGGGCTAGGAAAGTAGCATTGAAAGGACTGTAGAATTCTCCTTTCTTTCTAGATTCTTCAACTACTTCGGTAATTTCTGCACCAATCAAATCAATAAAATGAAGGAAAAGTTCTATGGTCCATCCGTCTGGCCCAGAACTTTTTTCCTTTGCCATAGATTTCATTACTGACTCTACTTCCTCCTTAGAAACCGGACTTAACATCTCCTCTGCTTCTTCCTCCTCAACAAATCTTGGGAAACATTGGGTTGTCTTTATTACTTCAGCAATGGTAGCCTCACCCGGGTCTGCAAATAAACTCTGAAAATGTCTCTGTCCAAGACCTGATAATGAGTTGAAGGACCGAATTTCCTCCCCTTCTTCGTTTTTAAGGCTCCATATGGTGTTTGCAGATTTCCTCCCTTTTGCATAGTTGTGGAAGAAGCTGGTGTTCTCATCTCCAGCTTTTAACCAAATCGCTCTGCTCTTGAGCCTCCATTCCTCTTCCTTTGCCAATAGAATTTGATTCTGAAGTTTCTCCAGGTGTAGGATCCTTTCCTTTGAAGCCTGGGTAGCATATCCATCCGCCTCTATGCTTTCTAGTTTTTTCAGTTCTTCACTTATCCTGAGCTGCTCCTCGTTCTGCTTTGCCTTTCTCTCTTTTGCCCAGAGGATTGTCGCTTTTTTCAGTCTCTTGAGATTTTCCATAAACAGGAAACTTTTATCCTCTCTTGAATTATTATCCGGGTGTATCCATGTTCCTTTGAAGAGATTGATAAATGAAGGTTCTTGCAGCCATGAAGAGTTGAATTTAAAGGGCGCAGGAGGCTTTGGAGGGGGGAAGGAGAGGTCTAGAAAAACAGGGAAATGATCAGAAGACCCCTTTTCTTCAACCCATTGCCTGAATATAGGAACCTTTGTAGCTACTTCTTCAGAGATGAGAAACCGGTCCAGTCTTTTCGCCACTCTAGCCTCCCCTGCTCTCTGATTCCTCCATGTCAGCTTTAGTTTTATCGGATTGACATCTATGAGTTTGCTGTCCGTTAGGAGATTTAAGAAAAAGTCTGTCAAAGGGTCTTCCCTGGCCGACGGTCCCCAAGCCTCTGCTCTCCCAACAGAAAAATTTAAGTCTCCTCCCAATACCAAATGTTTTGTCTTCAACAGAGATTTGGACATCAAGTCATTCCAAAAAAGCTCCCTTCCTTGACAGGGCCCGTATACATTGAGTATAGTAATTGGCAATGCGAAGTCAGGGGATTGGACTTCCATGCCCATCACTTGTTTCATTCCCCACTGATTAGTCACCTTTACTCTCCCTTCCTTATAACCTATTGCCAAACCCCCTTAATTACCCACTGAATCTACTGCTAAGAATTTCCAGCCAGGAAGGAGACCATTTAGCGACAGTTCTACTTCGGCTCCATTCCCTAATGTCTCTTGCAAAAAAAGAATCTCTGAATTTGAACTATGAATCAACTCTCTGAGAGCCAGTCTTTTAGGTTTGCTGGCCAGACCCCTGCAATTCCATGATGTCAATATCATTTTATAACGATTTCAGGGGTCTGCACCGCTCTAAGAACCCCGGTGATGGACTGTTGTTTCCCATCAGCTACATCGAATTTTGCTTTCATTTTGGCCTTGGCTAGATTAGACTTCCTTCCTCTTTTATTTTTGGAATGGCCTTGAGTGGGGAGCTGACCTATACCACCTACAGAATCTGAAATAACAGGCTTACAATCAAGGGATCTAAGATTGTAAGGACATGGATTTTGGAGAAGAGGGGAGGCAGGATGAGTCAAGTCAGCTTCACAAAGCGGATCTAGGGAAGGCAAGGCAGCCGAAAAAGATTCTATGCCTGTTTCCACCGGAGCTACAACAATATTTTCGCTTAGACCTTTTTTGTGGATGGAAGATAAAGAGGGAGAAATTTCAGGCTGTCTATCAACGATTGGATCTGAAAGAAAAATGGGAGAGGGGGGAGAGTCTAAGCACTTATCCATTTCTTTTTCATTGACAGGTGGATTTTGAACAACTGCCGGCTCCCCAGAGATCTCCTCTTTAGCTTTAACTGGGTCCTGCTTCAGTTCCTTGTTCAAATCACTGTACTGAGGTACTTCCTGAGCCTGCCCTTCCTAAAGAACCTCTGTCTCCAATCCTTCAGCATTCTGATCCCCGAACCCCTCCTTCTCCTCATTGAAATGAGAATGGCTGATGTCCTTATCCCAGTGAGTTGATGTCCTCTGAAAACGCCTTCTTCTCCTACCCAAAGGACATTCCATGACCAAATGACCGATTACATGGCATTTATGGCACCGAAAAGGCAAGGATTCGTAATCCAGTATCTGCTCGAAGACATAGTCTTTGTATTGAAGGTTTATCTTTTCTGCAAGGCCTCTGCTGGGATTGAGACTCACTAAAATCCGAGCCATAGCCTTGTTCCTGGTTTCGATGAAGGACATATCAGCTTCCAGATAGGAGCCCAACCTATCCCCTATTGCTTTGATAACTGATTCAACCCATAGAAATGAAGGCAGCCCTGGGGCTCTTACCCAGACGGGAAAGACATCCGTTTTCTCGTGTAGAGCATCGAACAGGGGGTTCCATTTCTTCAGTAACACTGGAATGTTTCCTATGGCCCAATTCCTTTCTAAGAAGCAGTCTGTTGCCTCTTTGTTTTCAAAACAGAGCATGAACCATCCCTTTGCAAGGTTTGAGGCTTCAAACCCTTTGATTTGGTCAGACAGAAAGTTTAGTTCTCCCCAAGCTTGGATAAAACATGAGGTGAATTTCTTCCCTCTCGCCCTGCCAACCAGGGTACAATCTGCCACCTCCAAGGATTCCTCAATCGACACATCCATGCCCAAAACCAAGTTCCCTTCTATTTTCTGTGAACCGATTGGCCTCTGATTTTTCCTCTTTTCCCCTTTTTTCTTATTCCCTGTGGCTACTTCCGTTGGCTCCTTATTTATAGCGTTTCTGGCTGGATCTTCCTATGTCCTGAATCGGAGGGGTTTTGAACTCCGGGCATGAGAAACTTGTGTAAGCAGGGAGGGAATAGGCTATCAATTGTTTACAATCCTGTGCACCTACGATTCCTTCTGCTCCTACCACTTGAAAAGCAGGAGGGACTTCAAGACCTTCCGCCGACCGATCACCTGTTTTTTTAGAGCTGGCCTGATCTTTAATAGAAGATACCCTGTGATTCGCTCGAAACCTTCCAGATCCCCTTGCACTTCCTTGTCCAGAGTCAAGCCCTAAAGATGCTATGTCCTTTATACCTCCCGAGTTAGAAAAATCGGCCATGTAGGGCTTGCCTTTGTTACTGTAGCCCTGGGGAAAATTTGCATGCCGCACATCCTCACCAAGTCTGCCTGTGTGCTGTGAGAAAGGCGGTTCCTGATGCTTGGAGGCATTTCCTTCCCGTTCTTTGAGAAACTCGAGTGGAGAAGGTTTGATTTCAGTCGATTTCTGCAAGAGATTTTCAGATCTTGAGGACTCATAACCTCCAAAATATCGCTCTATATTCTTTGCAGAAATGTCCTTCCCCCAAACCGATAATATATCTTCCATTTCCGGTTCAATATCCACCAGTTCGATTGGATTCTCCATGATTACTTTGCCCGCGCAGGGTGAGGCGCCGAAAGCAGATCTGATGCCTGTACAGAAATAGACCATGTCTTTTACTGTTTCAGGAGGGCAAAGAAAAACGGGATCGCAGAGTATGATCCCCCAGCTGCCGGCTTAAAACGCTTTAGACCTCCAGCTACCAATCCTCGTGTGGCTATCCCTCCTATACCTATGTCTGCAAATTATGACCGCCTACAGGAACCCTAACCCGCGCCTATCCTCGTTCCGACCTGAGTGGCTGCCATCGATTCCCCCGGCGAAAAAAAATAAAAATAAAAATAAAAAAATAAATCTACTATTATGCTAAATATTAAAAATATTTACTTACTAAAAATCATAAAATAAAATATCAAAAAAATTATTAAAATATCTAAATAGAAAATAATATTTTTAATGAAAAGGTTAAGATTATTGGATTTTCACTCACAATTTTAAACATTCTCAACTTAAATGCAAGTAATTTTCCTTTAACTAACACTCATTTTTTTTTTTGAGTAAGTGACTTCACTTTTATTGAATATATTGTAGTTATTTAAACACATATAACAATTAAGGTAGAAAAAAGTTATCTAAAACCATTTTTATTTCACTTAATAACATTTACAAAATTATAAAAAATTTATCTCCATAAAAAAAATATTTCCAAATCATTTTTATGTTGCACAAGGCATGTGGCTATTTCAAAAAAGAAACCGGTGATAGACTATGCAATAAACATTTTCAAACAATATTATATTATTTTGGAAGGTAAAAACACAATCCATAAACAAACATGACTTTTTTAGCATGTTAATTGTTATCTTGTAAACTCAAATAACTACTACTGTGTGAAAGCAACACAATAACTAATATCTTGTAATAAAACTCAATGAAATGAAGATTATTATAAACCATATACCACAACAAACTAGAGCCATCCATAAAGCCCAGGAAAATCCCAAAAGCAAATGAGTCTAAGAAAAGGGTTTGACCGTTTTTAGAAATCCCTGATGCTCAGAAAAAGAGAAGATTGTTAATCCATCTCCACGAGAGAAGCGTCAATGTTGTCCTTCGATATTAATTGATCCTATTGTCTTTGGATATTAATTGATCTAAAATGTCTATTTTATCTAATGAGATAAATATTATGCCATATTTTTAAGTTCCTATAAAATCCTCACAATACTTGAACTTCATACTGGAACATAACGATTTGAATGCTTTTTATGTATGATGAAGAGCATCTTAATCAGTTTCCATGCGGTGCAATGGTTTGTTCCCATAAATTAATAATAATTATTTCATAAATTCATTTCCATGCCGTACAATAGTTTGTTCTCATAAATTAATAATAATTATTTCATAAATTCATAATAGTTATTTAGCCCAGAGCAGATACAAGCAAATACATACTTTTAAGAAAGCAACTTACTCGTCGTAACTTACAAACTGGAAGACATTGGCCGTTCCTAGAAACTGAAACTCACAAGGGCGACTTCAGCATGGCAGAAAACAGAAAGCTCAAATGCCTTTCCTATCAATCCGTTCAGAAAGTTGATATGCCTTTCATATGAAATGCTCTCCTTCTAGAATAAAACGATATCACAGCCAACTGGTACAAGTAGTATTATGCCTTTACCAGAATACCGGGCTCTTTTGGTGTTTTTTTTGCATTTTTTTGCTATCTCCCTCTCTCCATAAAGAAACAGTTAAAATGAGATTTTTACTAGTTAAACTTTACGTTAATTATTAATTTGAACTTATTATTAATTATTAACGAATTATTAATTTAATGATTAATTTTTGTTTAATCAATTTATTAAATCTGAAAATATAAATAATACCAGATAACACTTTAAAGACTTAATTTTAGAAAAAACACCTTACAACATAATTATTATTATTTTTTTTTCCGAAGGTGGTAAAACCTATCAACTCAGGTGTCAAACCAACAGTGAGGACAACCATCTCTGCTGCTATCCGCGAATGCTGGGTTTGACTCATCACTGTTAAATAGGAAAACCACGCCACCTGGTATAACCCTGCTGGTGGTCCGTAAATTAAATTTTTTTATTATTACAATAATAATTATTAATGTTATTACCATTCATATTATTGGGAAGGAGCCTAGAAGAATAGTCCAAAACCCGATGGGGTTTGACTGAGTTAAATAACCCCAGACTTGAGTCAGCCGAACCATTCAACAACCGACTGCCATTAAACGGGGGCAGGCCAGGATTGGTGAGGAAGAATCCGGGGGAACCTGAGGGACACAAAACAACTGATCGCCATTAAACGAGGGCAGACCAGGATTGGAAGACGAAGAATCCGCGGGACGAGACATGAGGATGTAGAACGGACGAGAAATTCAACTGACGATTTTTGCATTCACATACGAAAACATGATATCGAAAGTTCAAAGCAGTATTTTGTGTTAATGATCCGTTAACATGTTAAAATAATATGTTTGTTATTTATTAAAATGTTAAATTAAATTCTTCATTATAAAATAAAGTTAATAAGTAATTTATACGTTGATCATAGAATGAGGTCTCTAAATTTTGTAAAAACTAGCTTTCCTTTTCTTCGTTTTCTTTTTAAACTTTTAACAGGGGTTCTTATAAAATAATTGAATTACAGGAATTTAAATAAAAATGAAAATTAAGGAGCACATGATGTGCATGATGTAATGGCTGGGGCGGATGGCTTTCACACCCCCCACCCAAGTTCGAATCCTGCGAGGTTGTAAAAAAAAGTTGTAAATGAGAGAACCCTACCGAAGCTTACAAAAAAAAATGAAAATTACGGAATCCGTTACACTTGGGAAATTGTAAAACAAATAATTTCCACAGTGTAATTTGTGAAATTTCATTTTTTTCTACAATGAGATGTTTTGTGAGCATAAATTACAATGAGATGCTTTGACCGCATAAATTTTGATTGCTATGTGTTTGAAGCGTGATTAGGATTCACTAGGGTGGTTCTCCAGGTAGTTGAGATATCTTTATGAGTTAGGTTTTCATTTGTATGCGGTTGAAATATTTGTTCGGATCAAATTTAATTCGAAATTTTATTTAAAATGTGCGATGGATTTTCATTTTAAGAGAGAATTATTATGGATAGTTTTCGAGTATAGTTTATATATATATATATATATTATGTAAAATATTATGAAGTGTTTGGTTAGATCTTTTTTAAATAACTCTTGTCCAAGTTAGAAGTAGGCATGGTGTACTTAACGGTTGTGACAGTGGAAAAAATCAGCCTCTTACAAGATTTCCCTAATTAATGATTCCACTAGTTAAAAAATAATAATAAAATAAGAATTGTTTAACCTTAATACTATTTTCAAACATTGTGTATGATTGGATCAATCTAGTATTGTACAAACTTAAGAGATTCCACACACCATGTATGCAATTTTTTTTTCTAAAACATGGTGAATTGGTAACACTTTGGAGTAATTTGAGCGAGACCCAAGATCAAATCTTCCAACAGCCATTATAATGCCAAGAGTATATCTAATAGCCAACAATATTAATATCCCAATAACTTATGAATTATCAAGGGATCATATCTCACTTGGGAGAGGATGCATATTCTTCAATCCTTATCACAATGGACCAAAAATATCCATTCAAATTGAACCCAAGTGAGCGGGAGAAAAAACCATGCTCTTCACCACTCAAGCTACCAACCCAAGAAACCATATATGAAAACCTCAAGGACTAAGCCATTGAGAAAGATAAGTTCAAAGAATTCTACTTGATCATAGACTATGTTTTGTTCTTTTTCTAGGATACAAAGCTTTGGGAAAACCCTAGTTTATTTCGCTTTATTATGAGGATTGCACCCAAGGTAAACCCTATAATCTCTAGGGAACATGATCATTCAACAACAAGGCTCAAATTCATTACAGCAATATGTTCATTATGAGCTCTCTTGAAGAATATAACTAGTGTCACTCGTCATAACTGTATTTGCCAAAAGGAATTTTACAATTAAAGAAAATGACTAATTAAAGCATGGGTTTCATGCTTGGGCCAATAATTTCTAGGTCAAAATCTCCATTAGAGGCTTCTAGGTTTTATCTTGAGTCAATAAAGTCATTATCATTTTTATTAGACCCTTCTTGGGATTTCATATCATCTAAAAATAATTATTTTTGAGTAAAAAAGGTCATTTATCTCCTCCACACCAAGTCGGCCCTGTCCTCATGAAGTTGGCCTAAATTAGGGCTATTCAAACTAGCGGAAAGGTTATATATGGAGAGGAAACTCAACCTATTTGGAACTTTCACTCAACGAGTTCGATCTACAAGAAAAAGAAGCAAGAAAAGAGAGCGAATTTGCTAAAGAAGGATAGAAAAGCTGGAAGACCTAAATCAAGTTCTTGGGAAATCTATCTCTCACGTGTACGAAGTTTATGGGCTATTCTCGGCGCTGAAATTTTGAATCCACTGTAGGTTATGAATTCTATTGTTGGGGGCCGAAAATCTGTAGCTGGGGATCAAAATTATGGATTTTAGTTGCTAGTGGAAAGATGTCACTTGGAGACTTTGATAGGGATCATCTGTTGGAGGGAAGGGATGACTTGGCAATTGGAAGAGGCGTTTGTCTAGGTCTAAAGGGTCTTGGATTTTCTTATGTTGATTTGAATCTATTAGTGGAAGCATTGGATTGGGTTTTCCCCTTAAAGGGGCTTTGGATGAGTACCTACATCTTGTACCTCTTATTATTTTGGCATTAATACATTTCACATGGTAATTTCTCTATGAAATATAAACTAATAAAGAGTAAAATAAGCCAACATAACTCACAAGTAATTATCAAGAAAGAGGAATGAAACCCTAATTCTTATAAGCATTGATTTCTCAACATGGTATCAAAGCTAAAGTGAAAGAAGATCTAGCTAAAGATCACTTTACTGGATATCATTTGATGGAAGGAAAATAAATCTTGGAAGGAAAGGTTACTCCCTCAATGGAAAGTTACTTGAAAATGGGACTCAATATTGTGAGAATTACAGGAAGCTAGATTGGAACGATCATCTACAATCTATCTATGAGATTCAAGAGTGAAGGATTCTTGGCTGCAATTACAAGTGCACTTGATGATGATAATGCATGATTCATTGATAGTGGAGCCTCAAGACATATGATAGGAGAAAGTGGAAAACTTCATACTCTATCAAGGGAACCATCATCACATGCACTAGAGCTAGAAGACAACAAACATTATGCAGTCAAGGGTCGCATATATACACCATTGAAGTTAGAAAGTGGAGAAAATCTACACCTCAACAACATCCTCTATGTCCGAGGTTTGAAAAAGAATTTACTTTCCATTTCTTGTTTATAATTTAAAAGAGATATGGTTTCTTTTGTAGATGGTGAAGTTTTGTTGGGGAAAGATTTCAAGTATTGAAAAAGAAAAGGTTATTGGAGTTCATGAAAGAAGATTATATAGAGTTATAACACCATCTCCTTATCCCTAGTTCACATGGAGATTAATCCTATTGAATTTTTCCATAGAAGATATGGGCATATTCATTACAAGATAATACACTCTCTCTTTCAAATGGTAAAGGGCATCCCCAACATCAAGGATGATCATGGAGTATGTAAGGGATGCGCTTTAGGAAAGAATACTAGGAAACCTTTTACAAGAAGTGACACAAGGTCTAAGGACACATTAGACTTCATTCATTCCAAGGTGTGTAGGCCCATGTCTACTAAATCTCTTTGAGACAATCTTTACTATGCGACCTTCACTAAGGATCACTCTAGAAAGACATGGCTCTACCTTCTCAATACAAAGGATGAATTATTTAAAAATTTCAAGGAATTTAGATCTGAATTTGACAACTTAACTTAAAGAAAGATAAAGTCCTTGAGAACCAAAAATGGAGGGGAATACACTTCAAAATAACTTATTTCATATTGTAAAGAAGTATGTATTAATAGTGATCTCATTGTTCCCTATAACCATGAACATAATGGAGTAGCAGAAAGGAAGAATAAAACCATTGAAGAATTCATAAGGAAAATGATATTTCATCAAGATATACCAAAATTTCTATTGGGAGAAGCAACCATGAAAACAATATACATACAAAATATAAGTCCTCATAGAATCCTTGATAATATGATACTGAAGGAAGCATTGATAGGGAATAAGCCATGTGTAGACTATTTCTGAATCTTTTGGTGTCTCACATGCATCCATGCTCCTAAGGATAAGCCAAAGAAGTTAGAACATACAAGTATAAAAGGTATCTTCATTGGTTATAGCCTTTCATCAAAGGCTTATAAAATGTATATCAATGAAGGGAGCCAAATTGAAGTTAGCAGGGATGTTATATTTGATGAAAATTATGTTTACAAAAGATCTAAGGATATACCAATCAAATTTGATGAAGAAGATGTACTATTATTTGAAGAAGAAGACTATCATGTACAAATTTGATAGTAATTGTAACTTCTCAATATTTCAACCTAAAAACTAGAGACATAATTCTACTCTACTGATTTACGGAATGAAAATCACAATTTAGAACAAAATGCATAGACATGCAATAAGGAAAACTGCTAATACACAGTGATTTCTAAGGGAACCCAATTGGGAAAAACCCCTCAAGCCTCTTTGCATTAATCAGTTGAATAACGAAACTATTACAATTTCTTTCTCTAGCTCTCAGCACAACCTGCAAAATAATAATTCTTCTCTTTTCTCAATGAGAAACTCTAGCCAACACTTAACTAATTATTTGCTCACCAAGCCTCTTATTTCCTTGCGTAATTCTTGAGGAAATTAGCCCATAAAAGATAGGAATTTCTTCCAAATTGATTTCACAAATCCCAAGGATTGTCATTGATTGCATGCAACACTTGTACACTCTAAACTAGTTTACAACTGATGTTACATTGCATTGTCATCTCCACTTCAACTGAGGAAATAAAATTCCTTGCATGCACTTGTTATTTTGTGTTGATTGATCAGTTAACTAACAAATCTTTGATTTATACTATTGTCTCAATGCACAACTGACCTTTAACTGACTCCAACAATAGTTAAAGGTCATTTAACTGAATAAAACTGAAAATAGTTGATCTGGATTACTAAAATTTAGCAATCACACATGCATAAATTAACTCCAAGACCTCTAAATCAAATTTATTGAGCTAACTAAGTGACAAGATCCATACCACACTAGTTAACCACATCCAAGTTGTCCTCATGATGTGGAAATTCGATTGACTCAATTTGACTAAGGCTAAAGTCAAGTTGAGCCTTTCTTGCTACATTTTCCCAACACTTCCTCTTAGCAAGAAAGGGATTTTTCACCACCCCTGTCCTGCTCCTTTGGGATTCAAATTTACCTATTGAAAAATCCTTTTTCAAGATGGCAAGATCTTGCTCCTTAGTTGGAATGTACTGTAGCAACATAATTATTCTATGTACACAATCCCACAAATGATGATACTGGATATCAATGTGCTTGTACCTGTCATAAAATACTAGATTCTCATAGAGCTTAATCGATCTCTGATTATCAAAATATATCATTTTCAAATCCATCTCCTAATTAAATAGTCGCACAAGTATTTTCCTCATCCATATTGCTTCACATGCTACTTGACTTGCAGCCATGTTTTCAACATCTGCTGAGCTAAGTGCCATACACCTCTACTTCCTGATGTACCATGAAATAGTTCCGGATCCAACACTAAAGATAACACTTGATGTACTTTTCCTATCGGATGGACTTCCTACCCAATCTACATCGGTGGTGCCTTGCAACCTCACTCCCTTTATCCGCTTGTACAATAATCTATGCTAGGTAAGACCTTTGAGGCACCATAATATATGCTTTGCTACCTTCCAATATAATTTGGTAAGCCTCACCATAGCTTGGCTAAGATGGTTTACTCCATAACACATATTGAGTCATGTGTTCATAAGACACATCAGTGAACACACAAGCTTCCTGTAAATGGTAGCATCAACATCCTCACGTAAAGAAGCATACTCCTTCCTCAAGTTTGTAGCTAGAGGTGTGTCCATGGGCTTACAATTATCCATGTGAAATCTCTGAAGTATCTCGGTAGAATAGTTACCTTGAGACAAAAATAATTCACCATCACCCTACCATACTTCCAGCCTATGAAAGTAATCCATGAGGACCATGTCTTTCATCTTGAATTCCCTTGCAAGATCTTCTTTGCAAGAGAGGATCAACTGCTCATCACTTGTCAATATTAAATCATTGACATCTAAAATAAGAATAAGAAACTTACCATCTACACAATGTGATAGAGGTTCACATCTAATTTACTTTTGGTGAAGCTCAATCCTCTGAGATAACTATCAATTCGAGTGTACCATGCCCAAGGTGCCTATCTAAGGCCATACAATACTCTCTTGATTCGGAATACATGTGACTCTTGATCATTTGCCTCAAATCATTCTAGATTCTTTATGTAAATTTCCTCCTCAACAACACCATTGAGAAAGGAAGTCTTCACATCCATCTGGATGATTTTCCACTGCATTTGTGCATCCAATTCTAGAATGTATCTGATTGAGCAATATCTCACAACTGGTGCAAAGGTTTCCTCATAGTCCACTCCCTCTCGCTGAGAGAATCCTTTAGCCAAAAATACTGCCTTGTACTTCTCAGTGCTTCCATCAACTACATACTTCAATTTGTAGATCCATCTGGAACCAACCAATAATTTCCCTTCTAGTCTCAGCACCACCTCCCATACACAATTATTCATGATGGATTTGTATTCTTCCAACATGGCATCAACCCAAAAAGGTTGAGAAACTCCTTCATCAAATGAAGAAGTCTCTATCTCAATGAGCTCCATCATGAGAATGATGTACCCAATGTACCTATTAGGCGACCTCCTCTACCTGTGTTGTGATGTTTCGGCTCTCACATTCTCCCTAGCATCCTACAATAATCTATTAGCTTCTCTAGTTGTCTTTCTCCCAAATATAGAAGATTCTAGTTGAGTTGGTACCTCCACTCTACCTCCTATATTCTCCTCTGCATGTGGCTTCTCCGCAACATCCTGAAACTCATTCTAAGGTTCCTCCTTTGGAGCTAGAAGGGATACTCAGCTCTCATTCTGGAGAGCATCTCTTAGCCTTGTACTCTTCAAACTTTACCCATCTCCTTACAATTGTCATCCTTAGTGAAGGAAAATACACCTAATAACTGTGTGGATTTTCAATGTATCCTAAAAAATCTCCCAAATTTGTTGTAGGCTCAATTTTCTTCCTTGAACCCTTGGAGTCATACAATAAACTCAAGCTCCAAATGTTATGAATGAGACACGCCAGCATTTCTCCCAGAGAAAGCTTTGTCTGGTGTGACCATACCAAGTATTGTATGAGGACTTTGCTTCTGCAAGTATACTGATGTGTTCGCTGCTTCTAACCATATATGTAATGACAACTCATGGTCATTCAACATGGCCCTCACTACTCCCATTATGTTCTCATTATTCCTCTCATCTAAGCCATTTTTGTTGAAAATGGCAACAAGAAATGTTATAAATAACATTGCTATAAATAGCATCTCAGGTACTAGTGTTGGATATAGCAACAAGGAATGAAAAAATGGAAATGCTAAAAATAGCATTGCTATAAATAGTATTTCGGGATAGATTCCAATTTTAGTTAGTCCCGGAACTAAAATTGAGAAGTAAAATTCGAATTTGATCTTAGCAGCTATTTGTAAGATAATTAATTAATTCATCTTGAGTTAATTAGTTGTAGAAAATCAAACATGAAGTCTATGTGAAGACATGCAACAATTTCTCCATTGCTTGAGGAAGTTATCCCTTGATTAAAGGAGATTAGGATGAGTTGTACTTTGAGTTGTAATTAGTTAGCTCAGTTAACTGAGTTAAGTCCAGTTAGATTAGTTCAAATAGTTTGTTGAAGTAATTGTGAGTTCAGTTAGTTAATGCATGCATGCACGTAACTGCGACACTTTAGATAACTGAATATTCTCTCATAAATAACTTGTGCATGTTAGTTCAGTCAGAGACCCAGTTGAGATCAGAGGAAGGGACAGTGTACTATCAGTTGCAGGATTTTTCCTATATAGGAAACTCATCCATGCATAAGAAATTATCTCCTTCAGGATTGTTCAATTACTTCTAAGTTTAGTGAGCAGTGTGAGAGGTGAATTCACACAGGTGGTAGCGTTGGACCCCAGCCGAATCTGTGCAAGGAAATATGAGGCTTGGAGGGTAGAGGAGAAGGTTTGTGAGAAGCCTTTGACTATCTATGAGCAGCAAATGGATTGTATTGAGAGTTGGATAGCTTGTGAGCTAAAGCTTTGTGTAAAACATGCATATTTCCACTTGTATGATAATACAAATAGTGGGATTTTTAGCTGAGGCTTTCCCCATAGTATTCTTTTGTATTTCATGTGTATGATTTCTTCTTCTCTGTTATATGTGTTCTGATTGATCTAGCTCATATTGATTAAGCTTTAGCAAAGTTTGATTGTATAAGTAGATCTAGTATTTTGCTTTAGTATATTGCATTATCAGGTGATCTACAGTGGGAATTTCTACATGGTATCAGAGCAAAGGTGATCAAAGTGAAGAAACATATACAAAGAAGTTCGAAGTTCGAAGTTTGAAGTTCCCAATTATAGAATTCGAATTCTTATCACATCTCAAATTTCACTAATGGCACTCAACGGTTTGAGACTTGAGTATGCCCTTGATGGCAGCTCGAATTATATAGCCTGGAAGGATCGCATGGAAGTAGTATTAGAGGACAACAGTCTAAAGGACTTCATTGATCAAGAAGTCGCCAAGCCAGTAGCGGCTAATGCTATAGGATTGTTGGAATGGAAGAAATGTGTGACTAGAGTGAGGAGAATCCTTGTGGGGGGAGTTCGATACCACATAGTCTCGAGTCTCCATGGGAAGGAGACATCAATTTCAATGTAGAAAACATTGAAAGATCTATATCAAAACAGCAATGATCACAGGAGGTTGGCGCTAAAAGACAAGCTTCAAAAAATCAAGTGTGAAAACGGCGACACAATCTCTACATATTTGAACAAGCTCACCACCTGCAGCGATGAGCTTGGAAGTGTAGGGATCACGACAGCCGATGATGACATGGTGAGTCTTTCTCTCCTTAGTCTTCTTAATGGCTACATAGCTACCAAGACTCAGTAAATGGAAGAGAGAAACTGCCAGATTGGGAACGACTTTGGTCGGATTTGATGCAGGAGGAGATAACGAGAAGCACCAGAGATGGTTCTTCATCTAAGGAGGATGAAGAAAATTGTGCCTTAGCGAGTAAGGAAAAGAAAGGAAGGAGAAGGATTCCCATCCCAAATCGAGTTCTTCCTATGGTGGGAAGAAGTTTGACAAATCGAAAGTGTGATGCTTTCATTGCCATGAGGTGGGCCATTTTGCTACAAATTGTCCACTGAAGAAATCCAAGATGGGATCCAAGGAAGGATCTAAAGATGAGGCACTGGCCTCACAGTTTGAGTTGGATTTCACCCTCTTTGCATGCACGGTTTCATCCATGGTGGGATGTGGTTGGTTTCTTGACAGTGGAGGTTCATTCCACATGACCGGCGATAAGAGTCTGTTCAGTACTTTGGAGGAGAAAGATCTCCAGATACTCATAGCGATGGGTAATGATGAAAAGTGTAGTGTCTCAAGAGTAGGCACGATTGTTTTTCAGAGGGAGCATGGATCTTGCATTACCTTGACAGATGTGAAGTATGTGCCAAGACTGAAGAAAAACTTAGTATCGATCACAATACTGGAAGACAAAGGCTATGATTTAGTCTTTAGTAAAGGAAAGGTTTTCCTTAGACACATCACCATGAGACAAGTGAAGCAGATCAGTTCACGAGTCAAGAACCTGTATGCTCTTGAGGTTCAAGATGCATGCAAATCCTTGAAAAGCAAGGCAACTGATGGAGACTTGGTGGTTGAGAGGGAGAGTACATTACCTCTCAACATGCAATGCCAAAAGAAGTCTCAGACAATTGTTGAGGAGCCACAATTGGTGAAGTAGCTTCAGGAAGTTGTGGAGTAGCCACAACTAGAGAAACCAAGAGGAGATCGAGTGGAGGCATCCACTCATGCAGAGACCTCTAGTAGGGGGAAATTTTGAGCCAAGTGGGCAGAGGGATCACATGCATCCATACCTCCAAGACAGAGGCGGGGCGATGTGGATTGACAGTCCCAAGAAGGCTGGAATAGGGGCAGGATCATTGAGGTATCTAACCTCTTTGATTAGACCTTGCTACGGGAGCCCCGACAAGGAGTAACCGGACTAGCTGAGTGGGTAGAGGCAGATGCGAATGGAGCGGTAGAGAGAGGTACAGTGTAGGAATACCAAGACAGTGCAGAGCTAGCAGGCTGCAACAATGCGAGAGGCACAGGAGTGTTGCACTAGTGTAGGATGGCATAGAGAGGTGCGCAATGGTGTGAGATGCATGGAGTGTTGCAGTAGCTCAGAGTTCACAGAGGGAGCACTTGTCAGTGGCAAAGGAAGCTTCAACATCAGAGGATGTTTCTATCCCAACAGGGAGGTCAGTTGGGAGATTTTTTTGTTTCTAGAGTTGCTGGAGAAACAACACTTGGGAGAAGTGTTGCATGCAAAAAATTCTAAAGGTTCAGGATCAGGTTCGAGTTGAATGTCTTTTCTTTTTGAGATAGACTGTTGAAAATGGCAACAAGAAATGCTATAAATAGCATCTCAGGTACCAGTGTTGGATATAGCAACAAGGAATGAAAAAATGGAAATGATAAAAATAGCATTGCTATAAAGAGTATTTGTGCATAGATTCCAATTTTAGTTAGTCCCTGAACTAAAATTGAGAAGTAAAATTCGAATTTGATATTAGCAGTTGTTTGTAAAACAATTAATTAATTCATCTTGAGTTAATTAGTTTTAGAAAATCAAACATGAAGTCTGTGTGAAGACATGCAACAATTTCTCCATTGATTGAGGAAGTTATCCCTTGATTAGAGGAGATCAGGATGAGTTGTACTTTGAGTTGTAATTAGTTATCTCAGTTAACTGAGTTAAGTCTAGCTAGATTAGTTCAAATAGTTTGTTGAACTAATTGTGAGTTCAGTTAGTTAGTGCATGCATGCATGTAACTGCTGCACTTCAGATAACTCAATATTCTCTCATAAATAACTCATGCATGTTAGTTTAGTAAGAGACCCAGTTGAGATCAGAGGAAGGGACCGTGTACTATCAGTTGGAGGATTTTTCCTATATAGGAAACTCATCCATCCAGAAGGAATTATATCCTTCAGGATTGCACAGTTACTTCTGAGTTTAGTGTGCAGTGCGAGAGGTGAATTCACACAAGTGGCAACATTGGACCCCAGGAGAATTTGCACAAGGAAATAGGAGGCTTGGAGGGTAGAGGAGAAGGTTTTTGAGAAGCCTTTGACTATCTATGAGTAGCAGAGGGATTGTACTGAAAGTTGGATAGCTTGTGAGCTAAATATTTGTGTAATCCAGACATATTTCCACTTGTATGATAATAAAGATAGCGGGGTTTTTAGCCGAGGCTTTCCGTAGAGTATTCTTCTGTGTTTCATGTGTATGATTTCTTTTTCTCCATTATATGTGTCCTGATTGATCTAAATCAAATTTATTAAGCTTCCACAAAGTTTGATTGTAGAAGTAGATCTAGTATTTTGCTTTAGTATATTGAATTATCAGGTGATCTACATTGGGAATTTCTACAATTTTGTTGTGGGTTATGGGGTGCTGTCAACTCTCTTCAAATACCTTATTTTGAACATAAATCCTTGAAGTCACGTGAAAAAATTAAACTCCATTTTCACCCATTAGAACCTTCACATTCTTCCAGTCTCCTTCTCAACCAGTTACTTGAATTCAACAAATTTTGAGAAAAAATCCTCATTCTTCCACATGAACAAGATCCAACATTTTCAAGAGAAATCATCAATAAAAATAACATAATACTTATTTTTTGTTGTGGAGGTTGTAGAAAGGGGTCCACAAAAATTAGAGTGCAATAACTCCAAGGTTTCATTTGCTATGCAATATTGGCCATTTGAAATTGACATATTTCCCCAATGTGCAACCCTTGAAGACATCCTGCTGGTCAAGGGAGCATTTAGGGAGATCAGTGGTAATTTGCTACATGATTTTTAAGGCACCATGGTGTAGATGACCCAATCTCATATGCCATACTTCTCCAACATTTTGACTCTACACCTTTTCTTCCTTGCTGGTTAATGCATCACAATCTCCTATTTCCAGCTTGTATAGATTCTTGACTTGAACTCCATTCTTCTTCACTTTATCGGTAGCTATGTATCTCATAAATATTTTCCCTTTACTAAAAATAACATAATAGCCATGATCCTCCAAAACTTCTATAAAGATCAAGTTCTTATTCAACCCAGGTACAAACATAACATCTCTGAGGTGAAGAAGGTGGGCTTTCTCCCTCTCAAATGTGACAATGTACTACAAGGAAAATACCTTCTAGTGGAGGTTATAATAGATCTTTTTGGTGTTATAAATTGGAAAAAGTTGTCCAAAAAACATCCTCTAAAAAATCTGCTTGGGATAGAAATTTTTTTAGTGGAAGTTTCAACGAAGCCTCATCACAACTGGAAAAATTTGGGTGGATGAATGTTCTAGTGAATGTTTTTTTCTGATGCGCTTAATGGAACAAGTAGCACTAGGTGGAATACATAACTCAAAGCACTGAGGAACTGAATGCAAAGAATACAAGTGCATAATATATACCGCACCAATACTAGGACATAAAAAATACCTAGGGTGTTCTTCTAAGGAATGACACTCGGGCACACAAACAATAATTATTGTATCAGTGATTTTTTTAAACTTGCAGTGTCGATGTGTATCATATGTCCTGGCGTATTAGTTATACAAAAGGATCAGTGTTGTTATTTTTCATAATGCATCGGGATGGAAATAATATTTTGTGTGACTGGGAAGTTAGTTATATGAAAGCATTGGTGCATTAAGAATTACAATGCACTAGTGAGTTAATCTCAAACAAGACCGATGATTGAAGAGATAGATGCACTCGTGCTCTAGTTTTCTTAAAAGGCACTCAGCCTAAAAAATGATACTGTGACAATGCTTTTATATAACATAAGGCACTAGTACATTTTTATATTATAGACACACCAATTGTTTGAATGACATTTTCTCATTTTTGGAAACATAGACCTGTGATAGTGCAATTATTACAATTTTTAAAATTCAGTATTGATGGAAAAATCGATATATATCTTATAACAATATTCATATAAATTAAAATTTTATTACTGCATTTGTAAATGATGTTTGGATTTATTTGTTATATTACCAGATTTCACATTTCCTCATTCTAATATTTAATCATTCATATATTTAATCAATAGTGTAGCATTTCACAACGACATTGGATAACACAATAGAATAAATTAAAATGTATTTTATTATATATCAATAAGAGGCTCTTTGTCATGCAAAATGAGATTGTTATTGGTAACCCCTTGTCTTTCAATTCAGACACTATGTCCATTACATTAAAAAAAAATGTCTCATTTTCATAGAAATTTATTTCAAAAAATACAAGAGGTTGCATTGATATCCAATTCAATCATCATTCTTCGTTGAAATTGTCGTAAGTGCTCAAGCTACTTCCATGAGTTGGGATATTTGGAGGAATGTTTTTCTGATTGCATCGATTTTTTTCATCTTCTTTATCTTGCAGTTCCATATGTAAACATAAAACTAAAGTGTAATGGGTGTATCTACATTGGTGAGAATAATGAAAATTCAAAGAAATAATATTCATCAATGTAAATTGAATAACAATGTACCATAGTAAGAAGTGACTCATAAACTATGCAAATTATTTTAAAACCAAGTCTTATGCCTTGTTGCAACAAGTCTTATGCTCTCATTGTTCCATACTTTGTTTACTGCATGTTTTAAACCCCATTATAAGTCATAGATTTAATATAAAGGTTTTTTTTGTTCTATTAATTATAATCTTAGAGAAGTAAAACAACATAGATACGTATAAATTCCACATTAATTTTTTATATGCTAACGTATACTCATAACTATTATTTAACCCAATGTTAATCAATTCTTCTGATGACTCTTCTTTGTATGTTAACACCTATTTGAAAACATTCAAGGATGGCTGTTGTAAAATAACTTAAAATATACAAAAATGGAACCTTGAGTTGTTATAAGGAAATGCTAACAATTTATACTCACAAACTTTGAAAACAACCATTTTCTTCCTTTTCGTCATGTTTTATGTGATGAATGAGTTCCATATTGTTTTCTTTTCCGCAAGATAATACTTGAAAATTAATATTTAATGCTAAAATATTTTGTTTATATGTACAAAGTCAATCATGATTACATACATTTCAAGCACATTGTTGTTGAGATGACTCCTCTTGTGATGAAATTATGTCCATTCCTTTGACCATCTCGTTATACACCTTTTTGTACATTCCTACTAGCATGTTTCACATATCAACGCATTGATCATATGGGATTTTCATAATCTTTATGAAAAATGTAATAAACTATTTTTATAATGATATATGAAAACTAAGTATAACAAAATTGATATTAATAAATGAATTATTTGTAGTAATATTTACATATAATTCTAGAAATTCATTTTATACAATTAGGAATATTTCCTCTTGAATTATTATTTTTTGTTGTTGAATGCTTTTTCTAATGCAAGTCTAATGTCTCATTGACCACATCTATATGTTCATTCCATTAGATCCCTCATAGTTCTATAAAAAAATTCCCCCTTTCATTGACCTCCAACACCGCTCCAGATGAGCTAAGGACCAATTCATCATCATTTACATGTTTTACAATTTTTCTTTTCTTAGAACGTCATTGATATTTTCCTTCGTTGTTTCTCCCTGTAGAACACTAAACATATATGAATTAATATATTGTTTGAAACATGTTATATAGTATTCTTAAGTATATTATTAATGAAAATTCAAAAAAAAAAAGATCATATTGAATGGTATTTTTTCATTCATTTGATTCATCATTGTGCAATTTTTCTATCATGCTTTTACACTCCTGTGCACTTAGATTAGAAATAATCTTATCACCCTTGTTTATTTTGTGGCTATGCATGACACACACCAACCAGTACATATTAGTTAAACTTACATATAGTTTAAACATTAATTTTGTAAATAATTTACAAAGCACTTGCCTACTCCATTTTTTTAATGTGTTATCATTGTATTGATCAATATCTTTATTACTTGAGACCTTCTGAGACATTTTTTTATTGATATGTAACCTATAACATTCAATATAGAAGCCATTAAATATATTTTACAAATAAATCAAATAATTTTCAGCAAAACAAACACTGATAATCGGTGCATTTATCTAAATAAATGCATTGGTGTGTTTAAAATATTAAAAACACTGAACATTTAATTATTTAACATCGTCATGGAATTTCTTTTAATTAATTTTAAATTATTATGGGGCAATTTGTAAGGATAAATGCACGAAAATTATTTAATGGTGTTATTAGGAAGAGGCGCGTTGATGCGTTATATAATAGGAGGAGCAATGATTAACACACAGGGCAACACTCAGAGTGTTATAAGGTACCGATGTGTTGTATTACATATGGATCACCTATGCATTATATTAAAGAGTGTGCATCGCAAAAGATAAATCTATTTAAAAAAAAAACGAAGAGGGTTGAAACGGTTTGGGTCTAATTCAATAGTTGTTTCCCCTAATTTACATGTCAAACACCGTAATTATATATTAAGTACACAAAACCATTAAATTCACAAAAACAATAATTGTGCAATGGTACAGGAAGATAAACCTTAAAGTGTAATTTTGCAGGAAGAAATAAGGGTTTAAGGTAAGTATTGGACTTTTTTTTTTGTCTGAATTTTAATTGAAGTTAAATATGAAAGTAGATTGTAAAACTTTTTACTAGTAAAAACTATAGAAATTTTTTTATTATACATGGTATCTTTTTTTCTTGAATTATGAATAAACCTAATTGAGATTGTAAAATATTTTAACGATAAAATTTGAGATTTTTGTTATATAAGGTTTTGAGTAAATCATCACATCTTTCAACTTCTGATCTTTTAGCGAATCCAAAATACTTTACAGCTCCACAGTGCTCTCAATAAGTCTCTATTGCAAATGATTTCTCTTTAAATTAAACCCTAATAGAAATTGTGAAATTTTTTATTAGTAAAATAAACAACAAAATTTAAATTTTTTACTATGGAGGTTTTTAAGTGAATCACCATACTTTTAAGCTTATGATCTTCTGAAGAATTCTGCTGCTCCAAATTATTATGCCGCTGCACAATGCTCCTGGTATATCTCTCTTGGAAATCGCTCACTTGAAATTTTGGGTAAAATAATGAAATGGTGAATAAAATTTTACTATTTAAAAGACTATGAAATCAGATTTTGAAAAGTTAATTGTTGTTCGTTTCTTAATTTTGAAAAAGGAAAAAAAATGCGTTTTTTTTCAATTTCTCCATACATCAGTGCATTGGATAACCAGTGAGTTTATATAAAAAGTACATCCATATTTTCGGGGCACCAAATCTTTTCATTGCACCAACAAGATACAATTTTTTTTCTCGAAATCCTGAAACAATGTGATTTTTTTTTAAATACAACGGTGCAATTTCTATTTAAAAGCATCGATGCTCTAATTTTTATAAGAGCACTGAGTTGGTTGAATTCATTTTTATTTTTTAAAATTGGCAAACAAGTGCATAACAATTGTTTTTTGTTAAACTCATCGGTGCATTTTTGTAGAAGAGCACCGATATGATAACATATTTTTTTTGAAATGCCAGAAACCAATGCATGTATTATTTGAATGCCTCAATGTTGGTAATTTTTAAACAGATTAGTGCTTTTTTCTTATAAGCTCACCGGTTGGGTTTAAAAGCTATATGAAATTTTAATTTCACATAAAATGACATATTAATCTCAAATTATCCTTTAGAATGCATCCACATGAATTACAATAGTTCACAATATAAAATTTCCACTTAAAGTCACCTTATTCTTGAAAAGTAGTTTGAAAACTATATTGAAATTCATATTGTGGTTATATAGTTGTCGGGATTAGTTTTGGATATGCACACAAATTTGTATTTATGTTTTTCTCAAATGGAGGGACAAAAATTAATAATATCAAATGGCCAATTATTCAAATTCCAACTCGTTCCATATTGCTAATCAAACTCCTTCATGGAGTTCTCCCTTTCCATATCTAGTAATATCAAATTTTATTTATATTTCGATTATCTAATTGATTTTGTTTTCTAATCCGTGTCAATTTGAATAAAAATGTATCTAAATTTGCAGGAACCTGATTTAGAATCGAGTTCAGATGCAGAAAATATTACTCCATATTTTCAAAAACATCGAAATCTCTTATTAGGAACAACATATCACAAGTAGTTAGTATATGAAAATGGACAACCTCTTCACCCTACCAATTGGAACATGGCATCTTCCAGCTGCAATCCTAGATCAACGATGGTAATAATTGTTTGATATAATATAATTTCAACAAACCAATTGCGTTGAGGTGCTTACTAATATCATTTATTTTGTACTAATGATGTCCAATATTTTTTGAAATTAAGATTTTAGTGATGATGAGCAATCGACCTAAGATCTTCTAAAGAACCTCACTACAATGTCAATTCGGGAGAAGACTGCATTAAGAGCAAGAATTGAAGAGGACACATACAAAGAATGGTTGAATTAACCACCTATTCGATTCCCACTATGTCCAGATTCACCAATAAGGAATGACAATAATAATAATAGTTTGTCATCATAAGTTGGAAATGGAGGCAATCAAATGGAGGTTGGTATAAATGATTACTTATGTGATACAATGACTATGGAGGCAATGCTATTAGATACATTCCATAATGATGAGCTAGGGGATGATGCTCATATGACTAATACCTTATTCAAAGACCTGAAATTTGCTTCCACTACCCCACTCTTTGGACTTGGTGGTAAGCAAAATTCTACTCAGGTGGGGACACCAATGTTGTTGTACAACATGAAAGAAAAGTTCGGCATGTCAAACGCATGTTTCTCAACAATATTGAGGCAATTGACTTGCATGATCGATTAATTTCCTTCTATTTTGTCACATAATCAAATTTAAAAATGGACAATTTTATGAATGTTAAATATTAACATTGTACAATTATATTCCCCACAAATAGTAGGGTCTTCGAAGATAAGATTCTTTTGAGTGACAATGTCTTGTCAAGTAGCTATGAAGAGGCAAAGAAGTTGTTGAAAATGTTGGGTGTTGAGTACATATCATATCATGCATGTACGAATGAATTTATTCTATATAGAGGAGAAGATGTAGACAAAGAGATATGTCTGAAATGTGGGAATGACAGGTAATGTAATTAAAAAGAATGGGTAAATCACATGGTCCTCCTCATAAGATATTGAGGCACATGCCTATAATACTAAGGATTCAAAGAGTCATTTGTTACAAAAAATTAGTTGTGTTGGAGGGATGGCATGCCTCACACAGAAGTGAATCAAGATTTATGTGAATCCCAATAGATTCAATGGCCATGAAGCATATAGAGGATACATGTCCTAAAAAATTCAAGGATGAAGTACAAAGTCTATGAATTAGCATAGTCACTGATGGCATCAACCCATATTCCCTCCAAAATGCCAACTATTTTGATTGGTCTATAATAGTGTTCAATAACCAAATCCACCCATGGTTTTCTGTTAAGAATGAATATCTTATGTTGGCTCTCATAGTCCCTGGTAGAAGACAAGTGAAGAATATGGATGTCTACTTACAACCATTGGTAGATGAATTGAAGAAATTATGGGAAGGTATTAATGTGTATGATGTATCAAGACCCATCACAATAGAGAGGAGTTTTACATTATATGACATATCTGCTTACACCATACATGATTATTTAGGCTTAGGAGTTTGCTCTGGTAAATTAAATTCTTATTGATTTGTTCAACAATATTGTTTCACATATTAATTTAATTCTTTGAAATTATTTTGATCTTCATGGTTTCTAATGTGTCAACCTATATACAATAATTTCACAGATCTTGTAACAAAAGGGTATCATGTATGTAAATATTGGGGACCTTCTCTATGCTAGCTAGTCCTACCACCTATGAAATCTAGTGTATCACTGCACCAAGGTATTCCTCCTAGAAGAACACCCTTACAGAAGAGCAACATCCACTTTCAATGGTAAACCAGAGAGAATGCAAAGGCCTGCAATAATGACATAAGTTGAATGGATTAGAGCATATGAGAGAGAGAAGGAGGAGTTTGTAGAAATTCTTGATTCAAATGGGGAGCCTATTTTTTATGATCCAAAGTTCTTCGACACCTATGTTGAGAAACTTCCCATTTGGATGGAATGGAAATCTTTCTTTTATGAGATCCCATATTGGGAGAATATCAAGATTTCCCACTTACTAAATCTAATCTATTAAATGTTTCATCTTCTTTATGGAGCCACATATCAATAAAACAAAGTGACACATTGGTTGTTAGGAGAGATCTTATTTCCTGAAAAACTAAAAATAAACATTGGCTAAGACAGGGAACTAGAGCAGATGTTTCTCCCTCTTGGTCTTTCAAAGAAGGTGATTCCCCATGGATTTTAAAGAAAGGTAATATTTCTTTGTCAAAGGAAGTAATAATGAGTGTGAGGGTGCCTTATTTACATGGGTCTTCACTACGGAGCTACTTCACTATGCAAGATCATTTGTATGGGTTGAAATCGCATGACCATTTGAAGCTTCTAGGAGTATGTATGTCAAAAACATGATTTTATTGCAATTTTTTATTTTTATTTAATTGGATATTTTATAATTATGTTTTATATACTATTTACTATGCAGTGTCGTTATCCTCTGCTCATGTGTGGGTGTGTGAGATATGACTTCGCCCATGACCTATGATGTGCCATATCTAAATTACTTCATTTGTACATTAGATCACATCAAAGGAGATTCATATGGCTAACATTCCATGGTGGCATCAAGAGATAGTTGAGTTTATTTGTATGTTTGAGAAGGAGTTGTTGACGAGTCTCATGGACTTACAGGTTCATCTTCTAATTCACCTAGTAGATTAGGTTGAATTAGTTGGTGTTGTTTCTTGTCATTGGATGTTATTCTTAGACAGGTACATCAAGAAATTGAAAGGTTTTGTTTGAAAAAAGAGAAAAACCCAAGGGGTCTATGGAAGAGGGGTATATATCATATGAGTCTTTCTATTATGACAGTGAGCACATCAAGAAGATTGACAACACGTCAGGTGTGGTGATTTGGGACGATGAAAGCGATGAAGACAAAATAGAAGGGGAGTTTATGAAAATGAATGGAAAGAGGTGCATGATAAAGAGTAAGTGAAAGCTTATCATTTTTAAAATTACTACACAATAACTATTCACACTAAACTTTCTATTAATGCATATTTTTATCTCAAATGTACTAGATATATATGTTTGTTTGATTATATGAACATCACATTCAAAAAATGAAGCCATCAACAAATTCATTCTTTGCAATATGGAAGCGACACTACTGTGGGTTGCATTGTACGAAGAGAAGAGGAGGAAATAAGAGAGTGACAAGAAGGAATTCAAATGGTTGAATGGTATAAGAATGCCTTATCTTGATCATTTAGAAGAAAATATGCCAATGACATGACATTAGGGTTGTTGATCAAGTTGGAGGGAAATACGTCATATCTGGTAGTTACATGCGTACTGAAGAGGATGCGCTAAACATAGGGATTGGGTGCAACAACTCGGTAATTATATTATATTTTTGTACAATTTTAACTTCATACTGCACCTTTGATTTGTAACATATATATATATATATATATATATATATATATATATATATATATATATATATATATATAGATATATATATCTATATATATATATATATATATATATATATATATATATATATATATATATATAATATATATATATATATATATATATATATATATATATTAGTTATGTTTGGGTTATTAAACACATGATACTGTGATTTTTAAACTTTTTTATAGGTGCACTTGTTCCCATCTATGTGGGCATATGGACATCATTTTTACACAGAGGATGCCAATGATGGATGAATTGCACAAGACTATGGAGTGGAAGTTGAGTTCGACCAATCTGGTCATGCTAGCCACCACGATCAAAACCTATTGTAGGGGACATTAGGTTATGTTGGAAAGATACAAGAGATCATTCAAGTGGAATTCTAGTCACTATAATGTGCAATTGGTGGGACACCTTTGGTTGAAATAATGTAAAGGAAGATCACGATAGTGGGTTGATATCTATCGTCTCTAGAAAGATGTGGCATGAAGCTAGGCAGCCTTATGTTTTCCCAAACCGCTGCAATCAAATGTTTTTTTACTCATATGTGTTGGATATGGATTGGTGGTTCATATTAAGATATGACCCTAGATCAAAGCATATTTTTTAGAACAATTGTGTCATCATGCCAAGTGAGGAAGATAATCAGGGTGATGACAATGGAGCATGATATGCATCTGTGTTATTTCATCATTTATACTATTTTTATATGTTTTTGTTGTCACTATTTTTCTAACTATATTATTTTTTTATTCTTTTTGTTCGCATTTTATAATATAAATGGTAAGATTCACAAATTTTTTTATTAAATGAAAAATGTATCTGTTAATATGGAAACATCAATTTCAATTTGAGAAAAAAATCATCGGTGCACCCAAAACACAGTCATGCAGTAAAGTTGGTGTGCTTTAAAACACAAGAGCATGTGAATCGGTGCACAAATACATTTGATGCACCGTTGTTAGTTCACAGATTTAAATTTGCGTAGTGGTGCGTCACAGCTATGCACCGATGTGCACGTATAATTTTTTAGCGTTGATATGGAAAGTTCAAAATATCAAATGTACCAAGCTATAACTATATGTTTAAATATTATTTGTGCTTTGTGTTTGATAATATTATCGCACCTGTGTGAGAGGAACATATCAAGGGCAGTGAATTTGTGATGGTGATTAAGAGGCATTTGTTTGACCTTGAAATAGGCTTGGTGATGCATTTTTGTGTCTTGTTTAGATTATGAGAAATAAATATATATATTTTTATGTATTTATAACTAAATTATTTAAATTAGACATGTATTTATCATTGTGAACATGATGTAATATTAGCTAGATGAAATGTGAAAAACATGAAATTTATTGACTTTTTGGTGATAATTATGTCGAAAAAAGAATTATTTTTTGAGTTTTTCATTAAGAAATAATAAAATATATTATTTGTCAAAAGTTTAAATCTAATATATTATATTTTTTGTATTATATACGGCATATTTATTATTAAGCAAAATTTAGATCTAAACTAGTACAATAGAAAATAAAGAACTAAAATAACATCAAAAAGTTAAAAAATTTCACTTGCCTCTCTTTAAGTGATAACTTCTAATAGAGAAAATCCTCAACTATAAGTAACTTCACATGATGTCTTATGTTACATTTCTTTATCCTCATAGAGAGATAAATTTCTAATTTAAATTGGTAAGAGTTGCTATAAATATTAAATTTGAATTGCTTGAAAATATCATAACTTTAGTAATAAATTAAATTTTATAAAATTATAATTTTTCAATTTACAATAAATCTAAATTAATTGTGCCAAGAGGCACTCTATAGCTCAGTATGGGAGATATGTTGTCACGTAACACATTTAAACATAGTAAAACAATAATTTAAATTAAAAAATTAAAAATAGTAATAACAAAATAAATTAATGTGGGCCATAATTACAATACTTTAATTTACATGTTAATCTTATATAACTTTACATAGAGATATAAAGTAATTGGAAGTAAAAAAAGATAATTTATCTTTATTATGAGGAAGAAATGTAATGAGTAAAAAAATCTAATTTATTTTTTACTACAAGGAAGAAATATTATTTTTTCACATGACAAGAAATAGTATTATTGATATCACATTATGTGTAAGTCATTCTATGTTCCATTTACATGTGATATTTAAAAGAAGAATATAATTATAACAAAAAATATTTACTGATAAGTAAAATATTTCAATATCCATATTAAATAACATAATTTTATAGATACTTTAGAGAAAAAATAAAGTAACTTAAATTACAAGTTTTCTTATATTTTCACTTTAGTGAGAAAGATTGAGAGAATTCTTATTCCATTAATAGTTGCTTTCCAATTCAATGTGTGAGGGATATTTGTAAAATTTTCAATGTTTAATATGGATTTGATATGTAATATTTTAGAAAATATTCATAATAAAAATAATTAAATGTATACATATAAGAAAAAATTATGAGGGGGTGTGTTTTAACGTTTTAATGTAGAGAAAGTGAATTATAAATAAAATATTTCAATGTCAACTACATATATATAATATCTGCCTAGATCCATCTTAACTCCAGATATACCAAGCCCCTATAGAGATCAAATCTGTTTTCACTCTAAAAGATGTTTACATCTCAAGATTAGATTTGATACCTCTCGACTCTTAGTAGAGTCAGAGTTAAATCGGATCTAGGATGCAGGTCATAAAAAAATTGTAACTTAAGTTTTTAAAATTTAACAATAGATTGAATTATATAAATATTGAATTAGTTAAATTGTATTTTTCAATAATTTTTTATTAATAATATTTTATATTAAAATTTGAATGAGTTTCACATTTTTTTCTTATTAATAACTAACTAAATTATTTTACCTTTAATATTTTTGTTCTTGTCAATATTGAAATTTTTTACTAATTAAGTTAGATTGAATATCAATGAACTCTCTAAGCAATAGAAAAATATTTATCATAATTTTTCAATCAATCATAGTTTCAACGATACTAAACTTTGTAATTTATAAAAATATATTTGCATTTTTTTTAAAGTAGGTAGTTTTGCATGGAATTTCATATACAAAAATTTGATATAAGTTCACCAATACATAATCTATAATAAATATTATTTCATAACAATAAACATCATGATGATAAAAATCTAACAATCATCAACATCATCTAAGATACACATTCGAATTCATTCCCATCATCTAATTATATACACCTCTACCACATATAAACCCCATTAGCTAGCATAGAGATCTCATAATATAACATGGCATAGTCATCGTGGTCACATCTAAAAGAACACAAACATTGTAATCTAACATCATCACGACACACATCCTTAAATTAATATAAATCTAAATTAAAATAATTGCTATGACATATACATCTATGTGCAAGCACATTAAATGAACATATCTAACATGACGTAATAATGTACACATTAACACCAACATAAAAGTAAATAAACGTCAAGTCAAATAAGTGTAATCAAATATCTGATAAAAACTGATGTCGTTCCAAGATGGTCTACAATAGAAGACGATGGATGGTCAACTATTGCATGATCAATGTTTGTTGAACTCAGCTAAGTTATAGGAGTAGGTGGCTGGTCTACATGGGTAGAAGATGTTGGATGCTCAACTCCATATACGCCCGCAATGTCGTATGGAAAACTCCAAGGTGGAGGAGGAGGTGGTTGGTTTTCTCTGTCAAGAGAAACATGAGGCACATCCTCTAGCTTTGGCATGATCTCATCATTAGGCGACTGAGAAGGTATATTGTTAGATGGACCACTGACACCTTGAGGGGAATGATCTGATGGGGTGATAATAAAAGAAGTGTCATGATTGCCACCCTCATCATCATGATCATGACCATTGCCGTAATCATCATCATCACCACCCAAATCTGATGTATCTTTTACTGCATGATGTTGTCCTACATCCCTCATCACCGCCAGTACCCTACTAGCTTCAATGATATGCTGCATAAATTACATCATCTCCTGCCAACAGTCCCTGTACTGAACCACGAAACTAGGATCCATTGGGGTATCTCGAGCCCTTGTACAACGGACTCCCACATCAAAAAAACTCTGGCCAATATGTCATAGTAGTCAATCTAAACTTGTAGACCAGCCCTACGGTTCTGGGTTACCCCGCCCCCCTGAGGATGTACCTCACAATCATGGCTCTCATCCAAATCATCATATCCTTTGATATCTAATGTGGCAAGAGGCATGTCCCCATTGAATGTGTCGATGTCTACAAAATATATAGTACAAAAAAATAACTAGAAAATTTCATTAAACAATTTAATAAAATAAGTTAAAGAACGTCGTAGAGTATATTTTATTCTAACTCATTAAAACAAGAAAATGAAACTAGATGAATTTAAAGAAAACACTAACATTACCTCTATCATCTGGAGGCTAACCACTGTAAAGAAGATGTTGGGACACCCTCTCCAATCAATCCCTTCATATGAAAATGCCAACTTGCCAAACGCATGGTAATCCTTGCTGCCTGGTAGCATGAGTGCCTCAGGAGAAATCCTAGCCAGAAACTCCGACAAACCCCTCTTGGGCATAATCTACCCCCACATGTGCATATAGACCTTAGTGAGCGACCTAGGAGGGCACTGGTCAAATGTAGGTCTCATCTCTGGAAACATCTCAAAAAATAAACACAAAAGATCAAAAGCGAAAGGGAAGGTCTCCCTCCCATGTCTCAATGCACGACATCTATCTAAAGGCATGCAAAATTGCCCCCCAAAAAATGGCAAACCATATGATGCAGCGTGGCATCTGAATCAAAGAATCAACTTAATATAAAAGAGGGCAACTAATATATTTCCCATCACTACTAGAGTGTGTAATTATTGTGGCTAATAACAAGAGGCACCTAACCTCCTTTGCAACAAAAGAAGAAATATTTTGGTTGTCCACCATTGACCTAAAAATATGATGGACAGACCACATGAGGCCTGACATATCTCTGAGTGTGTGCAAGTTGATTCTCAACTACAACACCATGGGGGACATTAGGAAACTAGGGAAAATCCTCCCCTCTCCTAGATAGGCCAATGGTAAAGTATATGTACTCTTCAATGGGCCTATACCACATTGTAGTAATGACACAAAAATCCTGCTCATGGGCACTCCATCGGGGGATCAAATGCACCAATAAAATAAAGTGCACCTTCAGGGATGTATCATCCTCATAGTACTTTATGTGCCCTACATTCCTAAGGAGTGCTTTGGTCGCTATAGTAATAGGGCGAGGGTATAAATCCCTCTCCCTTTTTTTGACCTGCCATGTTCAGACCATATTGTATGGGTTCACCTACTACTGTTCCTTTTGATGAGGCCTATGCTACATGATTGACATATAAAATACATCAGCCTCATGCATAAAATTCAATTTTTCTTTATTAAATAAAATATGTATTTATAAATATGGAAACATAACTTTCAATTTAAAAAAAATCGTTGGTGCACTTAAAACACAATCATGCACCTGTAGCATTGCATTTTCAACTATAACCGCACTGCTATCAGTGCACACTTGAGTATGATGCACTTTTGTTGGTTCAAAAATTTAACTTTCGATAGTGGTGTGGCACACTTGTGCAACGGTGCACATGCATAACCTTTTCGCAGACGTATGAAATGTTCATGTTATCAAACACACTGAGCTACAACTATATTTTTAAATATTATTTTTGCGGTGCGTTTGGTAAACATAAACGCACTCGGTGTGACGCACCAATGTATGATATGTCGCATCTTTCTCTGTGCATTTTCATTTACAAATTCACTACAAAAATTATGGTGGATTATGCTCAGGCATTGACATGTAGTGCACCCTATAAATTTACAGGGTGCACCGCACCGAGTGTGATCTAAACATATTGAGTGCACTGCACGGTGAAATATATATTTTTTTAAAAAGTGGAAAAATTAAGCTAATTTGAAATTCTAATACACTAAAAACTTAAATTGCAAAGAAACATAGACATTACCTAGATATTTGTTCATTGGGGAGCCATTGTGGGCATGTAATGGAGATTTTTTTTTAACACAGTTTGAAAAAATTGGAAACTTAAACAATGAGCACAGTATGAAAATATGGTGAGCAAGAGAAGTACTAACATCAAGGCACTTGCATGTGGCAAGAGTAGGACCAATGCTTCAAATATCTCCCACACTGTAGAAGGTAAAAATGAAAATTATGGTCGGGAGGGTTTTTTTATTTAACCCTCCTTCGATGGATTTAGCTAACTGCACCGAGGTAGGATTATCCAAAAACATCGAATTTTTTTCTAATTAAAAAAAACTATGATGCATTTTGCAAGACGTCGTGGGAAATTTATATACATGTACTACATCAATGTTGTGGTTTTACTATAACACTGCTCTATTTTTAGAAATTAAAATATAGCTAAAAATGCTCTTTAGAAGAAACCTCGGGGTTTTTTAGTACGTTTTCTTCATAAGAGAATCATTGGAAAATAGTACCACATTTTTCTAAAATTTAAAACTACAGTGGTGCTCCTTAGTGGTATGCATTAGGTCATTTTTCTATGTGAAGGGCATCGATGCTATATACTATTAAAGAGCTAGTGTGTTGTGTTATTTAGTGCATCATGTTTTTATTTTATTTTTATAAAAATAAAACTTCCACGGTGCACCATGTTATATGAACCACTGATGCTTGTATGTTTAGTAAAGAGCCAGTTTGTTTGTAGATTTTATATGCACCATCCAAAAAACATCCACTAAAACATTCGCCTGCTCAACTCTACTAGTGACCTCTACAACTAAAATATTTTTGGGCTATTTTTATAGGGGATTCTACAAAAAAACTTAACTATAAGGTATTTTCCTTGTAGTGGTGTCAATTCTTGTATCACTGTAGCTCCCATCATCCCCCAATTCGGTATGCATATGGAGATCCTTCTCCTTCGAGCTACTTAAAAACTTTGTGCACCATGTCATATGGAATAAGGAACCAGAATCGAGGTACCACACACTTCCCATAGTAGTGTTTGCCATGCATGCTATTAGGGTGAAGTCTAATTTGAAATTTGAAGCTAATGCTTCACCTGCTACTCCTCTTGAAGTCTTCTTGTTAGACTTATTCTACAGACATTTTGTTGCATAGTTCCTATATTCGTGGTAGCTGAAGAATTTTATCTTGCTAAAGTCTTTCTTCTTACCATTATTTTGGTCATATTTAGGTGTTTTCATGGCTTCTTTGCATTTCCCTTCTTCCCCTTTCAAACCAAAGCAAAATTATCTTCATCCTCAGCTTTGGATGATGTTCCATCTCTATTATTTCTCTTGAACTCTTCTTGAACCAAATCAGACCATGACCTCTCCCATTTCAGTATTTTTCCCTTCCATTCATAGAGTCATGGTAGTTGTGCGTGGATTTTGGAAGGCCTAGAACAACTAGGATCACCAGGTAATCTTCTGCTACATTCATGATGACCCCTCCAAGATCATCTCAAACTTATGTAAACCTGGAGAGATACTACATAATAGTGTATTTTTTTTGCATCTTCAAAGTTTGTCTTTCAGGGCCAATTTTCTATGGCGACTATTCTTTTTGAATAGTCCAGTTAGTGTCTTCCACATAGAAAATGGTGTCTCTTTTCCATGGATATTTTAGACCACATAGCCTCTCACACCTTTCAGAATAATTCTCTTGCCTTTGTAGCATCCTTATTCCGCTAAGTTAGCTGTTGCACATCTGACTGTGGAGGTTTTCCAATATCAATTTTCACATATTCTAACACACCATTTCCATATAGCACTACTTCCATTCGATAATTCCAAGCTATGAAGTTTGAGCTACCCTCCAAGTTATACTCTAATCTCAGACTATTGAAAGACATTCCCTCAATCCTAAAGAAAAACTACTGCAATGAAGTTGTACATTTAAAATTCCTGACAGAAAAGTTCGAAATAATGGTTCTTATGTGATTTTAGGGCTCTCATACCATGTAGAAGTTTGATAGAAATTTCAATTGCTCATGATTTCAACATGAAAGCAAGAGACACCATTCTACTCTATTAATTTGTGGAATGGCAATCACAATTTAGAACAACATACATAGACATGGAATAAGAAAAACCACAAATACAATGTGATTTCTAGGGGAACCCAACTGGGAAAGACCCCTCAAACCTCTTTTCATTAATCAATTGAATAGAGAAAATATTACAATTGTTTTCTCTATCTCTTAGCACAACCTATAAAATAATAACTATTCTCTCTTCGCAATGAGAAATTCAAGCCAACACTTAGCCAATTATTTTATCACCAAGCCTCCTATTTCCTTGTGTAATTCCTGAGTAAATTGGGTCGTAAAAGATAGGATTTTCCTCCAAATTTATTGTGCAATTTGCAAGGATTGATCACTGAATACATGCAACACCTGTACACTCATAACTAGTTTGCAAATGATGTTACATTACCTTGTCATCTCCACTTCAGCTGAGGAACTCGAATTCGTTGCATGCACTAGCTATTTTGGGATGAATGATTAGTTGACTAACAAATCTCAAATTTATACTATTGTCCCACTACACAACTAACCTTCAATTGACTCCAACAATAGTTAGAGGTTAGTTAACTGAATACAACTGAAAGTAATTGAGCTGGATTACACATGCATAACTAGACTCCAATCCATCTAACTCAAATTTACAAAGCTAACTAAGTGAGAAGATCCATGTCACAATAATTAACTACCTCCAAGTTGTTTTTTTTTCCCGTGGAAAAAGTCACAATTTCTTTATTGATAAGAAACTGCATTTTGCAAATGCATTGCATATACAATATTCAGGCCTGAGCCTGTCAACAACCAAAACCATTTCAACCTGTGTTCCACCTCATGTATGAGGCATTCAATTAAGAGTCTATGAAAATATTATGAAGCTCTTCACAGAGAGCCTTACTGTGCTGTAAGATAAGGAAAATAAACAGTGAATATTTACATATGGTCATTCAAACTATGGATCCAAAAGTGCAAAAAGCAAAAAATTGTTGGAGATTGATCATATGCCAGGTTCTATAAATGGCCTATGGTAGTACTGATAGGTGTTGCCGTCTCTTTCCTCCATGATCAACCAAGAAGTGTTGTCCCTGTGCGCAGCCTCCTTGGATAAGATGTCAGCAGCTGTGTTGCATTCCCTGTAAATGTGACGGCATGAGAAGACATCAAAATATGTTATGAGTCTGTGAGTTTCATCCAAAATATGCTTTAGAGAGTATGCATTGCATTGTGCTTTTTTGTTTATCCAGTTGCATATGATTTTTGAGTCTCCAAATAGTTGTAAATGAAGGTAGTTTTTGGACAAAGCAAATAAGATGAGGTTTTTGGCCGCGATGAGCTCTGCATAGTTGTTTGTCCCCCTTCCCAGTCCCATTTGAATTTTATAGACATGTGCTTCAGACAGATGAAGTATGCCCCCCCTCCACAACCAACCTCCTGAGCTGATCCATCAAAATAAGCCCATGGATGAGCTGAATTGATAACTTTCGGTGTAATATTCCTATGGGTTGGTTGATCATCCTCTTCGGGGATGGAGCTGTAGTCGGCTAGTAGTCTGGTAGTAATAGAGGGCCAGTGGGGGAGTTTTTGATGGAATATGGTTTGGTTCCTGGCGATCCAGATGGCCCAACTGATAAGGAGCGAGATGTTCTTTTGTCTGACAGAGGTAGTGGAGCACCAGTTATTCCATGCTTCAGAGGGATGAGAGCCCTGCCATTTCTTTGCGGAGGAGATTGAACTGAGGAAACCATTCCATAGTTCTTGTGCACATGGACAGTGGAGAAAGAGGTGGTAGGTATCCTCATTGTCACTTTTGCAAAGATGGCACCAGAATGGCCCCGAGAATGATCTTTTCATTAGGTTGGCCCCAGTCGAGACTTTGTTGTGGAGGATAGACCACATGAGTAATTCGGTTCAAGGGGGTGCCTTCAACTTCCACATTTGCTTCCACCACTCTATCAGTTCCTGTGGCTTGTGCCTCTCCATCAGCACTTGGTAACCTATCTTGGGGGAGTAAGTACCATGTTTGAAGACCCTGTATTCCATGCCAAGAAAAAGCATATCAATAACAAGTATCATTACATTAGGAGTTTTCTACAAGATGGGGTCATGAATCTATAATATATTCCAATGAATGAATAGGTAGCTAATGCGTTGATGAAATATCTTTCGAATAAGAAGTCTTAATATTTTAGAAACATGCTTGGATTGGATGATGTTACAAATTTAGTTGATAGGGAAAGATGAAGCATCTTGTGTAAACAAGATGCTTGGGAGGACATCTAGCTGACCTATGTGATGATGTCTATATCTCAAAGTAGGGAGGGTGGAATTAGTCATGGAGATCTAGCCTTGTATTCACACATAGATCCCTCGGTTGGTGTTAGAGCTTAAAAGCATAATGGTACCTAGAGAGGCTAAAGCTTGAATAAACCTTAGTCCAACCCAATTCGGGAACCTTGGTTAGGTATCTAATCTGTAGCAATGCGTGTGCTATAACTCTTCATAGTTCAAATCATTTTGAGATCTTCCATGTACCTATGTAATTATGAATACCTCACTAGTTAAGAGGGAGTGTGGAAGAATGTAACTAGTGTCAGTCTTCATAATTGTATTTGTAAAAATATTTTTTATTATTAAATAAAATGACTTATTAAAGCATGGGTTTCATGCTTGGGTCAATAATTTCTAGGTCAAAACCTCAATTAAAGGCTTATAGGTTTTTTCTTCAATCAATAGATTCATCATCATTTTTATTAGAACATTGTTGGGCTTTTGTATCATTTAAAAAGAATTATTTTTGAGTCAAAAGGATCAATTTTCACATCCACACCAAGTCGATCTTGTCCTCATGAAGTCGACCTAAATTAGGGCTATTTGACCCAGTAGGAAGCATATACATAGAGAGGTAGCTCAACCTATTTGGAACACTCATTCAACAACTTCGATCTACAACAAGAAGTAGCCGGAAAAGAGAGCTAAGTTGCTAGAGAATGATCGAATAAGTTGGAAGACCTAAATCGAGTTCTTAGGAAATCTATCTCTCACATGTGCAAAGTTTTTCGGATGTAGTTGGGGCCGAAATACTGAATCTACTGTAGGTCTAAAAATAGGTTGTTGGGGGCTAAAAATATGTAGCTCAGCATCAAAATTCTGGATTCTAACTGCTACTAGAAAGCTATCACTTTGAGACTTTGATAAGGATCATCCATTGGAAGGTACAGTTGACTTGGTGATTGGAGGAGGTCTTTGATTAGTTCTAAAGGCTCTTGGATTGTCCCATCTTCGTTTGAATCTACTAGTGGAAGAGTTGGTTTGGGTTTTCCCCTTGGAGAGGTTTTTCCCTGGTTGAGTGCCTACTTGTGTCTCTTGTTTTTGTGGTCTTCATATACATTTAATTTGGTAATTTCTTGATGAAATATTAACTAATAAATGAGTAAAAGTAGCCAACATAACTCACAAGTAATTATCAAGAAAGAGGAATCAAGCCCTATTTCCTATAAGCATTGATTTCTCAACAAGCTCAACATGTCACTTGCGGGAATTGAATGTAAGATACCCCCCTAGAAGTACCTCAAGTTTCCCTTAAGTTTTCATGAGTTTATTAAGTTTTTTAGTGAGAGGTTTTGTCAACAATTTGTAGGTACATGGTTGTCGGTGACAATCTTGATTTTTTTTAAATGAATAGAGATGATATCAAGTAGATGCTCATGAAACACTTCAGATCAAAAACAAATAGTTTGTTTAATGCTCATAAATTACATGTGCCATACCATAAACAGGAAACACAACCAATAGGATTACAAACGTATGAGCTGATAAATGTAAACTATTACAACACATGTATAAGTCAAATATGGGCACAAACTAGAACCATAATATTATAAATATGGAAGTATATCCTTTATGCTAACAACCACAATATTTGGGCCAAGAGATACACATATTTGTGAGCCACAATTTTAGCAAGAAATATAAGTCTAGTGGGTGGCTTGAATAGGCATTTCATAAAGTAGTATGACCTCCACTAGACAATTGGAACCATCAAACACTCAACCATATATTATAATTTGTTTTCCCATTTTATAAACTCTGAACTCATCCACACAAAGGTAAGTGACTCAAATTTCTAACCTAGAGATATTTGTGATCTTGGAGTTAGGTAACATGACCAACCAATGATGCAAGTCAGTCCTCAACAAGGGTTGTTAACTCATCCCCTACCTCACTGAAACTTAGCTCTTCTCATACAATAGTTCCCCTTGTGTATATGTTTAACATATATTTATGTCATATGGCATTTCCCTCTGAGAAAAACTCCCATTGGTCATTCGTGGATCTCCTATTAACCATCAGATGGCTTGTTAGATAATTGAAATGTTATCCACCATTTGATCTCACCATTGTCCATCCATTGTCTCTTATTTTATTTGGTTTCTTATTTTATTTAGCTTGAATATTATTCAGTTTCCATAACTTTGTCATGGGTCTCTGAATAAATTTCATTTGTTGAAGGCCTTTAGACATCTAAGGGTTTTCACACATTGCAGGAAATCCTCCGCCGAGTTCAGTTCTCAATTTTGGACCGACTCTTATTTTATTCAGTTTCAATATTGTTCAACTTCCATAAATCCGTCATGGGTCTCTGAAGAAATCACATTTTTTGAAGGCTTCGAGACATCAAAGGGTTTTTTAGCGTTCCAAGAAATCCTCTGTCGAGTTTGGTTCTCGGTTTCATGCCCTAATGTGTAGCTACACCTATAAGAAAAGAAAAATGGTCAAATGGAATTCTTCCTGCTGTTATACATGCCCCTTCTTTGATGGACCGGGATTTCTAGAATATATTTTTTTATTTTTTCTTTTTTTGCAGGGTGCATGGTTGTTGAGAAACAAGGGCTCCTCCTCTTTAGGTGAAACTTATACCGTTTTATTAATTTTTTTCTTTTACATTCTATAATCTATGTGAGCCTCCTGTATGAACCCTAATCAATGTTTTCTTTTCTTTTTTTATTTGTCATAGGTGAAATGGAAAATTTCTTTTGGGTTTTGTTGGGCATCTTCATATCTTGGATTAATGACCTCCAAACACTAAGATTGGGCTTGCACATTTGAATTTCAGGTGCCATAATTATTCTTAGGGAATTCTTCCCTCTTTACTTTCTATTAATGTAGCATTTGAACAGTTTAAGTTACATATTTCCTAGCTAATTTTGGAGTGATTCATTGTCATACAAGGGTCCTCCTAGAGTTTTCTCCATTCCTGGTTTGATTCTCAATTTCATAGCCTAAGGTGTAGCTAGGTTTTTCACCAATAAGAAAAGAAAAAGGGTCAATTGGAATTTTTCCACATTAGGTTTAGTTTTCAAGTGGATTTCATCCCTTTTCAGTGCCTTATCTAGGGTTTTGCTAGGGTGCCTAATGTTTGGTTGTGTTATATTCTTTCCACGACTAGCCCACATAGTTAATCGGGAGGTTAGAGGGGGGGCGGGGGGGGATGGGGCAGAGCCCCCGCCTTCGTTATGTCGATTGCACAGCAGGGGGTTCACAGGGGGGATGGAAGCCCCCCCATCTAGGGTGTTTGAGGGGGGCAGGTAGCACCCCTCTACGGGGTCGGAGACAGCGCCCTGGGGAAATTTTTTTTGCACCCTATATTAGGTTGGGCGGACCTACCTATGGTTTTGTGCATGGTTTTCTCACATGGTTTTGGATGTGATGGTTTTCAATGCATGGTTTTGGACGCGATGGTTTTTGGTCCATGGTATTGGATTGTTTGACATGTATAAATATGTATTGTAACATTGAAAGGAACATAATGAAAAATCAAGCTGGTAGTCCCGATTTTAGATTTTAGGCAAAAATCTCTGTTTATATGTGTTTTATGTGTTATGCTTTTGCTATGTTTATTTTTTATGTTTTGGAATCGTATCCATGTAATTTTTGTACGGGGTTAAAACCTACATTTGTTATTAGAGTTGTTTTGGCTTCAAGGGGATGCCTTTGTTGCTAAGGGGTTTCTCTTGGGCTTGTGGTAGACTCTGTTCAATGGGAGATCCGGAGGATTGATTCTAGCGGTGAAAGAAGATGACGAGCAATGGAAAGATGGAGATCGAGAAATTTAATGGTCAGAGTTTTGAGTTGTGGAAACTCAAGATGGAGGATTTGTTGGTGGATAAAGATCAGTGGATCGCGGTAGATCCGGGTACTAAACCAACAAGAGTGTCTAATGAAGAATGGAAGAAGTTGGATTGGAAGGAAAAGAGCACAATAGGATTGTGAGCCTCAGATTCAGTATTGTTGAATGTATCAGGGGAAGCTACGACTAAGGCTTTGTGGGACAAGTTAGGGACTTTGTACCAATCTAAGTCTCTGGTGAATAAACTCTTCCTACGGAAAACGCTATATAACCTGAGGATTAAAGATGGAAACTCAGTGACAAAGCATCTTAATGCATTTAATATTATGGTAAGTCAGTTATTATTTGTTGATATTAAAATTTCAGATGAAGATAAGTGCATTAGTTTGTTTTTTTCTCTACCAGATTCATGGGATAGTCTGGTTATTGCAATAGGTAGTAATGCAACTGCCTCGCAGTTTGATGAAATAATCTCATCCTTGCTAAAGGAGGAGATGAGATAGAAAAATATGGAGAGCCAGAATGGTGATTCCTTGTCTGTACAAGGACAGTCCCAGAACAAAAACAAAAATAAGTCATCGAGTGGGAGATCTAAATCTCTAGGAAAATCGGTAAAGGTGGTGTGCTACAAATGCAGAAAAGAAGGGCACTACAAAAGGGAATTTAAATCTAAAGCTCCTAACAAAGGAAAGGGATCTGATGATGCTCCTTGTGCAATGGTGAAAACCACCTTAGATGAAGGTGGGGATGTGTACTTGGCTTCTTCAAGTACACATGTAGATCATGAGGCATGGTTGATTGACTGAGGTGCATCCTTTCACTTCACTCCCCATAGAGAATGGTCCTACGAGTATGAGAAATATCATGGTGGTCATGTCTTCTTAGGGGATGACAGGAAAGCTAGAATCATTGGTCGCAGAAAAGTAAAGTTGAAGTTTCAAGGTGGAAGGGTTGGAACACTTTCGTGTGTTTTGCATATTCCTGCAATGGCCAGAAATATGATTTCCATAAGCAAGTGGGATGATGCAGGTGTAAAAACAATGTTTGAGAAGGATATCTGCAAGATGATTTGGGGAGCACTGGTATTGATGCGAGGAGTTTGGATTGGAACTCTATACAAGTTGCAAGGTAGCATTTTTTTTGATGGGTGGAACAGTTCTGTGGTTCCTGAAAGTGGAGTAGAAAATCTAGTGGTTGCTACAGAGAAGACCATGTGTGGCATCAAAGGCTTGAACATATTGGAGAGAAGGACCTTCAAATACTTCATGCTAAAGGTATGGTAGAAGGTATGAGTAATAGCTCTCTGGATTTTTATTTCTATGAAAATTGCGTATATGGGAAGAAGAATCCGGTGAGTTTCCCCTCTAGTGGTAAGAGGGAAAAACAAATATTAGAACTTGTGCACAGTGATGTGTTTGCTCCTGTGAAGGTTCAATCACTAGGTAAGTCTATGTACCATGTATCATTTATATATGACTTCTCAAGGAGTACATGGATATATTTCCTTAAGAATAAATCTGAAGTCTTTAACAGGTTTAAAGAATTTAAGGCTCTGGTGGAAAACCAGACAAAGAAGAAGGTAAAGGTGTTGAGGACAGATAATAGTGGAGAGTTCTGAAGTAAGGAATTTTAAGAATTTTGTAAGAAATATGGTATAGCATGGTAGAAGACTACTCCATACATACTTGAGAAAAATGGAGCTGCAGAAAGAATGAATAAGACATTGATGGAAATGGCAAGAAGCATTCTCAGTGGTGTCAGGTTAGGACAGGAATTCTGGGCAGAGGCGGTGGAGACATCATGTTACCTAGTCAACAGATCACCTTCCTCAGCGTTGGAGGATAGGACTCCACAAGAGGTATGGAATGCTAAGAAACCCTCTCTTTCACTCTGAGAGTTTTTGGATGTGATGCATATGTACATGTTCCAAAGGAGAAAAGAACCAAGTTGGATAGTAAATCTGAAAAGTGCATCTTTAGTGGGTATAAAGACGGCTTAAAGGGTTATAAGCTTTGGAACCCAGTAACAGGGAAGGTTGTTTACAATCGAGATGTGGTGTTTAGAGAGGTGAAATATGTTATTAAACATGAAGTCCAACCAAAGGAACCTAAGAAGATAGAGTTTGAGTTTAAGAAGGAAGAATCAGACTCTACAGCAAAGGAGGAATCAGAAGATGAAGAGCCACAAACTCTGGGTATGATAAGATCAATTCGAGAAAGAAGGGAGCCATAAAGGTATAGTCCATCTGCTTTCAGTTTAAATTTTTCTTTATTTGTTAATGATGATGATTCTAGAATTATGAACGAAGAAGTAGATTTAGAGGATGGTAAACTTTGGAAATAGGCCATGGTTGATGAAATGACATCTTTGCACAAAAATGAGGCTTGGGATATGGTGGAGTTGTCGGCTAGAAGGAAACCCATTAGCAGAAAATGGGTGTTCAAGAAGAAGAGAAATGCTGAAGGAAAGGAGGAGAAATACAAAGCTCGGTTGGTAGCAAAAGGTTATTCCCAGGTGCCAGGAATTGATTTTGGTGATATGTTTTCTCCTGTTGCCAAGGTAGATTATGTTAGATTACTGTTATCTGTTGCTTTTGCTTTTGATTTTAAGGTAGAACAGATGGATGTGAAGACAACATTTCTTCACAGGGATCTAGAATAGGAGATCAACATGAAGCAACTTGAAGGTTTTGTGGTGAAGGGTAAGAAAGAAATGGTATGCAAGTTAAATAAGTCTCAGTATGGGTTAAAACAGTCACCAAGGATGTGGTATCAGAAATTTGATACATTTATACAAGAACTTGGCTTCACCAGAACCAAACAAGATCACTGTGTGTATTTTAAATTAATTGTTGACCATGTTATTTATCTGGTCTTGTATGTGGATGATATGTTGATGGTTGGAAATGACAATGAAATTATCCAGGATTTGAAGACTTAATTGTCCTCCAAATTCGACATGAAAGATCTTGGTGCTGCAAACTATATTTTGGGCATGGAAATTAAAAGAGATCAGGCAAAGACAAAGCTCTTGTTAAACCAGAGGAGGTATGTTGAGACAATAATGCAGAGGTTTAATATGCAAGGTAGTAAACAAGTGAAGGTTCCTATTCCTATAGGTGTAAAGTTATCTACCAAACAATGTCCCAAGACAAAAGAAGAGGAAGAGGACATGTCCCATGTTCCATATGAAAGTGCAGTCAGTAGCCTGATGTATGCAATGGTTTGTACTAGACCGGACATTGCACATGCAGTGGGAGTATTGAGCAGGTTTATGTCAAAACCAAGGAAGGAGCACTAGACAACATTGAAGCGGTTTTTCAAGTATTTGCGTGGCACTAGTGATTATGGTTTGTGCTACCAAGGAAGACCAGGATTGGACAAAGTTTTGGATATATATCCATGGCTTTGTTGATGCAGATAGGGGTGGAGATCTGGATCAGAGAAGATCTACAAGTGGGTATGTGTTTAACCTATTCAGAGGTGCAATCAGTTGGATGAGTAAGAAACAACGTGTAGTAGCATTATCAACTACAAAGGCAGAATACATGGCAGCCACTCATGCAAGCAAGGAAGCAGTTTGGTTGCAGAGATTGTGTTAAAGTATGGGGTTAGTACAAGGAGCTACAAGGATTGACTGTCATAGACAAAGTGCAATTTTCTTGGCAAAGAACCTTGCTTATTATTCAAAGACAAAGCACATTGATGTTTAGAATCACTTTGTGAGGGATATGATAGAAGACAAAAAGTTGTTGCTGGTAAATGTGGACACTCTGAAGAATATTGTGGATGCATTGACAAAATCTGTGAGCTCTGAGAAGTTCTCTTGGTGTAGAGAAAAAATGGGCATTATAGGGGTGTATAAAGGACTAAGCTCTCCTGTGGCCCTCTCTGGAAAGAAAACAACAAGTGGGAGAATGTTGGGTTGTGTTATATTCTTTCCACGACTAACCCACGTAGTTAATCGGGAAGGTGGGGGGGGGGGGGGGGTGTGGCGAAGCTGCCCCCTTCATTGCGCAGCGGGGCTAGCAGCTGCCCCTGTTGAGGGGGTTTGAGGGGGGCAGGTAGCCACCCTCTACGAGGTCTAGGGCAGCACCGCAGGGAAATTTTTTTGGACCCTATATTAGGTTGGGCGAACTTACCTATGGTTTTGTGCATGGTTTTTGCACATGGTTTTGGATGTGATGGTTTTCGGTCCATGGTATTGGATGCTTTGGCATGTATAAATATGTATTGTAACATTGAAAGGAACATAATGAAAAATCAAGCTGGCAGTCCCGATTTTGGGATCTAGGGAAAAATCTTTATGTATATGTGTTATCCTTTTGCATTGTTTATTTTCCGTGTTTTAGAATTCGTATGCAGGTAATTTCTATATGAGGTTAAAACCTACACTTAACCCAAAAATTCCAGGGAAGCTCCCACACCTTATCCAAATATATATGTGTCTAATTTATGTGCTATGTGTAGGTTTTTCCCTTAAAATTTTTGGTTTGGGTGTTGATGCAGGTTAGTGTTTTGGGAGGTTTTCCATCCTCAATACGGCGAGAAACCTCTTAATCCTTGAACAATTAGAATACTGCAAGTTCTTTGCTCTTGCAGGAACAATGAAATTTGGAGGGGGCTTAAAGATGGTGTGTATTTAACTAGAGTAATATAGCCACTCAAATTATTTTGTTACTTAACATTGATATGTAGATTTTATAATGAATAGGTTTGTTTCTTTCTTTCAAGAACCATTGATAGTTTGATTTTGCTAACTCTTATTTGAATGAATTCCCTCAATTGATCCTCATTGAACTCTCCACAGTAATTAATTTGTTGATCTTCATTGAATTATCCACAATTAATTCTATGAGACGGTTTATTGATGAATGATATCGTCTCAAAGGCCATTAGGTGATCCTGGTTGTATCCATGTATGATTATAAAGAACTGTTCTGATCATCTTGATACAACTTCAGTTTACAATATGCAATTCAAACTAGTCAACTAATTAGTTTTTTACTGAAATTGTTTGTGGTAGTGCTTCTTGATTAAGGATATCATTTCAAGTGAGATAAAATCTTGTATATGAAGATCTGATTTGACCCTTTTGGTAGAATTTCAGTCTTTAATATGCAATTCCAACTATTCAACTGCTTAGTTTTTACTTAAATGGTTTTCCTTAAATTTTGAGAGCTTTTGTTTAAAATTGGATTACAAAACACTTAGAGGTATTAAGGTTGATGTGACACACCTGGAAAACTTGGTTAGGAGATGCCATGGTTTCCGATTATTATCACAACTAACCTTAGATTTAATTTAAGATTGTGGATGTTTTTTTAATGGTATCTTGGTATCACAACTAACCTTAGATTTAATTTAACATTTTGGATGTTTTTTTATGGTATCTTGGTGAAGATTTAGCTAAATTAGTTCTACGTATGAGATGGTGCATGCTAATTTTGCCTTTGGTGAAAATTTACTTAAATTCATTCTACATAGGAGCTAGTATTTTGCATTATGTGCGCGCTAATTTCAGATTTTCTACTTTTAACTCATTAGTATTTTCACTAGTTATATTGTTTATAGAGGTTTGCAATTTGACAAAAGAATAATGGAATATGTAGTATAGTAGCTCATGATACCTTTGAACATAAAATAATCCATACTAATTTTGATTTATTTGTAGTAGTAAGTGGATGTCAAACTATTTGCACATGGAACTTGGCAGATAGATAGTATCATTTTTTATGCATGTTTAGAAACCACTATACATGTATGGTTTTGTAATCGGATAACCACTGATCTCCTTTCCATCCAGATCCAGAATGTTGCGACCTTATGGAATTACATCTCCTCAAGTTTAATAGCCTCCCTCAGCTCTGCAACTACTTCACTGATACTCGGCCTGCAAAACGATTCAGCCTTAACACATCTGATGGCTACATTGGCAACACGAGTGATGGACATTATGTTGTAATTTTCACTCAACTTTTTGTCAATGATCTCTTCTATTTTTCCAGGAATTGCGTCCATCTCCACAAAAGGTGTAGCCTGTAAATAGGAACATCAATATTATCATTAGTTTTTATGCATCACAAAAAAACTTTAATATTGTTAAAGAATTATGATCAGATTCCTCACCCATTGAACGATGTTTAGTTTGTATAAAGATAACTTTGCATCTATCGGTTGTCTACCACATATGATCTCTAATACGAATGCTCCAAAATTATACACATCACTCTTCTCAATGAACCTTTGATTTCTAAAATACATGTTAAACAAAACCGAAAGACAATCTAAGCTAAGAATGGCAAGAAAAATGAGAAAGTGAGATTCTACAAGAAATACAATCCCTTCACCATCACTATTATTGTAAAGAGAGTACAAGTTATGTGTGTGATATACTCTAGATCAAGGTATCTTGCAGTTCCTTTCACCATAGTGGTAACATGAGAAGGCTCCCCATCCTCCTCATCAATCCATATCTTTGAAAGACCAAAGTCACCAAGTTTTCCTTTTAAATTGTTGTCTAGAAGAATGTTTGCTGTTTTCACATCCCTGTGAATAATCTTCGGGGTACAAGCTACGTGCATGTATTCCAATCCTTTGAATAAAAATGGAGATATTGTTATGCATTAATTGAATTTAAGAGATAAAAGTAGAAATATACATAAGAAATTGCATGAAAAATATGTCGTTTTCCTATTGAAGCATAGAGTAGACATACGGACGTTTAAATTTTTATAAAGTACATCACAGAAAAGAGGACATGAAAAAACTACCATGCGCTGCATCTAACGCTATTTTCACTCTCATTTTCCAATTTAGTTGCAAAGCTATGTTAGGACCTGGGAAATGAAAATAAGAGCTAAATGAGAATCATTACCTCTCGACAGAGTGTATTTATGACAAATATATATATATATATATATAAGGACCCTCCAGACATGTGCTCATAGATTATCATAAGTTATTTGCATTCATTACAATATCCTAGTAAAGTCACTAAGTTCTCATGATGAACTCTGGAAATAACATCAATCTATTCATCAAATGAACCCAGAGTCATAAATTTTGATCTACATGGTTATGATATGGGAATATGTTTAAAGACACTACAAGATTGCAGCTAGAAATTGAACTGTGATACTATGTCCAAATGGAAAAATAGAATCTCAGAATTACCTCATTTAGGAACTGGTGAACTCCTTGCTTGGAGAACAATGAGAGAACTTTTACGGCAATATCCTTTCCTTCCGGCAATTTACCAAAGAACACAGAGCCAAAGCCCCCTTTTCCGATTTTCGCACTAAATTTTTGTGTGGCAGTCATCATCTGATCTAGAGTGAAGGCACAGGACTTTGCTGAATTTGGTACCATATTCGTTGCGTCAATCCATTCGTTGGGGGTAAAGTGCACAACATTTTCCACTCCATTGCTTTCAGTTGTAACACACTCTTTCTTTTTCCGATACAGAACAATGGCCACTATCAATGATAGACCAATGATTTGAACACTACTAAGTGTTATTTTGAGAGCAAGTTGTTCCCTAAATTTCTTATTTCCAAGATTCAAAGGCTAATGTCCCATTGGAATAGATAAGTAGCGGTTGCCAAAGTATCTGGTACAGATTAAAGAAAGATATTTTCAGTCAGATTAATTAGAATTTCAACTAGATTAATAATAATTGTCTTTGGTATTCAAAATTTGTGTTTGGCATTGAAATATAAGATGTATAAAATAAACATTTTTATTACTTGAGTGTCAATGAAGGGTTATGCAGAAGTTGCGGAGGAATTTCACCGCTGAAATTGTTATTCTCTACAAACCTGTAATATTCAGATTATCATTAAAATTCAATATAACGCAGAATTTGCACAAGAAAAATACAGAAGAGAAAATAAACTTACAACTCTTTAAAGTTTTTAAGTTTAGATAGCGAATCCGGAAAAAAAATTGATGTTGTTGTTTTGTAAATGTCTGCATCACAAAGAAAATTGTTAATAACCAATCTTCCGTAAAATTGCTTGGTAAAGTTTGCACAAGTGACACCATGAAAAATTTATATCGACAACCAACTTACAATATCTCCAACTTTGTTAAATTCGAAAAGTCTGGCAAATGTCTTTCAAAATTATTATTGTCGAGTGACCTGGTTAAATGGGCCATTTACAACATTTTTTAAAATACTTATATAGTATAATTTTATTTAAAAATAAAAACAAATAACTAGAAAGCTCAAAATGAAAAACCATACATTAAATGAAATATAAAATTCAACTGTCACTTCTTAACCAACACCGTGATAAATTTAGAGAAGAATCTTCCGCGAAAATCACATAGAGATAATTGATAAAAATAGCTAAAACAACACAATTACAGAAACTCAATCATATATTATGCACAAATCGTGTATGTACAAAGACACTCACACCCAGATTTACATTCAGATTACTCTATTAAATATAGTTTCTCAGATCCAACTTATTCCCAAATTAGGTAGAGAGGTTGAGAGAATTTCTCAACCATCACAAACCAACTTCTTAAATATGGAATGTAAGCATTAACTCCAACATCCCCCCTTAATGATTACATTACATGAAAATAACAAAATAATCAAGCTTATCAGTAGATGCTCCATCAAGTTGCCTCATAACCCTCGGAAAGGTGTAGTTGGCAAGTTGGATTCCTGAGTTCCCTTCCTCAACTCTCGAATCAAGGACCTCCCGAGTCAATTACTGGACAGCATCCCAATCTGTCGCATAACCTCACTAGAAAACCACTTCCACGTCTACCACTAATGAGGGATCCTTCCCTAGATCCGCAACTGCCATACTATCTGGAAAACCATCCATATTGAGCCTTACTGCTACTTGATCTTTATGATCTTTATGTACTGGCATTAGACACATAGTTGAACTGCTCGTTATTTTTAAAAGAGTTTAATAGGTTCACTCTCTTCATTAAATTCATCATTGGAATTCAATTGGTATTCAACTATGGTTATATTTGCTCATTCTTTCCCTTTTAACACATCACTAGCACGACTTCTGCAATTCCACGTTGTATGCCTAGTTTTCTTGCAATAGTAGCATTCAATGTCACCTTTGTTTGCATTTTTCTTTCTCATCCTTGACTTTGTCCACAAGGCATTTTCTACATGAGAGTTCTCTTCGTCATCCTCTGGTTTCAGTCGCTTTTCCTCCCTGAGAAGTGCTGCAATCGTCTCGTGCAATGTTTGTGTAGATATTTGACTCAAAGTGAAAACAACATTACTATAACTTGAAGGAAGGCTATTTAATAATACAGCTTTAGCATCTTCATCCTCCACCTTAGTCCCAGCTTCACTTAATTGTCTTAAAAGAGACATTAAATTATTTATATGACTGGAAATAGGTGTCTTCTTATTCATTTTCAGACTAAATAATTGCAGCTTTAGGGAAAATTTTGCATTTGTAGATTTTACACCAAACAATTGAGCCAAATGTTCCCATATTTCCTTTGATGTTTTAGTAAGATCTAGATGATGTAATTGTGAATCAGAAACAGAAAGTCCAATAATAGACTTAGCTTTGTCATTTCTATTTTTCCATTCAAATAACTCTTTGGCATCTGTAGGTGCTGCTTCTGAACCATTCACTATTCCCCACAAATTTTTATTCATTAATTGCAGTTGTATTTTTACTTTCCACGAGGGAAAATTCAAACCACTGAATTTGTCTAACACCATAAACTCCATGATGAAAGATAATACCTTTTCTAGTCAAGATGTTGGAGGCCAAAAACAGCACCGCTCAGGAAATCGCTGCTTAGGCTGATATTGGAATCGGAGGCAGAACAGAGAAATGCCCAGTTTCAACCGCCACAGACGGAATTAAGAATTTGTTTTGGCCGTGTAGCTAAGATAGGAGGAGTGCAGCATAGCCACGCGATTACTGTAGGTCCGCTTTTACACGTTCCTCGCAATTTCTTTGTGCCCAATTGTTTCTCCTTCGATTCCTGAATCGACGACACCCTTATCTTCGATCTAATCAAGAAAACTAGCTGGAAAAATCTCAGATAACGACGCATCAGAATTGACAGTCCCAGTGATAAAAATAGCTCAGATTAACATCCAGATGCACCTCCTCACAACACAGGTTCAGATCTAGCTCTGATACCATGATAAAAATAGCTAAAACAACACAATTACAGAAACTCAATCATATATTATGCACAAATGGTGTATGTGCAAAGACACTCACACACAGATTTACATTCAGATTACTCTATTAAATAGAGTTTCTGAGATCCAACTTATTCCCAAATTAGATAGAGAGGTTGAGAGAATTTCTCAACCATCACAAACCAACTTCTTAAATATGGAATGTAAGCATTAACTCCAACAATAATTTTTTGTCAACGCTTTTCGAACCAACTAGTGTGGTTCGCCAAAAATTCTTATCTAAATTGATATGGACCACAAAAGCCTAAATTCAATAACCGTGATAAATTATATTGAAAAAATTGATATTTATAAATCATTATTTCATTGATATGTATTTCTTTCTCACTCTCAAGCTCTCAAGCTAAATTGCATAAATCTCAATAGAGTATGTTTATAATGGTTACACATTATAGGGCAATTTTTTCAGCTGAGAGACGTTATAAATCATTCATAGTTTTTTAAAACAATATTATGAACTCATAATATAATGTTATTATTATAATATATTATCAATTCATATTGTAATTTTAGTATTATAATATATTATAAATATTAAATTATGTTTTTTTTTTTATATATATAATTAAATAATTAAAATTATTTCTAAATTTCGAAGTGCATTTATAAAAGGATTTGATAAATTAAAGGCTCGCTATAATGTATACTACATATTAAAATTAATTAATTAATATTTTTATTTTTAATTTAAATTAATTTTTATTTTATTTTATTTATTATTTGTTATTATTTTAATATAAATTTATATTACGTTTTGATATATTAATTTTGAGTAATTAAAGTTTTAAGATATAGATTTTTTAAAAGCTAAAAAAAATTCAAGCACTTCACATGTAAGAGTCGTTTTTGTTGGGTTGTAAAATATTTAATTTAGATTAGGTTTTTAAGTTAGTTTTATTTGTTACTTAAATATAATTAAATTGATATTAATTTTGAATATTTTAAATTTATTGCATATTTATATTTTTATAATAATTTCTAGAAATAATTAAATCAACATTTTCTTATTAAATATTACATAAATAATATTATATTTATGCGTGAATTGATTAATATTACTTAAATAAAATCACTAAACTTCAATTGGTTTTGTAATTTACATTTCTATATCTTTATAAATAGAAGAATAATGTTTTTAATATATGAATCTGTCTATACAAAAATATAAAACTATACTTAGATTTTAACTAATGCAGTCAGTTGTCCAATTTGCTGAGGAACTAGTTCATTTAGATTCATCGTAGACAAATTGTTGGCAACAATCAGATATTCCTGAATTATTACAATCTTACCCTTTTGTATAAAAATGAAAAACGGTAGAAAACACAATAATTGAAATTTACATTTATGAACTTTCTTTCTTTCATTCTTTTCATTTCTTTTCTTCTTTTTTTTAGGTAAGAAAAAAACACTCGTTCTATTATGTAATATGTAAAAACTAGTACATCTAGTCGTAATGTAGGTGCCCTCAAAGAAAAGGTGACCATCATACTATATAATCCTTCCAGCATGTAGTGCTACATGACCATGGGTCCACAATGAACCACATATAAAGCATAGATAGCATATAAAAGAAATAAAAAAGTATATATAGTCCATCATATAGCCCATCCCAACAAAAATTAAAGAGTGTCGAGATATATGGAATGCAAACAAAAATAAAGAACCCCTCATTGTAAAATGTACCATCAACAAATGTCAATAAGGCAATAGTGGTCCCCTTTAGGGGAAGGGAAGGAAACCAACATCATAGGAACAACCCTCCACCTCCAATGCAATATGAAAACCATCTTGTGGAGCAGTGATACCGAGCTTGGACATGTCATCAGCAATGGAGTTGTGTTCCCTGTGAATGTGTTGAATGGAAACCTTCTGAAATGTGCCCATGAGATGTTTGATGTTCCAGAGCCATCCCTGTAGATGTGGGTGATGTATATTGGATTTTCCCAGCACATGGTTTATGATGCATTGTGAGTCCCCAAAGATCTTCAGATTTGGAATATTTAAAAAATTTGTGAACCATATTAGCCCCCATAGAGCCATCACTTTAGCTTTCATATTGGTACCTCTGCCACCTCCCCAATGAATCTTATATTGCTGGTTATTTTCCATGCAAATCCAAACCTCACATCCACACTTACCAATATGTTTTGCTCCATCAAAGAAACCTGTAGCGTAGGATATAATCAGGCTCTTGGTCTTGACTAAGTCTCGATGTCACCCAGGATTGGATAGCAAGAGTGGTCTCACCCATGTTATAATTTTATTTATAGTTTGTTCCACATTGAGTGGTTTCCCTTCAAATATAATAAAATTTCTAGATCTCCAAATTTCCAAAAAAGCGACAAGTGGAATGGCCCTCCATGGTTTAGTTTTTCTGCTCCACCATAATAAACAATATTCAATCGACACATGATCAATATAAGGGAAAGAGATTTTACCAGAGAGCTTGTGCCAAGTATGGACAACCACTAGGCAACTTAATAAGGCATTTGAATTGCTCTCTTCCTCAATCTTGGATAAAACACAAATACCTGGAACATGCATGTTTCTCTTCCTCATAATGTCCCAGGTGAGAGTTTTTTTCTTCCATGCTAGCCAAGTGTATAAAATGATCTTAATCAGAATCTTAATCTTCAAAAATATCATAAACCAACATAGATGAAGTGAGTTATGTATGCAAATACAAATGTAATGATAGGTGTCCGAGACAGAGATAGATCCTCGCTTCATCATCCCATCCCACCCTATCTGATCTCCATGCTCAATCTTTTGCATACCAAACTAGCGCAACTCAACCATAATTTTCTCCCAAATTCTCGCCACATCTCCTGATAGTCTGATTTCGCCTACCCTCTTCCAAACACGAAATATGCCATAACATATATTGATTTCCTGATTAAGGTAGAAGTATCCTTTGTTGTGTAAGTTGTGAGTGAGCTGGTTAGAGAAATGTCTTTCAATGATAGTCCCAAGGATGCAGTCCCTACCAATGATAATTTCCTTCCCTAAGACAAATATCCATCATGTCCTTTTAAGTAGCCAGTGTTTGACCTTGTTTACGTTGATCTAGATAGTGGAACTAGTCAGTTTCCCAAAATATCCCTCTCACATCTAATGCATAGCCTTGATTGCTAGGAGGTATTTGGATTTGATGATATCACCCCATAGGCATTTAATAAATAATCTCCGCCATAAGCATTTAATCACTAAGGCCCAACCAAATAATTTGATGTTCAACATATTGTTGGGTTGTGTTATATTCCTTCCGTGAATAGCCCCAATAGTATAACCGAGCGGTTAAAGGGGGTGCGGAGTCCCCCCTTCGTTGCATATTGGGGGGGTCAGAGGGGGTTTGAGGGGGGCAGTTAGCCCCCCTCTATGGGGTTCGGGGTAGGGCCCGAGGGAAATTTGTTTTGGACCCTATATTAGGTGGCCAGACCTGCCTATGGTTTTGGGCATGATGGTTTTCGGTCCATGGTATTTTCGAGATCGGGTCATGGGAGCTACGGTTATGTTCTAATCTAAGGTAAATGGATTGGGGTTATGGATGCTTTGGCATGTATATATGTGTATTGTAACATTGAAATGAGCATAATGAAAAATCAATCTGGTAGTCCCAGTATTGGGATCCAGGGGAAAATCTCTGTGTATATTTGTTTTATGTGTTATGCTCTCGCTATTTTTTATTTTCTAATTTTTTAGAGTTCGTATGCAGGTAATTTTTGTACGGGGCTAAAACCTATGCATACCCCATCCCCCAAGTCCCTTTGGTTTAGTGATATTATCTGATTTGGTAAGGTGGAATTTATGAGCTTTTCTGGAACATGTCCAAATAAATTTAGCCATAATCTTGTTAATTTTCGAAATAATAGAAGAAGGGAGGCAATATAGGTGTGCCAAATACACCACAAGTTGTTGCGAGACTGATTGAGTGAGAGTAACCCTTACTCTAAGTGTTAAACATCTGTGTTCCCATCCAGTAATATTTTTTTGAATTCGGTCAACGATCCAAAACCAATCCTTAACTTTGTAGTTATTTGGCTTGATATTGAAGCCCAAATACTTCAGTGCAATGGAAATAGGTTTTGCATCCACGCCAAAAGTGTTTTTAATGTGCTCTATCTCCTCCAAGAGTCCCTCCCCATATATAATCACATATTTATCCTTATTCATAATAAGTCCCACAACTTTACCAAACCTAAAAAAAATTTACACGGTTGTCCACACTATCGTTAGCAGACCAAAAATCAAAATTTCATCAACAAAGATGTTGTGTGAAATCCTAAAGCCCCGGCCGACATTGAGTGCCAAAAAATCTCCCCGCATACACACATTTTTAATTTTATGGTTGAGGCCATCCATGGTCATAATTAATAGGAGTGGGGAAAGCAAACAACCTTACCTCAATCCTTTGTCAGCTGCAAAATATCTTGTATGAAATCCATTAATAATGACTGCATATCTAACATTAGTAACACAAGCCATTATCCATTCAATGTTGCGTACTTAGAGGCCAATTTTGTGTATAAAAAATCGCAAGAACACCCAATCTACACAGTCATTTTCCCTTTGGAGGTCCACCTTCATAACATTAGAATTCATATTCTTAGTGTGGATGGTATGAAAACATTCTTGTGTCGTTGCAATTGCATCATGAATCTGTTGATCCTATAGGAATCCATATTGCTCCAGTGTAATATATGTGGACAATGTGTTCTTGATTCTAAGAGCTATAATCTTAGATATCAGTTTGTATATTAGATTACATAAAGAGATGTGTCAATAGTCATTGAAAGTCCCCAAATCGCTCTTTTATTGAATAAGAGTTATGTATGTAGAGTTAATTTCAGTTATGATGCACCCACCTAGTCTAGACTACTCTACCATCCTTAGCAAGTCTGGTCCCATTAAATCAAAGAAATGGAGAAAGGGATCAACTCGCCAAACATATGGGCTAGGGAATTTTTCCTTAGTGAATGATTTAAGGACAAAATGAACCTCCTCCAGGTTGACAACCTTGTATAGTTCTTCATTTTTATACTCATAAAACATTATAGGATAAGAGTCAGACCCCTAGATCTAGTCTTCGATGCAATCAACATCTCTCTTTCTGTAAGTGTCTTCAAAAAATATGGTTTCCACCTGCTAAATCTCCGGAAGAGCTTGTACCGTGTAGAAATTGGAATTCTTGATGTCCCAAATGGTATTAACCATTCTTCTATGATTTACATATCTATGAAATAATTTGGTGTTTCTATCTTCCTCCTATATCCGCTGAGCCCTACTCTTCAGTCTCCAAGTGACCTCCTATACATGTAGAGTCTTTTTATTCTTCTCCTCAAGTTCCTTGATGTTATGAATGAGGTCTGTAGATGGGCTTACCATATTTAGAGTCCGCCCAATCTTTCCAGCACCTCTTTGATGTCTGCAAGCTCTTTGTTCATCCTCTTTTTTTCTTTCCGATAACTTAACCACCGATTTTAAATCAAGGAGCTTCCAATAAATTTCCTACATAAGGGATTCCTCTGAATCTCTGTACTATGTCCATAAATATCTAATCAATGAATTGAAGTTCGTATCCTCTATCCAGATATTATTAAATTTGAAGGGCATTCCCATCCTAGTCAACTCCCTACGCCAAATTAAGGTGATGGGCGATGATCAGAGAAATGATTTTGAAACCTACGATTGTAGCATGCCCATCCTCTCGACTAGATCTTCTTGTATGAGGTATTTATAAAGTCACTTAGAAATGTGTTGAGATCTGTCCCTACCATTATGCTAGGCGGGGGCGAATTTCTGTGTCCTAATGTCCATAAGGTGATAATCAGAGATAATTTATTTTAGTCTGTCAGCTAGTGGTCCATCCTACAAGTTAAGCCCCAGCATTCATCCATTCCTGTGTTGTAATTTAGATCTCCCACCATAATGAGAGAGCCAATATTGAGGATATCATCCTCCTCCATTCTATCCCAGAAATTAGTCTTGTCCTGATATGGTGAATATAGATTAAGAATGTGCAGTTGCCTCGCCAACCCCCTTAATCTACCTGATAGCAAAAGACCAGCAAAACATTTACAATCTTTAAATCTAAACCATCTCAAGTTCCACATAACAACCATCCCTCCAGAAAGGCCAATAGAGTCCACTTTCGCCATATGCTACTCAGGTGGCATTTTCTTGAAGTAATCTAGAATCTTCTATGTTGTAGTCGTGGATTCTTGTAATAGGATAACATGTGGATCAACAAAAACAAAGATTTATCTGAGGGGAAGGAATTTAAGCAAGTCCATCAGACCCCACATATTAAGAGAAAGGAAAAAGTTCATGACACCTAGTGATCGGGCTGTGAATCTCTAAGAGCCCAAGGTTCAGAGGTGGAGAAAATTGGAATGTCGATAAGGGAGGTGGAGTCGATGGGTGGGAAAGGAAAGATCGTGGACCTCCACTAGAAGTGTCTACTATCACAATTATACCTGCATCTCGCCGCAATGTTACATGCAGTGTTGGGGCTAATATTCAGAGAGGATGGTGGGTGCTTTCTATGGATAGTTAGAGACCTGAGATCCATGGTCTTGTTGGAAAGAAGGAGCTTGATGTCACTATCAACCAAGTTCCTGGGGGAGGCGGAAAGCGACCCGAGGGAGAGAGGTGGGGCATCGAAGGCTCGGATGTTGGGGAGTGGCGAGGGAGGAGAGGTACATGGAATAAAGGTCCTGTTTTATGGATCCCTAAATAATCTGGGGGCGGTGGGTGCAGGGAATCCATTGCATGTGGTTAGCAAATAAACAGGGCCGAGGTGTGTGGAATGGAAGAAGAGTCAAGATTATGTGGGGGCACGTCTAATGAAAGGGAGCTTGAACCATTAGGGTTCAATGTGGATAGAGGGCTGAGGACGTAACTGCGAAAGGTGAGGAAGAATATGGATAATCAAAAGATTTCAAACCAGAAGTAGAAGGTAAGTTCATAGCAGGTTACTTGAGATATGATGTCGTAGAGATTCATAGGACCGACCTATGCTTACATAGCCACTACCTTGTGTTTGGTGTCCAAATCATTCCACAGTCATCCTCGTTCAAGCTGCCTCGTTCAGTTTCTACTTCCTCTAGTGCTTTCGAGGGAATTGTATCATGAGGTGCCAAGTGCGATGAAAGATAAGGCAACGGAAAGGAATGCACTAGAAATCCAATCGTTGGTGAATGTGGGTCTAATCCTAGACCAAATCGATGTACCCAAGGAAAGACCCAATTAAATCCCTCTCAATTAGGATCTAGATAACCCGTTTATCTGTGGCCCCTACACACTTCAGGTCAACATAGATAAATATTCCAATAACATTTCCAATATGGATGAAGACCTTCCTCATCCAAAATTCGATGGATAAACCACGGAGTTTAACCCATATCAACTTATTTTGAGGACTATCTTTGAGCGAGTTGAATCCTATGTACCATGGGTGTAGCGAAAGGAAACCGCGCCCACGCACCCACGGTAATGTGAGTATTTTCTCCACATCCTCTTGACAAAGAAAATGTTGAATCCTATGTACCATGGGTGTAGCGAAAGGAAACCGCGCCCACGCACCCACTGTAATCTGAGTATTTTCTCCACATCCTCTTGACAAAGAAAATGTATACTATACGAGGAGTTCATGAGCCTGCTCACCATGGGGATGTATCCGAGGAGTGTTTCTACTTTGACACCTCCAAATTTCTCATCTCTACCTCTTGTGGGTTAGCAAAGTACCGTTTCCACACTAAGCCACGCTTTAGTATGTTGATAACCCGATCGAGGAGCATGTCATAACCGAAACTCAGAAGTGGTATCTGTGGTGAAGTCATAGTAGCCCAACGCCTTTGTTTTGACTTAGGACCATGAGGGAAGGCATATCACTGAGCGAATAAATATGTCCAAGATTTGTATGTGTTTCCATGTGACATTTGGCTTTGCAATGTTCTCCCACCGAATGTCCTACCCCATGTCTGTCCACATTCCAATGAGAATTACCTCGCACTGAGTGCGTGTCTAGTGTGTTTCCAGTAGAGTGTGACACCTCAGCTTCCAGGGTGGCCCAAATAAATGCGTTGTGATCTGATGTGTCGGATTTAAAGAGGTCCTATCGATCCATAGAACCCTATAGGGATAAAATAGGTCGTTAGGCAGCCAATCCGACATGACAAATCCAGGTAAGTAGGAAGATCACCTGTCGGGTGGTGTGGAAATAAAGATAAGATAGCCTCTTTCATAGCGATGGTAGGAATGATGACCAAGAGAATATTAAAATAAGGACCCTAGTCCCGTCCACAAGAATTATATGCAACACTTAGCACCTGCAACACAAATCCCCAGACCCACCCTGCCGCAAGTTCTTGCCCCAATTTAGAAATTTAATGCTTGAAAGTATTAGAGTATCCCAAAATACGAACTCCTCACCAACCCCCACGCCTAAGTATCATCCGAAGATAGGGATGAAATAACGGCAGCATGTAGAGAATTAAGTTGAATGGATGCTTCCTCGAAGTGCTAACCACCTCAGCCTGGGAACTAAATCACGGAGAAATTTGAATTGGACGGGAAAGGTTGACCCGCCTCTGGTAAGGATACTAGAAAAAACGTGCCACCCCATCAACCTACACAGAGCTAGGCGAAACAACACAGAGAAATTTAAATGCAATTCCAAGTTGAAAAGGTGTGGAGTAATGGAGATCTTATCCGTCACAACAACAATAGCAACAACATCTGAAACACGTCCACCACGTGTTGCAACATCTGACCCAGAAATCTTTACAGGGTCTGGAAATGATAATCGTTTCAATCCACCTGTTCCAGAGTGTTTGGTAGTTAATCATCGCAAAACAAAAACCCTATTCCCAATTAATATTTGGGCATCGAAGTTTAATGACTAAGCCCAAATAGTCATGAGATCTCCCTTTGTGATTAAGCGATTGGTCACAGCATACAGTATAGGATGTAAATGACAATAACAAAGATGAGCACAATTTGAAAAACCTCAGGGTAGAGAATGGGCCTATTTGGAACCTAAAGAGATAATGGAGAAGGAGGGATCTCAAAGAAAGGTGAGTGAGCCATGACAAGAAGGGGATGCAATAAAAAAATTCATCAGAGTGAGTTTTGGAGAGACGATATGCAAATTGTGATAGATTAGATACCAACTATAACAAACTAAGACCAAAATAAGAAACCAATCCAGACCCGTATAAATCTAAACAGAAACGGGTTAAAAAATTAGTGGTCAAAGGCCCAAACTAGAGCCAGTTCCAGATGTCAGTAGTTGAGCGGAAAGAGCACTATAAAATGGATGTACCATCCATTGTTTTAATCAAATCAAGTGAGAACCTGAGCAAGATTCATCCCACAACCATTGCAACTCGGACTGTCCTCAAACTCCCTTTTTTCCATATTCCTTCATTCAAATGCTACAATCGTTGAATGTTTCATGGATAGTTACCAACACAAATTGGGTTTGTTATAATTATGTAATATGCCTCTCACTTTGTTGCATGGATAATGGCTCAGGATATAGCAATCTATTTTAGCATGCCTGATCCTTTTCAAATCCTCTCACAACAATGCTCATGGTTACTGTCTTCGATAACTTAGGGCAGCATCACCTCTCCAGTACGGGTTCCCATGGCTTTGAAAACTCTGCATCGACCGTCTTTCTAGCACTCAAATATTAATCTCTAGAATTTTCTCACCTTTCTCTAGTTGTGTGCTTGGCAAGGTTTTACAATCTTTTTTGGCCATGAGGGCTTTTCCTTTTTGTAGTTTTCCAAGGGAGCCAGCGAATCCCTTCCCACTCGATCAAAATTAAAGGATAAAAAATCCAAGTGCTCATATCAAACATTTATTTGATAGTGACGAGAGATACCACTATAGTTTAAGAACTATTTTGTTTGGTATTTAATAACTGTTTTTTTAGGTATTCAATTATTATACTTCATTGTAACCATATAAACCACAATTGATATAAACACATAAGCAACTAATGTAAACACATAAGCAACTATCGAAGATGTGATGATATCACAATCCTTAGAAACATCTATGATAAGCATATCGTGTGCAACAATGTCGTGTGCAACAATGTTATCATTGAAATCATATTTTAAAGCAATCCTAGGCACTGCTTTTATAAGAAAGGGAGATCTTTTAATGTTATTACACAATTTTCTGAGACATGTTTTGCATATACCAGACAACCCATAATTTGATCAATGATGGGGGCTCAATTCCAAACATATATATGTCCCCAAATATTCTCATAACGATTTACTAATTATTCCCTCGTGATATGCATGTTTAGCATTTTATTTTTGTCAAGGGCATTGTAACAGATACAAAGGAAAGACAGACAAATGAAAGACTTATTGTTAACTGCAGTTGTTTATTAAAACAAAACAAAGTATGTATAAGAATCAAATTTGTTTATTAAAGAAAAACAAAGTATGTATAAAAATAAAAAGTGGTATGAAGTGATTTGAAATGGTAAATTTAAGTTATTAAATTTGTAAAGATTAAAATTAGTATGTTATTTATATATTTTAATGTTTATTTAAAACAGCATAATAATAATAATAATATTAACAATTAAACAAAACCAATATATAGAGAGAGAGGGGTTGGTTGTGAAGTTTTGAGTAGATTTTACTGTTCTAAAAATCCTTTAAAATAGACTTATTCTTAATGTAGACTGCACTTTTGGTGATATCTTATTAGGGACAATAAAAATATATTCCTAATTTGGAGTTTAGCTTTTACATTTTTAATTTACACTCACATTCAAAATTTATAATCATGCGAAAATTCATGATGACAATGGAAGTATGAAAATAATCATATTTTAAGCATGACACAATTACATCTTTGAATATTGATTTAGTCTAATGACTTTTTCTAATGTTGGTTAGGTTACATCTTATATTTTTGAAGAGTGGTTTAGTTTAATGAATTACTAGTGTTATTTAAAAAATGTATAAATACCTTTTTAAATGTGAATTGTGTTAATTAAGTTTATTTTGGGTGGTTGGAAGGGATGATTGGCATTCTCCCTACGCTAATTTAATTTCAGCCAATGATATGATGAACGTTGGTGTAATATCTTTGAGCCTAAAAATGCCACAAACCGGCCAACCCATGCAATTGTTCACTAAACCACTTGAGTAAATCTTTTGACCTTCTTAAAGAGGACTTGGAATTGGGCTTTGATTAAATTTTCAATGATATTTCATTAACTTTAAAATTTTGGGCTAAGAGCCGCTTTATAGCCCAATATGGGGGGATGTTGGGGTGTGTATAAATATGTGTAAACATTTGAATGTCAACTCAATACATGAAGATTTTCTAGTTTCCTTAAAATGAAATATAATAAAAACAAACATGATATCAACTAAATTAAAAAATAGTAAAAAGCGAAATGTAAAATTTTCAAAAGTGGACTAAAATGGAGGAGCTACTTGAGACTAAGAAGCTTCCTACCAATAATATCAATCAATTTAAAAATAAGAACAATAGTCATAACATCATGAAGAATATTTGAGGATTCAAGATTTCAATGGTGGAAATTCCTTTAAACTAATTGTTCATCATCTTTTTGGATTTGTGCCTGATTTCTCTTGCTGTTCATTTTTAGTGAATCCTAACTACACAATACCTAAACCTAAAACAACATGTCCAGAAGAATCACTAGGTATAAGCATATAACATTAACCAACCTCATGTAGGAACTTTGCATAGTTTCTAAGTAGGAGTGAGTTGACTGGATTTTCCTCCAACATTTTCTGATAGTGAACTTATGTTCAATCAGAAACAGAAACAACATTAGAGAGTTTTTCATTGCCACCACCAATGCCATATCCTCTAGCTATATGCATGGCCTCATCCACAATCTTGCACACAGATTGTGAATTTCTCACCACAGGATTCAAATCATAACCTTCTTTTCCTCCTCCTTCAAGCCTAAAAACCTCATTTTTTCTTTTCAAGGTAGATGGATTTTCACTTCCCATCTCACCAAGAAGAACTAGAACATTATGGGTGAGGTTTAAACTATATGGGGAGCTCATATGGAGCTCTCCGTCTAAGTTCTAGGTCCCTAATCCAAAAGCACCAAAGCTAGATAATAGCTTTGTAGATTTGCAACTGCTGAGGCTAGACTCTAGCTCTAGCACCTTTAGAGCCTTAACGGAGCTCATAATAAGATTAGAACAGATTCGAAGAAACATTTTTGCACAGAATAAAAAGAAAATCCAAATGAAAAAATGCTAATATCTTATGAAACTGAATTCAAAATCAAGGAACATAACAGTCTTAGATGAAATATTGCTACCAATTGGATCTTTTTTCCTTGCACTGAATTATAAGGTCCTGATTTTACTCTTAAAATGATGTAATCAGATCTCAACATGACTCTGAGATCTTGGAATCATATATTTTTGAACGATGTATATCGAGGCATGAAAACCTCCTGTGCTCAGGCATGAAAACCTACTTTGCCATTATAAAAGGGCTCTTGCTAAAAATTCATTAGTAAGAAGCCTATTCTTAGCTTGCTAAATAATGATGGGTTGGGATGTATTTTTCTTAAAGATATAAAAAAAGTAACTGAAAAACAAAATACTGGATTCTTGAGACATTTCTCAGGATCAATTTCTATGGTTTCACATAGATTTCTCATAGGAGAATGGTTGACTTCAACTGAATTTGGGTTCCCAAAAGACCCAAATAGGAAACAATTTAAACTTTAGAACATGACCTTTATTCTATTTTATTTAGATGAAAACAAAAATTATTTGAATTTTTTTAAAAATGATCATAAACAAACTATGTGACACTAGGAATGGGTAACCCTTGAGTTAGGAGTGTACTGTGTTGTTAAAAAATGATGGGTTGGGATATATTTGTTACAAAGGGACAATCCTTAGAAAAATGAGGACTGGCATTGAAGAGAAACTGCTGAGTGAGGAGGTATCTCTTGTGGCAATATGAAAATCATTTCATATTCTTCCCTCAAATTCACTATGTATATATGTTTTTTGAATAAGTTGAATTCAATGTTTATTAGCTTTCCATTCTTGATCCAAGAGGATCCTCAGAATGCTCAAAATTCAATAGTTTTAGCTGCTCATGAAACGAGTTCCAAGTCGAAGAGTTCCTCATGTTGATTTTGGTGGTATGTTCGGTTTTCAAAATGGCCTCCCTATGAGGGAAAAAATGCACTTTGAAGTTTTGTTCAAACATAAAAAAAATAAGCTAGAGAAGGACAAGTGGCAGTGTCATAGAAGGGCATGTGGCAGTCAAACTACCAAGGTGTGGGTTGAGCACGCGACCACCAGGTCCGCACCACAAAACTTTACGGATAGACCACACATGTCTTTGTTATACAATGGGCGCAAGAATATATTTAAATGTTAATTGAATTGGCTATGGTGGAAAGGGTTGGTGAAGCCCCCCATATCTGGCATGCCCACTAAACCCTTGGTTTGTTTATCGGCGCTACCAAACAACACTACCAGAGTCTCCAAATTTGGTGTGGTTGCAACTACAATACAACACTGATTCCTATGTTAAAACATTTATTATAATCCACATTCCAAACTCCACGGATATGAGGGATTATATCTATGTTAAAACATATGGTTATTAGCCATATGCCATATATAGTCAAGGGTTATCACAAATGTGCCACGAGGATAATATTTTTATCATCTCCATGTAATGTTTAAACTAGATGCCATGTATAATATTCCGTTGTGCTGAATTTCTATGTTAAAACTTTGGATATGATCCATATATTACATATGGCACATAGTTGTAACGTGTTACTATATTTTACCAATCAAATCCCAGGAGGCCCATGGGTTTGACCCCAACAACTCCTGTGGTTTATTTAAAAGGATTTGCCAATGCGCCAAGGCCATAGGAGATGTAATGTGAAGCTGAGAATGTTGTTTTGTACAATGCATGTAAATTCCTTTTGAGGCATAAATTGGCCAATATTGGGCCTTTTTGTAATCTAAAAGTTGTGTTGGGAAGCTAAGGCCGAGGCCTATCAGTTGAAACTATCCATTAATGTCTGTGAGCGGATTTCAAAATGGTGAATTTTGATGTAAATAGACTTTATGAGCATTTTCAATACATCAGACACAAATTGGAAGCGGACCAGGAGATGTAGTCCAGGAGGGACAAACTCTGTCATCAAATTTTTTGTGTTTTCTTCTTATTTATGTTGTTCATGGTTGATTTTAGATTTCAAGTTTTATGTTCAAGGCGCTTAAAAATCAAATTTTCCTCATTTATTCACTTAAAGGCAACCATAGTTAATATTTGGTGAGATTGTGCAAATTGTCAATTCTGCAGTTTTTGGATCATATTTTACTATCAGTGCAAGGTTGATCATGTATAAGCAAGATATTTTCCAATGTGAATGTTGTCTAGATCTAGGTTGCGATGTGGAGAAGGGGAACTTGGGAAGATAAATCCAGAGATTGGAAAGAGGAATGTATCTCAAAATTTGAAGATGGGAAAGCCAAATGAAGGAGAAGCTACTGAAACAAAGGTCATTGGCAAGGAGAAATTTTAGCAAATGTTCCTTAATATGCAAAGGATGATTGCAAATCTCTATGAAGAGAAGAAGACTAGATATGAAACTTCATTTTATAAAGGCACAAAAGAGAAAAAGGGCAAGGAAAATGATGATGGTAATGAACCTCCTTCTCCTCCATCTTTATCTTCTTCTTCTTTGAAGCTTGATGTTAAGTTTGAGGTGCCAATATATGATGCTGAAATGAATCTTGAAAAGTTAGATAACTGGATAAAGAAACTTGAGGAGTATTGTACAATTCAAAATGTTGTCGATGGTTCTAAAAAAATTTAGTTAGTTACACTTATAATGGGAGGAACAAATTTGATTTGGTGGGAATGTAAAGCTCAATCAGATTTGAAGAATAATGGTAAAATTATCTCTTCATGGTCTAAGTTTATTAAATATCTTAGAAACAAATTCTATCCTTTAGGATATATGCAACAATCTGTAATGGATTGGCAACATTTAAGGCAAGGTAAAGGACAGAGTGTGCAAAAGTTTAAACATGAATTCAGGAAAAAGACATTAGCACTTAATTTTCCATTAAACACATGGGAAACCCCTTTGAAGTATATTGGAAGTTTGCATTCTTATTTTCCACATACATAATGCTTATGTTGAATGCACCTTACCTTCATGAAGTGTGTGTACAAGCCATTCATATTGAATCAGGTGGCAGACCCTTTCAGTCAAACTTTTCAAAGAAACCATTCAAGCATTATGATAAAAAGGTTCCAAAGTAGGCAAGGGAAAGAGTAAGCTGAAAGGGAAGAAATCGAAAAAAACAAAGAAGGAAGGAGAAAGCCTACCTGTACTCATTCTCAAAGGGTTGGACATGAAGGCTCCAAACGTTGGAAGCTTCATCCTGAACTTAAACCAAAGAAGTTCCTTAAGAAGAAGGGTGGAAATGAAAGCTAATGTTGTAGTCCAAAAAGATTTGGGATCTGACTCTGGTGATGAAAAGAATATTACCGCTATGGGTTTGACAGGTATTCCTTCAGAAACTAGCTCTAGTTCTACTTGTTCTGCATCTTATTCAAAATCTAATAATGTGATTGAAGAAAATAAGAGAGTTGAATTGTTTCACATAAGGATCATATCCAAGCGCACTAACATAGGCACATTATTCTATAGTGGATAACAAGAAGATCTAATTTATGAGGAACTAGTAACGAAATTGGGATTCGAAATTAAGAATCATCCAAAACCATACCCTTTAAAATGGTTGAAAGAAAATACTCAGATGGAAGTCATATAACAATTTCGATTAAGGTTTCCAATTACAACTAATTTTGTTGATGAAGTTGATCTAGATGTGATTCCTTTGGATATATGTGGAGTTGTATTGGGTATTCCGTATCTTTATGATAGAAATGCGATATTTCATAGAAAGAAGAATAAGTATCATCTCTTTAAATATGGAATTGAATACACTATCACGGCACACATAATTAAGACAAACTTGGATTTAATCAATGTGAGTCACATGAAAAAGTTAATAAATTCAAGTAAAAAGTATATTCTCATGATAGTTAAACAAAAGCCTAAAGATAAGTATGATGATTTGCAAGGATGTGATTCTTAGTTTAAGGAATTCTTTTTTGAAATAGTAGATTCTTATAAAGAACTATTTAAAGAACCAAAACATTTACCTCGAAATTGAGAAAAACAACATGACGTTCAATTACAATTCGATGCCCCTCTCCCAAACATTGGCATGTATCATATGTGAGTCATTGAAAATGAAGAGATTAAGAAACAAAAACAGGAATTGGTTGATAAAGGATTCATTCGACCTAGATCTTCTCCATGTGGATCATCGATGATATTAGTCCCAAAGAAAGATGGTACTTGGAGAATGTGTGTTAATTTTAGAGCCTTAAATAAAATCACCATTAGGAACATGTATCCTCTTCATAGAATTGATGATTTTCTTGATTAATGAAAGAATGTTGTTTACTTTACAAAACTGGATTTAAGAATCGGTTCTCATCTGATTCATATTGCAAAGAATAATATATGGAAAAATGCATTTAAGACTAGACACGGGCTTTTTTGAATGGTTGGTTATGTCGTTTGGGTTATGCAATTCTCCAACAACTTTTATGAGAGTGATGAATGATGTTTTTCATCCTTTTATTTATAAGTTTGCCATAATCTATCTAGATGATTTTATTAGTTTTAGTTCAAGTTGGGAAGAACACTTAAATAATGTTAGACAAGTTTTTGATGTGTTTCAAAAAGAGAAACTATTTCTGAAACTCTCTAAATGTGAATTTGGAAACAATTCCTTAGTATATCTTGGTTACATAGTTGGAGGAGGTCAACTAAAAATATATCTTGTTAAAATTGATGTAATTATTAAGTGGCCAAGACCTAAAAAAGTGATGTAAGTTAGAAGTTTCTTGGGAGCAGTTTAGTATTGTTCCAAGTTTATTCCTCATTTCTCTTTTATTGCATCACCACTTCATGATTTAACAAGTTTTAAAGTCTCCTTTCAGTGTGGAGGAAAACAAAAAAAAGAATTTGATACTTTAAAGAAGAAAAATGTTGCAGCTCCAATATTGGCTTTACCACACCTTCAAGAGCCATTTGAAATAGAAACTAATGCTAGTGAGGATGCAATGGGTGTAGTGTTATTAAAAAAAGGAAAGCATATTTGCTTTCATTCAGAAACATTTTCTAACTATATAACTTATGATAAATAATTGTATGCATTAGTGGAAAGTGTTAAAAAATGGAAACATTATTTAATGGGCAAAGAAACAGTGATTCATACAGATCATCACTCACTTTAGTACCTTGAATCACAAACTAAGTTGCAACAGTATCTGCATTATAGATGTATGGGTTTTTTAACAGAAACTCCATTTAGTAATCAAATATAAGAAAGGCACCACACATAAAGTAGCTAATATTTTATCAAGACCTTCTTTGAATTCTTCAATTATTCTGCAAAATATTTCAATAGCACATGGAATTTATATAGAAAAATAGGCTACAGATATTGGTTTTAAGGATGTTGATAAATCACTAACACATGGTGCTCATGTGGAAGAAGTGAATTATCATGTTCATTATAGGTTCTTGTACCATATTGGCAAGTTGTGCATACCATAGGGAGAAAGAGTACATGTGATCAGGGAAGCACATTCTGATCGTGTTTTAGGGTATTGTGGTGTAGCTTCTACTAGGAGATCACCTTTTGAAACATGTTTTTGATACCTATCAACATCACCAATAGGATTTATGTTTGGTGAAGAAGCTAAGGAGGATGGAAATGGAGATGTCGATAAAGAAATCAAGTTCATTTGATGAATCCAAAAGATTCATGGAGTAGTGTAGGATCAATTGGAGAAAAGTCAGGCCAAGTACAAAATGCGTCATGACAAGTATCAAATGGATCATCAATTCTAGGTTGGTGATCAAGTATGGCTATATATCAACAAAGAAAGGATGAAAGGTGAAGTTAAAAAGTTGAAACATATAAGGTATGCTCGTTTTAAAATTGTTGAAAATATTGGGTACGATGCATTCCAGATAAATTTTCCTCCATACATGCATATATATTCAGTTTTAAATGTTGATAAATTGAAGTTATATGAACCTATAATTATCATGGATCAAGAGAAAAATGCTCAAATTTTGACTGTAGATGATTTTGCACTTGAATGTATGACTCAGTTATAGGAATATACCTTCTTGTATAAGAAGTTCCACACTTCTAGGCATGGAGATGTAGAGTATCTTTGAGTGGAAATCAAAGGCATGAATCTAAGTAAAGCAAGGTGCATTGAGATCAGAATGGTGAGGGAGTTGTACCCTTACCTCATGTTTTCTTAAAACCAAACTTTTGGTAGTCCAAAATCTTCCAGTGGAGAGGAATGATCCAAGAGGATCCTCAAAATTCTCAAAATTCAATAGTCTCATATTCTCATCAAACTAGAACCAAGCCAAAGAGCTCATCACATTGATTCCGATGGCATGTTCGGTTTTCAAAATGGGCTCCGTATGAGGGATAAAATGCATTCTGAAGTTTTGTTAAAATAAGCAAAAGATGCCCCAGAGCAAGCCAATTGACAATCTCAGAACAGGGGACGTGGCAGTTTTACAGTAGGGCATGTGGGACTCAAACTAAGGACTGCATATAAAAGGTCGACCGGAAAAACTCCTTTTCAATTAGTCTATGGACAGGAGGCAGTGGTGCCAATCCACTTTAGGGCTGATGCTGAAAGAGCGGCCAAAGTATGAAAGTTCGACTTAGCCAAAGGACAGGAAGATCAACTGTCTAAAATACACAAGTTGGAAGAAGAAAGGCTGATAGCTTTACATCATCAATAAGTCCAAAAACAGCAACAAAAAGCATGGCATGATAGGCACTTAAGAAAGACAGAATTTGGCAATGGAGATATAGTACTTCTGTACGATAGCAAAGTAAAGGGCAAGCCAATCAAACTGGAAACAGCTTGGCTTGGACCTTATATAATTGAGAACATAAGAGCTAATGGAGCTGTACAGCTAAAAACACTCCAAGGACAACTACTAAAAAGAGTAGTAAATGGTGCCAGACTTCAGAGGTACCATCATACATATTTCATTAATAATTCCTAATGTAATGCATGTGTTTGTTGAACCTCCTGAGGAGGGGGGCCTTCTTCCTTTCACTTTGTCTAGCAGGTAGCAAAGAAGATGGCCTCCAAAAGGATGAATAAGACAAGTACAGGAATGGATAAGGCTTCCAAGGACTTAGTTGCATCAAGCCAAGTTCCTGTCATAGTGGGAGATACCACCTGTAAGATTGATGATAATACTTCTTATAACTACTGGGGCAGACTTTTCCAAATGTGAAACAATGAAGACTTCACTGAACTGATCAGTCCGGAAGATGATGCCAAGGCCTGTGAAACCATCTACAAGAACATTGCCAGATCTGGGCTACACAAGGCTGCAGCTAGGCCTGCTGTTTTCCCCTGTTAAGAAGTGACTGGTTGGTTGATTGATCAAATAGATTCCAAGAACAGATGGATAGTTGATCAGAAGGGATCACCCATCGGAGGTTACCAGGAAATTCACCTTGCTGCTAGATGTCTATTCCCAACACCTGAGGTTAATCTCAATACTAACTGGATAAGGATGGTTTATTCTCATTTAGCCCCAACAGCAATCCTAAAGGAGTGGTGGATGGATGGCAAAGCATTCAGAACCAGGGCCACACAAGTGTACGAGACATCCTGCCTCAATAAGCCATACAGAATTGCTGTGTTTTTCTTTTCCAGGTTATATGGGGAACCAGATGGAACCTCTCGCAGAGATTATTGGATGCCTGTCATCAGTGAGATTGTACTGAGAGGATCCATATTCAATTGGGCAGCTATACTTTCATCCAACATAGAGAAAGCTGTTCAATACTTCAAATAATCCAAGGCAAAAGGCTTCAGTAAAGAGAAAATCTACTTTTAGTGCCCGGATGATTGATGCCATATAAACCTGGCATTGACGCTGGACATGAAGTACCGGCATCTAAAGGTTGAAGGTGAGGCTCAAGGTGAAAAGGCTAAAGGCTGATTCCATCTGTTGGACTTGGCTTAAGGCAAAGGCATCTGTATTCTTTCAGAAGGTTCAAGTTGAAAGGCAAAGGCTAGAGTTGAAAGGCAAGAGGGTAAAGGCATCTGGCTTCTGGTTCCTGCCTGGCTAAAGGTGAGAGGTTACAGGCTTCATCTTCTGCTGATAGATTTAGGCTCCCCTTCCTTCCCTCCCGGTGAAAGGTTCCAAGGTTACAGGCTAGCATCTGTGTTACTTGGTGATGAAGGCAGAAGTTGACAGGCTCCTTCATGGGTCAAGGCTTAGAAGCTCAGAAGGTTGTAAGGAGAAGCTTGATCCTATCTCATTCAGCTAAGAAGCCTGGAATACTACCTCTCATTAAGCTAAGAAAAGGTTGGGAAGCCTATCTATCCCACTCATGAATTAGTCTCGTAGTGAGTAAGTCAGATTAGTTAGCCAGGTAAGGGCGTAAGCTAGTCATATAAGGTCGTAAGCTGCTAGTGAGAATGAATCTCTTCATGGGTCGTAGCTAGGAATCAGAGAGAGATTGAAAGGCCTTATGCCATGTAGCGTATATAATATCATCAGAAAAAAAGATCTATTATATATGTCATTATTGACCGATAAGATGGCGGAGGTTTGAACATCTTTCTCTCCTTCATCCATTTGAGTTTCCCATGTATTTGGGATTTCATCCTCATCATTGTCATGTACCTCGTCATACAATATAGAGAACTCTTAGTCCTAGGGTATCTCACCATAAGGCACTTTTTCTGCTCCCATGAACTACCTTATTCTCCGCCAAGCCCTCATTTTCTAATATAGAAAGCTATCATCCAACACTTCCTTTCTCCTTTCCTCAGTCGGGGCTTTCAATTTCATGTTTGTCTAGTGTATTAGACTTTCTAGAGGCCATAAAGTAAAGAAAGACAACTCTCCTTCCTATACAGTACTTGTAGAAGACCTGTGCTCGAAGGAAGGAAGCTAGAATCGCGGAAAAACAGGTACTGCCCATTCGAGTCGATCTTACCAAAAGCGAGGGTCAGAAGTGGCTTGTTCAAAAAAAGTGCCTATTCAATCGACTTGATGAACTAACTACCCGGAAAAGAGGAGACCTCATGTTCAGTCCATTTGGCCGATTTAAGGCACATTTGCTATACCGTCAGCGTGCACGTGCAAGCCATCCTATGAAAAGCAACCATTACAGCCAGAAACTCCCCGCAAAGGTTGGGCTGAGCCATATCTCTCTTCTTCCGCTTTCCTGACCTGCGCCTCCGGCCGTGAACTGAACTATTGAAACAAACTTCCATTCCATAGACCGTCACCATCGACCACTCCAGGGGAGAACTGCTACTTTCTTTTTCTCCTGCTCTCTGATCCGCCTCCTTCTGTCGAGCCAACTCGAGCCTATCTTATTGAAAGCGAGGACCTTGCCCGATGCGGACAAGCGACTACGTTCCTTCTTTCCTACTACTTCGAAAAGGGTCTCCTAATACAGCCAATGACAGGAGCCAGTAACGAAAGCGTCTGATCGACTACTACAAAACTGTCATTTAAGGCACATCAAATAGTTTCAGTATGAATCACCTATCAAAGACCTGAAATGGGCATTCTAACTAGCCTCTCGTGCCGCTAATTCAGCCATTGAACAGGGTCACTGTGGCCCGGACAACTACTACTCTCTTTAGGCAAGTGCACCAAGTTGCTAAAGGCGCCGAGACGATAACTGCTCTAAAGGCGCCGATCACTTCCTAATACGAGACGATAACTGCTTTCCTTAGGCGCAGAGAAAAGCTCTCGAAAGGCATGGAAGACCTTCCTCAAAGGCACCAGGACTAAGCGACCTATAAGGCGTTCAGCACCGAGGGTATCCTATTACGTTGACCACCGTGACCCATAAGGCGTTGACTACCGTGACCTATAGTCCCACCTCTAAGGAAGGCAGGCGTATATGCTCAAAGGGTAGACTAAAAGGCTAACTAAACAGAATGAACTGATGTTGGGAGCAGCCTTATTGAGTAGGGCCAAACTCCTCGGGGAACTTACCGGACTGCACTTACTTTTCCAAATGGACATAGAAAACATCGACCCTCACTCCTCAGCGCATGGATTGACTCCATAGACTAAATAGTGAAACAATCCATACCCGGCAGCCTTATTCAGTAGGGTTACCTTGCCTACATCACCCAATAGACTCTGACAATGAAAATCCCAACTACACTTGCTTTAGGAAGTCACGAGACCTATGGGAGCTATCATGCAGCAAAGCAACTGCCTTAAGAAGCCCAAGATCGCCAAGGATTTGCAATACCTTTACGCACTCAGACTGAATTCGCGGAACCCAACAACCGGCAGACCTAAAGAAAGAACAGACTCATTGAGGAAATGTCCATAGCCCTATCAGACGGGATTATCGGATTGACGGACTTGACGAACCTCAACTACCGGCTTGACTCAATGGAGAGACAGACCGCATTGACAGATTAGACTAGCTTCCTGACCTCCTGACCTAGAAATGCACTGGTCTTTGCTGCGAGCAGATAAACTGAAACCGGTTCATCGACTGGCACTGAAAGGAATGCTGCTAGGTAAATAGGGTGCATGGTATAATAGATGTTCCTGTGCTTTCTGGTAGTTGATTCAAGTGGATCATGGTGATAAGTGGAGATGCGTAGTTCTATAGACGATATTGTTTCTTTGAGATATGGATCCGATCCCTTAATTGGATAAGTAAATGGATGGGTGATAGTAAAGGAAGGGTTCCTTGAATTGTGTTATGAAATGCTTGAGAATGTTCTGTGTCTGTCTCTGTGTATTTATTGGTTTCCCTGTTGTGTTGATCATATAGAATTGAGTGGGGGTAGGCTTCTGATGTTGGTACTGTAGCTGTAAGAGGAGCTGCTTGAGGTTCCTTTGCTGTTATTGATGGAACTAGTTGATCCAGATATATTGTTGAATGATCCAAAGTCTAAGTCTAATAGCATTTGATGAACCAATAGAGTGATAGTGAAGTATAAGATCCTTCTTCTTTCCTTTCCAAATTGTGTATATCGATGGCTATAGTATTCAGGGCTAGTTTGTTTATAAAAGTACCAGTCAAAGTGGTTGTTAAAGTGAGGCCTGGGGTTACTTATTGAAATTAGCCAGAGTACGACAAACGTGGGGTTTCTACTCGGGATCTATCTCTTCATGGTCTCTTCTTTGCTGTGCTATAGGCGCGTGTGGGCGGATCCAAAACTGGGAAGGGATCTGGAATTCGAACTAGCACTAGTAAAGGCTAAGTTTAAGCATTCGCTACGATTTGTCCGCACCGGGAGTTGGACAATCACCTGATAGCTTGGACCCAGCACAGTTTTGGGGGTGTAGGTGGGAAATTGCTATAATTCATCCTATAAGTTCGAGCTTGGGGAATAGGCAGTCAAACATTTGATCGAGCAAAAGTAGCAGGGTCATAGTCAGTAGTTGACCAAATTGATCCGGTTTAAGCATATCGTTACCCCATTTTCGATCGAGATTGAAACCTATCAGTAGAAGCCATAACATAGATATGGAAGGTGGGAAAGCAAGCACTTGAAGTGGACCGAGTGGACCTTTATGAAAGGGTGGGCCCTTGAGTGGTTCTGGCTACTAGGGTTCGGCCTGCAAGGACGGCTGTTCGCGCTACTAGGGTTTGACCTGCTAAGGCTGTTATAGCAGCTAGAATTGTTGGACCTGCGGCTTATCTGGTGGCTAGGGCTTGACCTGAGTTTATAGCAAACGGGGTAGATGTGGATTGGTTTTCATTCGATAGCGTGCGACCTTGATAACTTACAAATCCGGTGCGTGGGGCCAGTCCACCCCTCCTTGTAGTCAGTCCATGTCAGTCCATTCCTTCCTTACCAGTCTTATGGATCTTAATCTAGATATTGATCTGGATCAGAGCGGGGTAATATGACTCGTTGGTTGGTCCCATACCCATGTTGCTACTGGTCTCACGCACGCAGGGTAAATAATGCACGAGCAATAGATTCTGTATATGAGAGTGCTACGATAGAACCAAATGACAAAGGTGAAGCTCTACGAACACGACCCGTAGGCCCCGATCATATGCAATTGAAATCTAGCGAGATAGCCATGTATTTCAAAGTAAATATAAGCTTTGCTGGCCATCCAAACGCGCGAAAAAGAAGGTCCCGTAGGGGCTTGCGCTTCCTAGTGCAAGGAAAGGAGTAGAGGTGAAAGCGGGAGCTGGGACAGGACCAGGCAAGGATACAGTTGCGTGTGAACCCGTTAACCCAGCAGTATATTCTATTGACCGCGTGAAAGCAGCAACTAGAGCAAAGACGACAGCAGCTATAACAAAGGTAGCAGCATAACTGGAAGAAGCAGAGCCAGTTAGAGATCGAGAGGTTGTTTATATGGAAGTATAATCAATTTCAGACTCAGATCATCGAGATGCAGATCCAAAGACAACAGAGGAAGCAGCAGCATCCGCAGCGAAGGCAAAGGAATGAGAAGCAAGGGTGATAGCAGCACAACCAAGAGCAGAGCTAGAACCAGCAACGGAGAAAGAAGCATATCCTATGGTTGGGGTTCGAGCATATCTAACTAAGTTTCAGTAGCGGATTCAGTTGTTTACCTTGAACCAATAAATGTCTCAGTCGCAACATTCCTTCCAGGTCGAGAGTGAGTAGCCAGGGTTTATTTGGAACCTGTTTATCCAGTTTATTCACTCCCAGCATCCGAGTAAGCAACTTACCCATCAGTTTCAGTTGCTATTGCTTAGTAAGCATCCGAACCAATTATAGTATCAGTTCATGATGCCAGTGAACCAGCATCAATTGATCGAGTTTACCTAGTAGCATCTCTTCCAGGTCAAGATCCAGTCCCAGCTTCCCTTCGCCCGGCTACAGATCTGGTTCTTCCAGTTTCGAAGCGAGTAGTTGCAAAACCACCCATTAATTCATCACCAGTTTATGGAGAGGGAGCAGAGACAAAGACAGAGCCTGTTTCAAAGACATAAGGAGAAGCAATAGGGGCGGAAGCATCAAAGGCAAAGGCGTTATAGTAAGCATAAGAGGCAGAGCCAATTCCAGGCGTAGTCCAGTAGTGGCTTCATCAGCACCGCCATCTCGCTTGCGTACTGAAAGAGAAAGCACACAGAAACGGTGCGTAGGAGGAAATAGTCGAACTTGGGGCGGTTAGAACACTTGGAAGTAGGTAGGGTACATTGATTGACCGTTAATGTAGAGCGCTTAGGGAATACTATATGTGGAACATATTTATACCCGTGAATGCTACTGATTGATGATACCACGCTATCTGTCCAATGCCAATGGGCGAGGTGCTTCTTTGACTTGGTAAACTGACTACGGAACTGGTAGGGATGCTAGGAAATATGCCGGGATAGGTGGGACAGGAAAGGACGCTGGGCGATATGGTAGTGGGGAAGCTGAGTCAAGTTCAATTGGATCTGCTCAAATAGGATCTGCCGGAAATGAATGGAATCACGCAAAGGAATGCTTCCGTCCCTTATGTTGGCTCTACCTTTTATGCTTGTGCTAGAATTGAATCTGAGTCAACTCGATCAATTGCTTCTGAATCTTGAGAAAATGATAGTATGAGTGCCATGAAGCTGAGCCATCTATTCAATATAGATAGAACGTGTAATGAACAAGTGATCGAATAGCAAAATGTATAACCCAATTTAGTCTCGATGAAGAGAGAGAAATGCACGAAATCTTATATGACGATGCAGTCTTCACACCTTCTACTGAGAGTAGGCATTCTAATCGCAGTGATCGATGTTCGATTTCGATGACCGTCGATTCAACCTACAGCTGTATTCCTGATCCTAGCATTCTAACGCCTGCCTACTTCATATTACATGCATCAGACCATCCTATTAAGCTATTAAGGCATGGATACGGAAAAGGATAGAGGGAAAAGCACGGAGATGAGTTTGTTATGCTCGACTTGCCTAGCTGGCTTACCGGGCTCGAAGTCACTTGCTCATATACAGATGAATTAGCTTGATTCACCGCGCACTGCCTGCGGATAGTCAAGCCAGGCGGGATAGGCTATCTGCCTGCCTCTCTCCCTATCGCTCACTAACCATAGGTAATTTTTCATTCTGCTTGAGCACCTTGCCCTTCTTTATCAAGGGAAATAAAGAGGGAAAAGAAAGTGACATAGTTATAAGGAGGCAAAAATGCGTGCTTTCTTGGAGGCCTGGGGCTCGCAATCGGACCGGGGCGGGAGTTCTGTAGTTAAGGTAGCGGTATGGGTTAAGAGAAGCACGGTGGGGTGGAAGGACATACTATACATAAACTCTTTTATCAGAACTAATGCATTTCATGAGCGAGCGCTAGAGGGTAAGCGGCACCGCGATCGACTACTTTCAAATTTCATTGACGTTGAGCCTATTTATTCGCTGCTATCTGTAAGGGCAGCTAGCCAACTACAACTGGAGGTGCTCGGTCGTGTTGCTGCTATATCCATTCTGAATCGCAGTGCAGCCGATGTCCCAAGATGTGCCGCCGTTGTTCAAACAACTGAATTGTGCGTGCACACCCACGATCTTATCTCGTGCCATTCCCACCCATGTTATATGACTTATTCGAAATGCTAACCATAAATCTCCCTCTACCAATAAGGATAGTCTCAGATAGATTCTAAATGGGGTTGCTTTAGCTCGGGTTTTCCCGGGTTTTCAAATTCATCGATCTTAGAAAGCCCCAGTGCTTGCCCGAACTCTTGCTGCTTGCCTCGGCCTCATGGAGAGAGAAGGTGTGGAGGCGGGAGTCCTTTGGTTTATAATTCCTTGCCCCCCGGCCCCTCCTTTTTCTCCTCTGGCGGCTTCGCACCTTAAATTGGGCAATGATGAGGGAGTAGGGAGCAGGATTTATATTAGGTCTTGGCCATTAGGTCTTGAGTAATAGGAAGAAAAGGAGCTTGATCCGAATAAGCCCAATACGAAGAGGTAGGTATTGATCCTATGGAACTCGGTATGAAGGAGTAGGTCCCGAACTAATCTCTAAATGCCAGTCTCTAAATCGTTCCCATTGTGAGGCTTTATCTGTATCTTAAAAAGACTGAAGAAGCAAGCTCCAAGCTCTTCCCGCCACTCAACCATGTATAGAGAACCGGACCAGCACTTCACCTTATTATACGATCGAGTGGTGCATTAAGAAAGGAAATAGGTTGACCGGGCCAGCTTATCTCTTCCCCGACTACCAAAACTGAAGGCCCCTATTACTTTATTCACCTCATAATGGGGGGGTACTTGAATAAGGAAACCACTCAATCGTATGTATGAACGGATTAAGACTCGGGAGGAGCAGTTCTTATTTGGCGGGCTTATCACCTGGTTCAGCATCCGGAGCGTTTCGGCATTATCGTTAGGTCACAGATGCGCTGCGGAATGAATGACAAGGCTGCTCTGTGGCTGGACTTGGAAGCTTTCTCCAGATATTCTCCTTGTGGTAGTTGTTAGATACCTATATCAATAGGTTTCATATTTCATGATTGGCAAAGAAAGTTCCAAATATGCTCTGCTTTGGTGATACAAAGATCCCATATTTCCAAGGGAATGCAATATGTGTACATAGCTTGATGTTAACTGAATTTGGATGGATGGTCCAATAGCCTAATCTGGATCATGCCATGTTTCAATTTCTTGTTATTAGAATAGAGAAAGAAGCCTGTCCAAACTGTCTAATCTTGGCAGGCTAGTAGTTAGGTAGAGAATTAAGGTTCCCAACTGCTTAATCTGGGGCCTTGGAAGTAATAAGGTTAGTTGTAGATAGAAAATCAAAAGAAAAAGCCAAAGGAAAAGAAAAGGCACATAAGGGTTTGCAAGTCTAAGTGCACCCTCCTTGGAGTAACAAAAAATGTTAGGCAATAGAGTGGGTAGGTAGATGGGGTTGCAGAAACATGATCTCCTTTATGTCACTGGCCCAACCAAAGGAAAAAACAGGGTGCCAGTGCAGGTCTCTTATTCAGCAGTTTTTGCAGCAACTCAATGAAGCATGACTAACTTCCAGATTGTCCCCCATCACATTCATTGCTAACATCCCAATACTACCTATGTTCATGAAAGAAGTCAAACTCTTTTGTTGATTCTTGTTTCTTTAAAAGCCACATTTCTTGTGTAAAATTCTTTTCATTTTGATCTACTTCCTAAACTAAGTTGATTTCATATAAACTTGGTGGTTTTTCCCCCTTATCCACCTCTTCCACTCATATTAATTCCTAACTTCTTATTATCTAAATCCCCTATGTTCCCCTTTTCCCCTACTATTATAAACACTATGGTGTATAAACCCCAAGCAATGTATAAATATTCCCTCCCCTTGGCAATTATAGCCATATGCCCAAAAGCAGGGATTAAATTGACCCCTGGTCAGTCTAATAACCTAAGCTACACCCCTTTCCCCTTCACAAACCTTTGAAATCATGTACCCACTCTATTTGCAAAGAAGCCCCGTAAAAACCCACTTTTAACCTTTATCCAAAGTTTATTTGTAAATGCGGTCTTTTACAAAAAAGCATTGAAAAACCCATGATACCCGCCAAAGTCAAAGGTTCCGCCCGGGCGCACATTTCCAGAAAAACTATAAAATATGCCCCGCCCGATGTCGTATTGTCCTGCCTTCTTCTTGACCCGTTGACCGTCGGATCTGGGCTTTCCCATCCAACAGCCCTCATCCATATCGGGTCGGCCATGACGACTGAACGTTACCTCCCGAGAAACTGTCAGAGGGTTATGTCAGGCCTCCGCCACGCGTCGCCCCCAAATCTCATCGGGCCACCCTCTGACAATACCGCAACCGTATCCAAAGTGGTCCAGGAAAACCAATTACCGCTTATTGTTTACCGCTTATCCCGTCATGTCCTCGTCATTGCCACGGCGCGCCCACGTCATGCCACTTAGCACTGCATCAGCTCCCGGCCCGCCACTGCTTCGACCTGTTCGCCACCTCACCAGTCCCCGTGGACCACTCACAGGCCGCCACGTCACCCTTCCGTACCCGACCCCACCTGTTGACGTCATGATGACGTCATCCAAAAAAAGCGCCAATAACCCAAAAGGTCCAATATTTTTGCCAAAAATTGCGGTTTTTGTCACTTTTGGCAAAAGAACTATTGCTCTGTTCTGCATACATATTACGACCATTTTGCCATCAACCTGCGGAATTCAACTTAAAGGCCGCGGGCGCTTCCAATCCACCTACATTGTAACCATTGCCGGTAATTCACCAGGTATTTATCCGAGTTTCCCATCCGTGCCTGGTTTTGAGTATAATTTACCAAGCAAGCATAAAAAAGAGTCAAATCATTGTAATTACCAGCAATTCTCCACTGACCGGCATCCATTTTTAGTTATAGGGTCAAAATTCACCTACACAGTCCACATTTAGCCAAGTTTTCATTAAAATTACAGTCAGTCCGCGCATTCGTGGACTTGAAACCTGAGCTGCACTAATTCACCGGGAAAACAGTGGTACCAGTCCCAGCAGTTGCTCATTTAAACTCTGTTCGGAGCATTTCAAACTGTTCTCACTGCAGTCTACCTCATTTTCCCTTGCAATTTGCCTCACTCTTGCAGAATACCCTTTTGTGTTGCTCTGTCCGGTAGAACAAGTCCTAGTACAAATTCAGAATCCTAATTAACCATGGAAACTCCAGTAGCATTAAATATCCCACCTCTGAATGCCCCACACAGAGAGTTAGAGTGGAAGGCCCTGGGTGATACAGATTATCAGATGACAGAGACATTTTCAATGAATTCTAAATTCAACATTCATATGCTAAATGAGTTAAAGGCTTAACACCTCAGTGGAGCTGATATTTTAGGGATTTGGGACTCCAATTTGCCCATCTTTAACCTTCCTCAAGTCAATGTCCTTCCAGACTTGATCCATAGATGCTGTGAAAACTATGATCCATGTCAAAGAGCTGTTCTCAATTCCAAAGGTTCAGTCTTGTTCCCTATCACCCCTGAGGCCATAAATGAGATGCTGCACTTTCACACTGTAAAGCCACTAACTCCTCTCTCTATGATGGACTTACTAAAGAAGGGTGGCAAGTTGTCCAGTGCCCAGGTCATCAAGATTAATCAGTTATTTATTCGGCCAAGCTGTGAAGCTGTGAGAACACCTCCTATTGGAAATCGATATCTCAATGACTTGGGAAAAATGCTTGTGGACTTGATCATTTATGTCCTGGGGTACAGAGGAATTGAGGATGTTGATGACACTATTATGGCCATGCTGTCCATATTTTCCCCTGGGAAGCCTCCTGCTGTGCATTATGATTATGCTACTTACATTGCCAATAAGATTCATGAGCAACTGATGAATCTAGAGAGGGAGAAGGTGTTCAGATACACCTCATACATCTATCATTTGTTCTTATTTTATCAACCTGACAGTTTCCCTATTCCTCTCAAGAAACTTGATGCCCAGGGAAACCCAAGGTCTGAAGTATTTTGGACTTCAGTTTTCCATCATACCTCCTGTTCACCATACACATACTGTGAATTCATAGACCTTTTCATCCATCCAGCTATGACCTTTTTATATGGTGTCCCTCCTCCAAGGTTGACCGAGGAGATGCAAAGAATACTCCATCTCTCAAAGGCCTACATCATTGGTGATTGGTACTTTTACCAACACCACACAGTAATCAGAATATATGGCTGTGAGTTGGACCCTTATAGGCTGCCAAGATATGTCCCTATGAAGCTCTTTGCCTTGGAGTATTTCAGGCAATTTGGAAATGCAGACCTGGTCCATTTCCACAGTGAAAACAAGAAGGTGCAACTAAAGGTCAGGAACCAGCTAGGCCCATTTCTTTACAACAAAAGGGAGGAGGGATGGAAGGAAGCAGATATGATCCTAGAGAGCCTCCAATTAGAAACCAGTTTCCGCTGGGTACCTTATGACCCTAATCATTTGATTTCTCTCAGGAGGGTAAAACATAAACTGGGTGGCTATGCTCACATCAGATTGCCTCACATTGAAAAATATGACAATTTACTAAGTTGGAAAGAAGGCACTCTAGAAGAGGCAATCACTAGAGAGAAAATGCTACAAAGAGAGGCAAAGAACATTGAGAAAGAGGCTGACTTGGAAACTTGTGGGCAGGTTTCCTCCTCCTATCAAAGGCAACTTGGAGCAGCTGCCTCATCTTCTACAACCCAGCAGCAAGCAGCTAGTACTTTTCATCAGGTGTCAAGCAAGGGTAAAGAAAAGCAGATGGAGCAGGAACAACCACCTCCTACAAAAGAACAACAAAAAGAACAGCGAAAAGAGCAGCAGCCAGTACAACAAGAACAAACAGTCGAGACAGCTCCATCAACATCAGCACTAGCACCAACATCAGAGCAGGCTCCAAGCCTTGACATGCAGAAGCTGATGAATGAGATTCAAGCCCTGGAAGCCCGAATGGCAGAGCTAAATGAGGCCAAGGAGAATTTAGCTAAGCTGAATGAAAAATATGAAAAGTCTAAGCAAAATGTAGCTGAAAAAGGAAGAGAAATAAAGGCTCTCAAGGAGAAGATAAAGGAGTTGGAGAAAGAGCTCACCCTCGACAAGGTTGTAGCTGAAATAAGGACAGTTTTATGGGCCAACATTGGCCAATCAATAACAGATCAGTGGCAGTATATAGAGACTATTCATGAGCAAATCGAGCTCATAGGCAAAGCACACAGGGAAGTCCAAAGAGCAAGAGCATCTCTAGGCAATATGCCTGAGATAGCCAATAAAATGATCAACGTTCTCAATAACCGCACAGGTCCTCAGCTGGCAGCAATGGGGATCCCCAATAGAACTGAAACCATCCTGCTGATAAAGAGGGTCCTCACATTGAGAAGCCTGGTACAAACATTGGATAGAAGAAGCCAGGACATGCAAACAGAAGTAAACAAATTCATGGATAAGTTTGCAGCACTACAGAGCAGAGGCCTTCCTGGCTTGCTGAACAGTGCAGGGAGGCTACTTTCACATGAAAATTATGCCAAAAGGGTGAATACTTTTGCTACCAATCAGATCACTGCAGGATCAAGTACCTTAGAGGAAACAGGGCCAGCATCAGGGCAAAGTCTCTATGACAGAGTAGAGAACTTATTCTTTATTATGAATGAGATCAAACATTTGTTTGAAGTGCCTCCAAACTTCTACAAATATACAGATGCAGATGAAACCTTAGATGCAATTTTGAGACATCAAATGCCTACACAAGAATGGTGGACCAAAATGATACAGTTGTTACTGTAAACAAGAGGCTTTCATCAAGTTTTTTCATCAAAAAACATAAGTCATCATGATCAGAAAGATTTGATGCATTCAGTATATCTGGAGAAGAATGGACTGAGCCAGCTCAGCAAACCAATTCGGCCACTAAAGCAATACTGACAGCTACAGATGACAGGGCCGAGAAAGCTACAACATGACAAAGCCATAAAGACACATCATTCAGCATTAATGCAGAACGCTCAACCGACTCAGTGGCCTCCAAAGGTCAAAAAGACTTCTGACAGAATTAAAGAGTCTTCATTTTGTATTTAGAGTAGTAATAACTTCCTTATCTGCTATTCTGTAAAGTTGGTGAGCGTATTTATTTATCAAGTGACTCAGCGGTTCAGGTATTTTTGTATAACCAATTGTATATATTCCCCCTCACATAAGCTTGCAGGGGTTGTTGATTTTCTCTTCAGGAGATACTATGCTGTAAATGTTCAGAGTTTTAATACAACAAAGCTGATGGAATTTCCAAAGTTCTGTGTTGTCTGATGCGTTTTGGTGTGCTTGCTGAATGCTACAGGATTCCTGCGTATTTCATGGAACAATAAGTTTTCTTTAACCTGTTCGTTATGTTTGTTATTTTCTTCATAATCCATTCATGTTCTGTTTCACAAGTTTAATGGTAAAGAAAATGAATAGCTTCAGGATTTATTCATAGAATACCCTGAACTCAATCTAAGCTATTATGTATGTTTTCCTCAGTTATAGTTATAAGAGTGTAATTCTTAATTGCTGCACTTCCAAACTATACCTTTCACATTGATTATTGTTCAGGAATTCAAACCTACTCCTGGTCAATACATCTCTTTGTCACATCACCAACTTAGTGGGAATTTCTTAATTGCCTTCCACTCGTTAAACGCACTTCATAATCACAATTTCAAGTTTGTCTCATGAAATATTTAAATGGCCCTGTTGTTTCAATAATCACACTCAACAAATTCAAACTACCTGCAACCACAGACTCCATTGCCCAATGGTCTAAAACTGTCTGAATATATCACCTTAGGTACTGAAAGACATCATTCAGCCGAAATTTTCAAACCAAACCCTCACTTCATATCTAGCCTAAGATCCTTAAAAACAAAGTTAAACAGTCAAAGAGAGAGCCCTCTCTGATTACATGTTGGCTAGAACCTGTGATCCAAAGCTTGGTTAGTGGTTACCCCGGCCGTATTCCCTCAGGAGTCAAAAGGAACAACCTGGGTGTTAACATAAATGGTGACTCCACTGGGGACCTGGATAAACTTTGCAACCTCCTATCTGATTCTTAATGCTGTAGATAAAGCCTGAGTGACAGCCAGATAGCCTTAGAAACTACCTCTGCTTTGCATTTACAGGAGTATATAAAAGTTGCCTCAGTCAATCTTTATTCAGTATTAATTTTCATATAGTTGTGCTATAACTGACCAGTCCTTGTCAAAAGATCACTACCTCAGAAATTGTCACAAAGAAAGTTATAGAAGCTAGCTCCCAAGAAGAAAACTCGTTACACAAGATCAAACCCAGATCCTGATCCAGCACCTGAGTTTCAAAATCCAAACTTGATTGCAAGAATCCTTAAGAGACACAAATCAGAAGGGACTTTATCAGACTCAAGTTCGGAAGCAGGTCTCCAAACTAACATTCCAACCCATGCTAAGGCTTCTCTACATCCTCATACAACTGGCCCACAATCTCCTAGTTCTTCATCCACTTCACAAGGTATCCTTTCAACCACTCCATCAACTACACACACCTCTTTCATCCCATTTCCTCCACTTGTCCCATTCATCCCTGTTATCCCTATTGTCCCACCAAACATGGCTAATAGATATGCCCCACTGCAGTTGCCTGCTAATCCAGCTCCTATGCCTCAAGAGTACCAAAGCAAGATCTCATACTTTGATGGTACTGGCTCTTATCTAGCCCTTCAACATACTAAGAAAATGCAGGACTACTTTGAAAACTACGAAATAGATGATGATGGGGTTAGAATGAAAATTTTTGTGCAAAGCCTAACAGGAGATGTAAGAACATGGTTTAGGTCACTTGCAGCAAACTCAATAGCTGACCCTGAAGCCCTCTATCAAACATTTATCAACAAATGGGAGAAGAAAAAGGACCCACTTCATATATTATCTGAATAAAATACTATCAAAAGAGGTCCCCAAGAAACTGTCTTGGACTATTGTGCTCGTTTTAACAATGTCTACAATGCTATTCCCCAAAATCTCAGACCCCCACCTGATTTAGCCCTATACACCTTTCCTGATGGGTTTGATTCGGATATGGCATATCAATTAAGGGAAAGAGCTCCTTGAACTTTAGCCGAAATGCAAGATATAGCAGTAAGTGTCGAAGCCAACCTGATAGCCAAGATAAATAGGACAAGAACTGAGAGAAAGACTACCTTTAAAGAAGAGCCTTCAGGCTGCGATCAAAAACTCGATGCAATAATCACTGGTATGCAGAGATTAGGTGACAGAGTAGAATCAGTTGAGAGGAAGTCATCTTGGGAACCACCACAGAATAATCCTATTAGGAATCCCAATTTCAGAAGAAACCAAAATCCTAATGTTGGTAAAGCAAATTCTGAACCAGAGATAAGACCTTCGTTCCAAGAAAATTACACAGAAGCATCCACTTCTAATGAACATATAAATGACACCCACATTAACCTAATGGGCCTGAATGATGATCAACAAGTTTTTCTGAGTCAAGAAGATCATAAGGATGATGACATTAAGCAGTTCCAAACCAAGTCAGGTGAGTCATTCAACTTTAAACAAGGCTATGACACAGTTGTTTATGAAGTTCATAAGCAGTACAAGCTAAGGAGCAGAACTATAAATGTGACACAGCCTGAGAAAACAAAGGACACTCCTATGCCTAAGAAAACCATTGTCACAGAGCCAATGGACAAAACTGATTCAATTACAAAGGAAGTAACAGTTGAAGAAATAACTGAAGCATCTTCCCCAAATCAACAAGCAATGGCTACACCACCCTTGCAGCCTAATCCAAGCATTACTCCCCAAAAGATGAGTAAAAAGGACAAGCCTCAAGATCAGAGTGAAAACCAAGAAGAAAATTTGAACAACAAAGAAAGGGTTGTCAACCACAATACCAAGGTCCAATCTGAAAAACCCTTTGACTTAGAAGCTAAAATTGGCAAATTGAAGATAGCCATTCCTCTTTCAGAGCTAGCCAAGCATGACATTTACAAACAACAAATCAAAAAGTCCCTTCAACTTACCCATAATAAAGATGATGTCAATGTGTTGGATGATACCCCAGAACTACTTTTCGGTCTAGAGGTTGATGGAAAGACAGCAGTTACAGGGATCTTACCTTTTTATGTCAGCTTGCATGTTCATGATAAAATATTACACAATGCAATGTTTGATTCAGGCGCCTCTCATAACCTTATGCCCAAATCAGTAATGGAGAGACTTAACCTAGACATTACAAGACCATATAAGGACCTATTTTCATTTGACTCCAGCCAAGTTAAGTGTTTAGGTTTGATAAAAGATTTATGTGTATCCCTTGTCCAGTATCCAAACAAAACAATCTTAATGGATGTTGTAGTTGCTGATATCCCACCCAAATATGGAATGTTGTTATCAAGATCATGGGGGGCTAAACTCCAAGGTTCCCTGCAATTAGACATGTCATATGCCACCATCTCAGTCTTTGGTCAACCCAAGAGGCTATATAGAGAGTCACTTATGAAATACATGGTGAGCAGTGAAGAAAAGCCTCAAAATTTCCCCATTTATGCAGTCCATTCAGATATGGATTCCTTTATTCTGTTCAATGACAATACAAGCCCCGAGAGTGATAATAAATTGGTCACACTTGAACAAAACATGCATAAGAGTGAGAAACCAAGTCCCCAAGAGATCAAAATTGAGATACCAATTGATGAGTCACTCGTAAAAGATAAACCAAATGAAAAACAAGAACTCCAACTCATAATCCCAAGTCACAGAAAAGATGTTGAAAATCCCTTAAAACAGGAGATCTTATGGTTCCTTGAGTTTGATGGATCAGTCAACAAATTAGGGGCAGGAGCTGGAGTGTGGATTCATAACAAACAAAGCAATCATGCGCAAGGTCAGGCCTATAGGTTTAATTTTAGATGTACCAACAATATGGCAGAATATGAGGCTCTTTTGCTAGGCCTCAAACTGGTAAAATCATTAAAGGCCACAAAACTTTCAATCATGGGAGATTCAGACCTTATTATCCAACAAGTGAAAGGCAATTTTGTCACCAATGACAAAAGACTAAGGTCATATAGGTCTGCTGCTATTGAAATGCTTAAAACCTTCACTGAATTTCAGATAACCAAAATAGCTAGAGCCCACAATCTTCATGCACATAGTTTAGCCACATTTGCTAGTACATGCAAATTGCCTTTTGAACCTAACCACTGTTTTACAGCCGAGATAAAACACAGACCTTCTGTCCCAAACAATGTTAAAGACTGGCAAGTATTTGAGGATGACACAGATAAATAATTTCTTAACCTTGCAGCACAAATTTTCAGGTTTGAACATTGATGTGGATTCTGTGAAAGACATGCAACCATTGAGTGAACAGGACCAAATAGCTATATCACCCAAAACAGCAAGTCAAATGCTTTGTTCAACAAGCTTCGACAAGCAACAAATACAAGAACTTGAACAACTGCATTTGGATGAAATAGCTGGTACAGAGGCTGAAATCATAGAGCTAAAGGATAACTTTCTGCCAACAGGCCTAACTCCATTGGATGACATTTTTGATTCAAATGATGTCCATAGAAAACCGAAAATGCAGCCCCTCAATGCTGCCATTGAAGAATGCAACATTGGGACTCCTGAAAAACCCAAAATAATAAAATTGTCTGCATCTTTACTTGCTGACCAGAATCCTAAATACATTGACCTCTTTAAAGAGTTCCAAGATGTGTTTGCATGGAGTTATGAGGACTTGAAATCCTATGACACCTCTGTTATCCAACACACCATCCCTCTCAAGCCTAATCAAAAGCCATTCAAGCAAAAATTGAGAAGGATCAATCCTATGCTTCTCCCTTCAATTGAAAAAGAGGTACAAAAAATGTTTAAAGCTGGTATCATAGCCCCAATCAGGTTCTCAGACTGGATTTCAAATTTGGTGCCCACTTGAAAGAAAACCGGTGAGATTAGGCTTTGCGTTGACCTAAGAAATTTAAACCAAGTATCCCTCAAAGACAATTACCCCTTACCTAAAATGGATCACATTCTCCAAAGAGTGGTGGGGGCTTCAAGAATATCATTACTTGATGGATTCTCAGGCTTCAATCAGATCCTAGTCCACCTTGATGATCAAGATAAAACATCATTCACAACCCCATGGGGAACTTTCAAATATGTTAAAATGCCTTTTGGATTGAAAAATGCAGGAGCTACATTTCAAAGAGCAATGGACATTGCTTTTGCTAAAGAGATCCATGACTTTCTTGTCATTTACTTAGATGACCTCACACCTTTCTCAAAATCTGACCAAGAACATCTGAAACACTTGAGACAGATATTCATAACATGTAGAAAATATGGGATTTCCTTAAATCCTAAGAAGTCTCTATTTGGTTTGGAAGAAGGTAAGTTGTTAGGTCACATCATTTCTAAGGATGGCATTAGAATTGATCCAGACAGAATACAGGCCATCTTGCAAATGCCCCATCCAAGAAACATCAAAGAATTACAAGCCTTCTTGGGAAAGATCAACTTCTTAAGGAGATTTATCCCAAACTTAGTAGAATTGATTAGATTACTAAACAACATGCTAAAAAAGGATTCAAAAGTAAAGTGGACAGTAGAAGCAAATCAAGCTTTTGAAGGCATCAAATTGGCCCTTACCCAAACTCCAGTCTTAACAAATCCCCAATTTGACAAAGAGTTTATCATTTTCTCTTTTGCCTCCGAGCACACCATTGCTTCTGTTTTATTGCAGAAAGATGGCCAAGGAAATGAGAAACCTATTGCTTTCTTTAGTAGAGCTCTTAGAGATGCACCGCTAAAATATCAGATCATGGAAAAACAAGCTTATGCTTTGGTCAAAGCCATCAAAGACTTCAGGATCTACATATTGTACTCCCATGTTATAGCTTATGTACCAAGTCCCATTGTGAAAGACATACTCACTCAAGAAAACTTAGAAGGCAGAACAGGAAAATGGATTGCCAACATTTTAGAATTTGATATTGAGATAAGACCTACAAAACTGATAAAAGGGCAAGGTTTGGCCAAATTAATGTCTGAAACCAATTTTCAAGCCTTGGACATTAACCAACTGGACAATGAACCGGAGCTGGCAACTCCAAAGATCAATGCAGCCTTTGAACAATCCCAGTGGTATTTTGATATCTATTATATATTGCAAAACCTGTGTGCTCCCCCAGGATTGTCCAGAACCAAATCTAGATTTCTAAAAATGAAAGCTTCAAAATTCTGTGTTATAGATGGTAATTTACTATGGAAAAATCATGAAGGTATACTGCTGAACTGTTTGAATATGGATGAAACTGATAATGTTATGAAAGAATTTCATGCAGGTGATTGTGGTGGACATTTGTACTGGAAGTCCACTGGGGACAAGATACTAAGAGCAGGTTACTATTGGCCTACTCTGTTCTCTGATGTTAAAAAATTTACCACTTCATGTCACAAGTGTCAAGTATTTGAGGGAAAGAGAAGATTACTGCCCCTTCCTTTGAGGCCTATTGCAACAGAGAAGCCCTTTCAGCAATGGGGCCTGGACTTCATTGGGGAAATTCATCCTTCTTCCTCAGGCCAACATAGATGGATCGTGACAGCCACAGATTACTTCACCAAATGGATTGAGGTTGTTCCATGTAGACAAGCAAATGATTCTACTATCATTCAGTTTCTGGAGACTAATATTCTTTCTAGATTTGGCTGTCCTGACAAGATTATAACAGACAATGCTGCTGCTTTTAGATCGAAGAAGATGGTGAACTTCTGCCACATATTTCATATTACTTTGGGCCATTCCACTGCATACTACCCTCAAGGAAACGGCCTAGCTAAATCATCAAATAAAAGCCTTGTAAACATCATAAAGAAGGTGTTGGAAGAAAATAAGAAGAATTGGCATAAGAAACTTGTGAATGCTTTATGGGCAGATAGACTAACAACCAAGAGATCCATTGGGGTCAGCCCATATGAGTTAGTCTATGGATTAGAAGCCAAATTCCCTTCATCCTTAGGGATCCCTATCATGAAACTTCTTCAAGAAAGTCAGGCTGAACCAAATGATATGCAAAGAAGGATCAATCAAATAATATGTTTGCAGCAAACCAGAGATCAAGTGTTTAACAGAGTTCAAATCCTACAAGAGAAGTTAAAGAAAGCTTTTGATAAAAGGACTAAAGCTGAAGATTTCAACATGGGTGACAAAGTCCTCAAGTGGGATTCAAGAAGAGAAGATAAAGGAAAACATGGAAAATTTGATTCTCTTTGGAGAGGACCATTTGTTATCCAAGCAGTACAAGGAAACAACACTTACTTCCTAAAAAATCTGGATGAAACTGACTTAGATGAAGGCCCTGTGAATGGCCGGATGTTGAAGCACTATTTTGACTACTTTCCATGTACATAGCAGGATCTCCCCTTCTGTACATAATCAGGTGTATATATTTTCTTTCAGCATACAAATAGTTCAGTTTAAGAGGCTGCTGTAAACAAGCAGAAAAGGGCTTTATATTCCAGAAGTTCCACGGAGGTGATAGCCTCCAGTTTTGAAGTACAAAGAGAGAGTTTTCAAATTTTGATAGAAGAAGTCAAGGGCCAAGGCATTCTGACCTGCTGTTCTTGGTCTTTCAAAGAAGAAAAACCATCCCCATGTGGAGCCACTGTTAGATACCTATATCAATAGGTTTCATATTTCATGATTGGCAAAGAAAGTTCCAAATATGCTCTGCTTTGGTGATACAAAGATCCCATATTTCCAAGGGAATGCAATATGTGTACATAGCTTGATGTTAACTGAATTTGGATGGATGGCCCAACAGCCTAATCTGGATCATGCCATGTTTCAATTTCTTGTTATTAGAATAGAGAAAGAAGCCTGTCCAAACTGTCTAATCTTGGCAGGCTAGTAATTAGGTAGAGAATTAAGGTTCCCAACTACTTAATCTGGGGCCTTGGAAGTAATAAGGTTAGTTGTAGATAGAAAATCAAAAGAAAAAGCCAAAGGAAAAGAAAAGGCACATAAGGGTTTGCAAGTCTAAGTGCACCCTCCTTGGAGTAACAAAAAATGTTAGGCAATATATTGGGTAGGTAGATGAGGTTGCAGAAGCATGATCTCCTTTATGTCACTGGCCCAACCAAAGGAAAAAACAGGGTGCCAGTGCAGGTCTCTTATTCAGTAGTTTTTGCAGCAACTCAATGAAGCATGACTAACTTCCAGATTGTCCCCCATCACATTCATTGCTAACATCCCAATACCTATGTTCATGAAAGAAGTCAAACTCTTTTGTTGATTCTTGTTTCTTTAAAAGCCACATTTCTTGTGTAAAATTCTTTTCATTTTGATCTACTTCCTAAACTAAGTTGATTTCATATAAACTTGGTGGTTTTTCCCCCTTATCCACCTCTTCCACTCATATTAATTCCTAACTACTTATTATATAAATCCCCTATGTTCCCCTTTTCCCCTACTATTATAAACACTATGGTGTATAAACCCCAAGCAATGTATAAATATTCCCTCCCCTTGGCAATTATAGCCATATGCCCAAAAGCAGGGATTAAATTGACCCCTGGTCAGTCTAATAACCTAAGCTACACCCCTTTCCCCTTTACAAACCTTTGAAATCATGTACCCACTCTATTTGCAAAGAAGCCCTGTAAAAACCCACTTTTACCCTTTATCCAAAGTTTATTTGTAAATGTTCTCTTTTACAAAAAAGCATTGAAAAACCCATGATACCTGCCAAAGTCAAAGGTTCCGCCCGGGCGCACATTTCCAGAAAAACTATAAAATATGCCCCGCCCGATGCCGTATTGTCTTGCCTTATTCTTGACCCGTTGACCGTCGGATCTGGGCTTTCCCATCGGACGGCCCTCATCCATATCGGGTCAGCCCCGACGACTGAACGTTACCTCCTGAGAAACTGTCAGATGGTTACGTCAGGCCTCCGCCACGCGTCGCCCCCAAACCTCATCGGGCCACCCTCTGACAATACCGCGACCGTATCCAAAGCGGTCCGGGAAAACCAATTACCGCTTATTGTTTAACGCTTATCCCGTCACGTCCTCGTCACTGCCACGGCGCGCCCACGTCATGCCACTCAGCACTGCATCAGCGCCCGGCCCACCACTGCTCCGACCTGTCCACCACCTCACCAGTCCCCGTGGACCACTCACAGGCCACCACATCACCCTTCCATACCCGACCCCACCAGATGACGTCATGCTGACGTCATCCAAAAAAAGCACCAATAACCCAAAAGGTCCATATTTTTGCCAAAAATCGCGGTTTTTGTCACTTTTGGCAAAAGAACTATTGCTCTGTTCTGCATATATATACGACCATTTCGCCATCAACCTGCGGAATTCAACTTAAAGGCCGCGGGCGCTTCCAATCCAGCTGCATTGTAACCATTGCTGGTAATTCACCAGGTATTTATCTGAGTTTCCCATCCGTGCCTAGTTTTGAGTATAATTTACCAAGCAAGCATAAAAAGAGTCAAAATCACTGTAATTACCAGCAATTCTCCACTGACCGGCATCCATTTTTAGTTATAGGGTCAAAATTCACCTACACAGTCCACATTTAGCCAAGTTTTCATTAAAATTACAGTCAGTCTGCGCATTCGTGGACTTGAAACCTGAGCTGCACTAATTCACCGGGAAAATAGTGGTACCAGTCCCAGCAGTTGCTCATTTAAACTATGTTCGGAGCATTTCAAACTGTTCTCACTGCACTCTACCTCATTTTCACTTGCAATTTTCCTCACTCTTGCAGAATACCCTTTTGTATTGCTCTGTCCGGTAGAACAAGTCCTAGTACAAATTCAGAATCCTAATTAACCATGGAAACTCCAGTAGCATTAAATATCTCACCACTGAATGCCCCACACAGAGAGTTAGAGTGGAAGGCCCTGGGTGATACAGATTATCAGATGACAGAGACATTTTCAATGAATTCCAAATTCAACATTCATATGCTAAATGAGTTAAAGGCTCAACACCTCAGTGGAGCTAATATTTTAGGGATTTGGGACTCCAATTTGCCCATCTTTAACCTTCCTCAAGTCAATGTCCTTCCAGACTTGATCCATAGATGTTGTGAAAACTATGATCCATGTCAAAGAGCTGTTCTCAATTCCAAACGTTCAGTCTTGTTCCATATCACCCCTGAGGCCATAAATGAGATGCTGCACTTTCACACTGCAAAGCCACTAACTCCTCTCTCTATGATGGACTTATTAAAGAAGGGGGACAAGCTGTCCAGTGCCCAGGTCATCAAGATTAATCAGTTATTTATTCAGCCAAGCTCTAAAGCTGTGAGAACACCTCCTATTGGAAATCCATATCTCAATGACTTGTGCAAAATGCTTGTGGACTTGATCAGTTATGTCCTGGGGTACAAAGGAATTGAGGATGTTGATGACACTATTATGGCCATGCTGTCCATATTTTCCCCTGGGAAGCCTCCTGCTGTGCATTATGATTATGCTACTTACATTGCCAATAAGATTCATGAGCAACTGATGAATCTAGAGAGGGAGAAGGTGTTCAGATACACCTCATACATCTATCATTTGTTCTTATTTTATCAACCTGACAGTTTCCCTATTCCTCTCAAGAAACTCGATGCCCAGGGAAACCCAAGGTCTGTAGTATTTTGGACTTCAGTTTTCCATCATACCTCCTTTTCACCATACACATACTGTGAATTCATAGACCTTTTCATCCATCCAGCTATGACCTTGTTATATGTTGTCCCTCCTCCAAGGTTGACCGAGGAGATGCAAAGAATACTCCATCTCTCAAAGGCCTACAGCATTGGTGATTGGTACTTTTACCAACAACACACAGTAATCAGAATATATGGCTGTGAGTTGGACCCTTATAGGCTGCCAAGATATGTCCCTATGAGACTCTTTGCCTTGGAGTATTTCAGGCAATTTGGAAATGCAGACCTGGTCCATTTCCACAGTAAAAACAAGAAGGTGCAACTAAAGGTCAGGAACCAGCTAGGCCCATTTCTTTACAACAAAAGGGAGGAGGGATGGAAGGAAGCAGATATGATCCTAGAGAGCCTCCAATTAGAAACTAGTTTCCGCTGGGTACCTTATGACCCTAATCATTTCATTTCTCTCAGGAGGGTAAAAGATAAACTGGGTGGCTATGCTCACATCAGATTGCCTCACATTGAAAAATATGCCAATTTACTAAGTTGGAAAGAAGGCACTCTAGAAGAGGCAATCACTAGAGAGAAAATGATACAAAGAGAGGCAAAGAACATTGAGAAAGAGGCTAACTTGGAAACTTGTGGGCAGGTTTCCTCCTCCTATCAAAGGCAACTTGGAGTAGCTACCTCATCTTCTACAACCTAGGAGCAAGCAGCTAGAACTTTTCATTAGGTGTCAAGCAAGGGTAAAGGAAAGTAGATGGAGCAGGAACAACCACCTCCTACAAAAGAACAGCAAAAAGAACATCGAAAAGAGCAGCAACCAGTACAGCAAGAACAAACAGTCGAGACAGCTCCATCAACATCAACACTAGCACCAACATCAGAGCAGGCTCCAAGCCTTGACATGCAGAAGTTGATGAATGAGATTCAAGCCCTGGAAGCCCAAATGGCAGAGCTAAATGAGGCCAAGGAGAATTTAGCTAAGCTGAATGAAAAATATGAAAAGTCTAAGCAAAATGTAGCTAAAAAAGGAAGAGAAATAAAGGCTCTCAAGGAGAAGATAAAGGAGCTGGAGAAAGAGCTCACCCACGACATGGTTGTAGCTGAAATCAGGACAGTTTTATGGGCCAACATTGGCTAATCAATAACAGATCAGTGGCAGTATATAGAGACTATTCATGAGCAAATCGAGCTCATAGGTAAAGCACACAGGGAAGTCCAAAGAGCAAGAGCATCTCTAGGCAATATGCCTGAGATAGCCAATAAAATGATCAACGTTCTCAATAATCGCACAGGTCCTCAGCTGGCAGCAATGGGGATCCCCAATAGAACTGAAACCATCCTGCTGATAAAGAGGGTCCTCACATTGAGAAGCCTGGTACAAACATTGGATAGAAGAAGCCAGGACATGCAAACAGAAGTAAACAAATTCATGGATAAGTTTGCAGCACTACAGAGTAGAGGCCTTCCTGGCTTGCTGAACAGCGCAGGGAGGATACTTTCACATGAAAATTATGCCAAAAGGGTGAATACTTTTGCTACCAATCAGATCACTGCAGGATCAAGTACCTCAGAGGAAACAGGGCCAGCATCAGGGCAAAGTCTCTATGACAGAGTAGAGAACTTATTCTTTATTATGAATGAGATCAAACATTTGTTTGAAGTGCCTCCAAACTTCTACAAATATACAGAGGCAGATGAAACCTTAGATGCAATTTTGAGACATCAACTGCCTACACAAGAATGGTGGACCAAAATGATACAGTTGTTACTGTAAACAAGAGGCTTTCATCAAGTTTTTTCATCAAAAAACATAAGTCATCATGATCAGAAAGATTTGATGCATTCAGTATATCTGGAGAAGAATGGACTGAGCCAGCTCAGCAAACCAATTCGGCCACTAAAGCAATACTGACAGCTACAGATGACAGGGCCGAGAAAGCTACAGCATGACAAAGCCATAAAGACACATCATTCAGCATTAATGCAGAACGCTCAACCGACTCAGTGGCCTCCAAAGGTCAAAAAGACTTCTGACAGAATTAAAGAGTATTCATTTTGTATTTAAACCAGTAATAACTTCCTTATCTGCTATTCTGTAAAGTTGGTGAGCGTATTTATTTATCAAGTGACTCAGCGGTTCAGATATTTTTGTATAACCGATTGTATATATTCCCCCTCGCATAAGCTTGTAGGGGTTGTTGATTTTCTCTTCAGGAGATACTATGTTGTAAATGTTTAGAGTTTTAATACAACAAAGCTGATGGAATTTCCAAATTTCTGTGTTGTCTGATGCGTTTTGGTGTGCTTGCTGAATGCTACAGGATTCCTGCGTATTTCATGGAACAATAAGTTTTCTTTAACCTGTTCGTTATGTTTGTTATTTTCTTCATAATCCATTCATGTTCTATTTCACAAGTTTAATGGTAAAGAAAAAGAATAGCTTCAGGATTTATTCATAGAATACCCTGAACTCAATCTAAGCTATTATGTATGTTTTCCTCAGTTATAGTTATAAGAGTGTAATTCTTAATTGCTACACTTCCAAACTATACCTTTCACAGTGATTATTGTTCAAGAATTTAAACCTGCTCCTGGTCAATACATCTCTTTCTCACATCACCAACTTAGTGGGAATTTCTTAATTGCCTTCCACTGGTTAAACACACTTCATCATCACAATTTCAAGTTTGTCTCATGAAATATTTAAATGGCCCTGTTGTTTCAATAATCACACTCAACAAATTCAAACTACCTGCAACCACAGACTCCATTGCCCAATGGTCTAAAACTGTCTAAAGATATCACCTTAGGTGCTGAAAGACCTCATTCAACCGAAATTTTCAAACCAAACCCTCACTTCATATCTAGCCTAAGATCCTTAAAAACAAAGTTAAACAGTCAAAGAGAGAACCCTCTCTGATTACAGGTTGGCTAGAACCTGTGATCCAAAGCTTGGTTAGTGGTTACCCCGGCCGTATTCCCTCAGGAGTCAAAGGGAACAACCTGGGTGTTAACAGTAGTATCTAGCCCTTCATAACGTAAGAACGTTTGAAAGAACCCTGCGGCAATCTCACTCACAGGGGCCGGTGCGTCAACGCCTGTCAAGCTCTACGCTTGCCTATTCAAGTATGCGCTCGATCATATATAATGTGAGCGCTCGGCCCGCTTCCACGTGGATCAGGTCAATCCAGGGTACCTAAGCTGAATAAAGGCTCTTGGTATCCCTCATAGTGAATCGTGTGCAGTAATTGTGAATCAGATATCGCATTCAGCCTACCAGTCAAGTGTGGCGGGTCTAAATTGCTACAATCCAACCTGATGCCTACCGGGTTATCGGATTCCGAACGTAGGTCCCCCGGGGCGGTTCAATTAGTCTCATCCCAGACCGTCGACAAGGTATGGAGCTTTTCTTCTTAGCGATTGCCCTTCCCGACGAACAAAAAGCAGTAGCTTCTAATCCTCCTCGGCTACGCGGAACATCCTAGGCTGCCATGGATGGAACCTCGGCTACCACATGATGGACAGGAACAATCGGATCAGTCCCAGTATCAACGGCTGAAGCTCGGATTCTGCCCCTCCTTCGCGTTTATCTTGTGTTGTGAAACTCCTCTACGGCTCATGCCCTGTAGCACACCGTCCAATAAATGGGCGTAGCTGGGGGAAGTTAGTTGCGACTTACCTGCTCCGCCCCTGCCCTTCGTCACTGATCTCAATAGGTAGGTGCAAAGGTTTCTTAATGGAGGATGAAGGAATGGAGGGGATTGAGTCTTCTTGGAGGGGCTCAACGAACCAGTCACCAGTCACCATAAGCCTTGAGCCTTGAAACTGAAGCCACACCATAAGCCAGAAGCCTTAAGCCGTTCACCTTACCCCGCGTTCAACATAACCGAGAGAGGAGAAGTCACCTATTGAGTCACCATACCCGAGATATGATTCTCCCCAAGTCGACACGAGACGAGGAGAGGCCCGGTAGGGACTCACTATTCATATGGTGAGGCCCGGTAGGGACTCGATCGAGGTTACGAGGTCGAGGCCCGGTAGGGACTCACTATTCATATGGTGAGGGAATTCACGTTGTTACCAGGTGTGAGCATAGCGATTGAGCCAGAGCGGGTGGCACCAGATGATAGGAGGGAAGTATACTTACCGCCAGACCACGAGAAAAGGAACACATCACTGGATATCCGAGAGCGGTTAAGTTAACCATCACAGGATACATGATAAAGAATTTCACATCACAGGATACCTGTCCCCGTGGTGGTTCGATGTGTCCCGTCGTATCATGGAATATGGGAAAAAAGAAATTGAATATTGTGTATCGATGGGTGAAATGGGTGCTTGATATGCTAGGTGAACTGTTATTTCCAGACTCACTATGCTATGTTGGGAACTGTGGTTATGTGTGCGCCAGCCTCGCTCGGGTTGTCTCGTCAATCCACACGTCTAGCCGCAATTGTCTCGCCAAACATTCTAGCATCACTTGACAAGCCCTGGCGCCAAGCTTATTATTTCCTTCGTCCAGGGATAGCAAGATCGAGAAAGCAAGAGACTTCCCTTCGGCAAGCAGCAAGTTCAACCGATAAGCAGGCAGTGTGACTCACAGTGTCGATCATTCCGTGCCGTACCGTGCCGTCCCCGTGTTGGTTCGATGTGTCCCTTCCCGTATGGCAATAACTTGGGTAAATTGAAATCACATATGTGAACAACTTGGCCTAATCTCTCCCGTCTGGTGGTAACTTGGGTTTCTTCTCCTCTCGGCCAGTGATGGGGAACTTCTCTCTTCGTCTGTCGGGAACTTGGCGGACTTCTCTTTTCTCATCTGGTGCCACAACCTGGCTCTCACTCGTCCGTTGGTAAGTCCTTTTCTCTCATCTGGTGGGCGGATGACTCACCTCCCCCTGGCCGCTCCTCCATCCGGCCAGCAGCAGCATCAGATGCAGTTCTCTATCTGCTGAACTCAATCAATCTCATCTATTGGTAACATGTCTCGATATGCTCGTAAGTCAACAACATGCTCAATGTATTCTGGTGGGAAATAGGGGGCAATGAGAAAGCAAGCAACCAAAGTTCTTCATCTCCAGGAGGGATAGCAAGATCTCTACCTTCGGCAAGCAGCAAGCAAGCGAGACCCGCCATCAAGCTAACCATGCCTCAAGCTATAACCCAGCCAGCTAACCAGCCGGTTATTACCCAGCTCGTTTCATTTCATCTCCTCCCAGCCCCGGGTGATTAGACCAGCCCGGTTTCATTCTCCCAGCAGCCATCCATGTTTGTAAAGCCCGCAAAGCCAGCCAGCGAGCAAGCAGCAAGCCCGCCGTAAAGTTCATCGTCTCCAGTTCGCGATAAGAGAAAGGGTATCAAGATTGAATCTCTAAGGTCGCTAGATCGGGATAAGATAGATCCGGGTATCGTCAATCGATATCCGGCAATCGAGGTCGTATAAATAAGTTATCTGATTCGGTCTCCGGTCGATGAAGGCAGCGAGGTCTTCGGGAGATACAAGGAGGAGATACCGCCTCATCTTTGGCATGGAGATACTTGTCCGCAGAGCGATTGATTTATGGCCAACAGATTTTCTTACCTATCGGGCACGTGGTGGGGGGGAAATAGAAATCGCCGGACCTTCCTTCGACCTAACTTAGACCTTCCTTACTGCCTTCTCTATCTCTTGATGCCTGCTGATTGATACCCGCCTGACTTACTGCTTCGACCTTCCGATCTGGAGAACGACGAACTGGCATAACGAACGCTTCGCTCGACAAGAATCAGCACCTCTACGACCAATAGAATAGCAGCATTACCCGCTTGGACACACCACACCTGAGAACCGCACTAGACACTTACACCCACGAATACCTAGGGACGTTCACCTCAAGTCCACAGTGAACCTGAAGCAGTTCACATTGCAAGAAGTTCGTTTTCCCTTGTAAGCTCTTAAGTTGTCTGATTGATTCTACCGGTCCTCGGTCACAAATTGACGAAAGGTGACATTAGTAACAGCATATCTAAGATTGATTGGCTGACGTCTACTTCTTGCTGGACTGGCTTTGGCTAGAGGTGTTGCTAGAGGGAGGAACTGTTGCTGGCTGGGGTATAGTTAAAGCAAGTACTCTTGGCTTAGCGGGTGATCCTATCTCTTTCTGTATCTTCCTCCATAAGCGGTAAGTTTGGGTATGGATGTTGAACGGATGATGAACAGGGTCTGTTGAACAATGGGTATAGTGAATGGGTATCCTGTGTGTGAAGGGGGACTTCTCCTCTCGGCTATTGATGTGGACCTTCTCTCTCGCTTATGAAGGGGGCCTTTTCTCTCGGTTATCTCGGGGGAACTCAATCTCTCTCGTCTGGTGGCAACTTGGGGGATATCAATCAATCTCAAGAGGAAAACAAAGGCCTCATGGATATGGTGAAACTGGCTATAAAGGGTACGGAAAAAGAAAATACGAGTCCCGATCCAATCAATTCCTTTTCCTTGTCCTCTCCATCCTAAATCCTGTACACTACAGATACTACTCTGTCCCTGCAATCCGAACCCCTAAAGAATAGTAAGATCCGATCCATCCTGTAAACCTGTACTCTTAATCCCTGTCCTTACCAAGATGAATAAACCTGAAGAGGAGTCCTGAAACTGTAATTACTGTAATCCTATCCTTTAATACTATAATAAGACTCTAACTAATAAGGCTCTAATCTAATAAGGCTCTAAGAAGCCTATAAGAAGCCTAATAAATCCTAGAATCAGTCTATAATAGGCCTCTAATAAGCCTCTATAGAACTCAACTAAGCCTCTATAATAGTCCATTAGCCTATTGGCACCATTCCCACAACCAAGTCCTTAATCATGCCCAACCATTGCACTCTTGTGGAATCAAAGGAATAGAGGTCTTTGTAAGGCGATGTCCAACCCTATTTTTGTCATTTCAGCTAAGGGCATCAAAGAGTGTGAGGCTCCATAATCATATAGGTAGTTATGTACACCGAGATATTGGAGCTCAAGGGTGATGTGAAATGGTGGGGTAAGTAAGGTGTAAAATCGCATCAGGCGGGGTTCCCAACACTATGTTAGTAGCATCGTCTTGGAGATTGATCAGGTCAGCTTGCAAAGGGGCTTCATCATTTAAGATCATCATATGATAAACTTGGGAGGAAGTCCTATCTTGGGCTAGATGTGGTCTAGGAGTTTGTACATGAGATTTTTATTTCATCCCTAAGATCAAGGGCTGGTAAGGTTCTGCGCGTTGTATCGAATTAAACCACATGTTCCACCGCTTGTGCAGGCCCCCGTCAATTCCTTTGAGTTTCAGTCTTGCGACCGTACTCCCCAGGCGGAGTGTTTCACGCGTTAGCTGGGCCCCTGATCCTAATCCTACCTAGTAGGCAGGCAGACCAAGGATGAACAGTCATCGCTTACGGCATGGACTACCAGGGTATCTGATCTTGTTTTCTCCCCATGCTTTCGCACCCCAGCGTCAGTGGGGACCCAGACAGCTGCCTTCGCGGTTGGCGTTCCTTTGTATATCTTAGGATTTGATCCCTCCACACAAAATTCCACTCTCCCCTATCTCACTCAAGTGAAATGGTCAAGAAAGCACCCCGCCAGTATTTTGGCGACTTTCACTTTCCACCCTTTTCACCGCCTACGTGCCCTTTACGCCCAGTCATTCCGAATAACACTTGCCCCCCCCGTATTACCGCGGCTGCTGGCACGGAGTTAGCCGGGGCTTCTTCCTCAAGTCCTGTCATGATCGAAACTCGACGAAAGAGCTTGACAAGCGACAGTGCCCTTCTTCACCCACGCGATATTGCTGGATCGGGCATGAGCCCATTGTCCAATATTCCCCACTGCTGCCCCCCGAGGGAGTTTGGGCCATGTCTCAGTCCCAGTGTGGCTGATCATCCGAAAATACTAGCTAAGCATCATTGGCTTGGTCATCCTTTACCTAATCAACTACCTGATACTACGTGGGCTCATCGAACAGCGCGAATTAGCTTACTTTATGAATTATTCAGGATTTGGAGTGAACTATTCGGTAGATTCCCACGCGTTACGCACCTGTTCGGCACTTTGCTTGCTGTACCCCACACCCAGCGCACCACTTGCATATCATTTGAGTGAGTGAGCACGCGCTAGGAGGGGGCCATTCATCTTGCCCTTCTGCCCCCACGTGGATGGATGGGGAAGCAAGCCACATTCGACTTGCATGTGTTAAGCATATAGCTAGCATTCGTTCTGAGCCAGGATCAAACTCTTTTTTTGAGTATGATCTATTTTGAGCATCAAATGCCCCTCACCCATATGAATGAGTGAGCGAACCCTAAATAATATAGGGCCTTTCTAATGCCGGCAGCCTTAATATTCATATATTATATATGTCATTACGGTCATGATCGAATTCATGACGATCTCCCTGCTTGAATGAGATAGGTAATTACGCTTTAGCAGATCATGCATATATTATATATGTCATTATGCTATTTTGAGAGATCGAATTGTGAACTTCTTCCATCCGGACCTTCTCTCACTCACATCTCTCTGGTCATGTATGACATGACATATATAATGATCAGTCATAAATCTCTCTCCTTGCACTAGGAAGCGCAAGACCCTCCAGACCTTCTCTCAGGAGCATCTCTCTAGTTCATAAATGACATATGCCCATATCTGGAATGACCGCTTCTTGCATCTTACCTCTCCTATTGTCGAGAGTTCGACAGGCTCACCCTGCTGGTGATGGCGGCCTTTTAGTCAAGCCATCTTGATCTCTCCAAACCTAACGTGATGGTTAGTTTACCATCATGAGGCTCTCTATCTATAAACCCGGACAGCCGGCAGATTCGCTCTGTACGAGCCAGAGTAAGCCCCTACCTAGACTCCCCGTAATATCGTATACAAATAGATCTCATTATATATGTAATTATGCATTTCTTCCCCTCAACCCTGGGCGAGCCCTGCTGCCCGATCCTCGGTCTGTCGTCCTCCTCATTATAGTCGATCCGCTTCATTTTCCTATCGTCGCCACATATTTCTGATCTAGAAACACTAATTTCTCTTGTCTCGTTGGGGTATGTTCACACCATATTTCCATATTACCTCAGATAGGGGGGGGAAGTCATTTACGATGGCTTTTTCTGGGCTTTTCTTTGAGCTCAAAAAACTCCTAGTCATTTTTCATGAGTTTATACGATTTACAAGTGGCTTTTACGGAAAGGTTCGAAAAGCGAAGCTTTCCTTTTTCCATCATTTGAAAATGAGTCGCGCATAAAGGAAGTCGTTTTTGCGAAAGCACTTTCCGTAACGAGGTCAAAATACCAAGATGTGGGTTGAACCTACGACCAGCGGGCCACACCACAAAACTTTACCAAGAGACCATGCATGTCTTTGTTATACAATGGGCACAAGAATATTATTAAATGTTAATTGAATTGGATATGTTTGAAAGGGTTGGAGGAGCCTAGCATATCCGGCAGGCAGGGAAAACCCTCGATTTATTTATCGGCACTACCAAACAACACTACTAGGGTCTCGATAATTGGTGCTAATGCAACTATAATACAACGTCAATTCCTATGTTAAAACATTTGTTATAACCTATATTCAAAACTCCATGGATAAGCGGGATTATATCTATGATAAAATATATGGTTATTAACCATACGTTAGATATGGTCGAGGGTTATCACAAATGTGCCACGGGGATACTATAATTGTCGTCGTTGGTGTAATGTTTAAAGTGTATGTCATGTATAATATTTTGTTGCACGAAAGTGATATGTTAAAAATTTGGATGTGATCCATATATTACATATGGCACACAACTGTAATGTATTACTCTGTTTTACCAATCAAATCCTGGGACGCCCTCGGGCTTGACCCTGAGACCTCTTATGGGTTATTTAAAAGGATATGCCAATGCGCCAAGGCCATAAGATGTATAATGTGAAGTTGAGAATATTTTTTTGTAAAGTGTCTGTAAATGCCTTTGAGGCATAACCTGGCCAATATTGGGCCTTTTTGTAATCTGAAATTTGCGTTGGGAAGTTGAGGTCGAGGCATATCCATCAACAACATCCATTGATTCCTATGAGCAGATTCCAGAATAGAGAATTTTGATGTAAAGAGACTTTATGAGCATTTTCAATACTTCAGACATCCATTAGAAGTTACCCTGAAGATGTAGTATAGGAGGGACGAAATCCAATGTCAAATTTGTTGTGTTTTATTCTTATTTATGGTGTTCATGGTTGATTTCAGATTTCAAGTCTTATGTGTAAGGAAATTAAAAATCAATTTTTCCTCATTTATTCACTTAAAGGGAACCTTATTCAATATTTGCTGAAATTGTGCAAATAATAAATTCTGCTGCTTTTTAATCATATTTTGGTAGGAGAGCAAGGTTGATCATGTATAAGTAAGATATTTTGTCAATGTGAATGTTGACTAGATCCAGGTTGTGACGTGGAGAAGGGAAACTTGAGAAGATAAATCCAGAGATTGGAAAGAGGAAAGTCTCTCAACAGTTGAAGATGGGAGAGCCAAATGAAGGAGAAGATACTGAAATAGAGGTCGTTAGCGAGGAGAAATTTCAGCAAATGTTCCTTAATATGCAAAGGATGATTGCAGAACTTTATGAAGATAAGAATACTAGAGATGCAACTTCATATTCTAAAGGCACAGAAGAGAAAAAGGGTAAGGAAAAAGCTCAATGTAATGAACCTCCTTCTCCTCCATCTTCGTCTTCTTCTTCTTTATTCTCTATCGTTCAAGTTTAGATTCAGACTCACAAAAGAAACCAAAGAAACCTCCTTTCTTGAATCTTGATGTTAAGTTTGAGATGTCAATATATGATGCTGAAATAAATCCTGAAAAGTTACAAAATTGGATAAACAACTTGAGGTGTATTGTAGAATTCAAAGAGTTGTTGATGATTTTACAAAAATTAAGATAGATACACTTAGAATGGGAGGAACAACATTGATTTGGTGGGAAAGTAAAACTCAATCACGTTTGAAGCAAAAGCTAAAATTATCTATTCATGGTCTAAGTTTGTTAAATCTCTTACAAATAAATTCTATCCTTTAGGATATGTGTGACAGGTTGTAATGGATTGGCATCATTTAAGGCCAGGTAAAAGACAGAGTGTGCAATAGTTTACACAATAATTCAGGAAAAAGGTATTAGCACTTAATGTTCCATTAAACACGTGGGAAACTTTGTTGAAGTATATTGGAATTTTTCATTCTTATTGGTGACATACGTTGTTTATGTTTAATCCAAATAACTTTGATGAAGTGTGTGTACAAGACATTCATATTGAATCGGGTGGCATACCCTTTCAGTCAAAATTTTCAAAGAAACTATTCAAGCATTCAAAGAACAAAGATTCCAAAGAAGGCAAGGGAAAGAGTAAGTTGAAAGGCAAGAAATAGGCAACAACAAAGAACGAAGGAGAAAGGCCTACTTGTAATCATTGTCTGAGGGTTGGACATGAAGAATCCAAATGTTGGAAGCTTCATCCTGAACTTGAACGAAAGAAGTTCCTTAAGAATAAGGGTAAAATGAAAGCTAATGCTGCAATCCAATAAGATTTGGGATCTGACTACGGTGCTGAAAAGAAGATTACTGCTATCGGTCTGATAGGTATTCCTTCTAAAAGTAGCTCTAGTTTTACCTATTTTGCATCTTATTCAAAATCTAATAATGTGATTGAAGAAAAGAAGAGAATTGAATTGTTTCACATGAGGATCATATCCAAGCACATTAAGATAGACACATTATTCGATAGTGGATCACAAGAAAATCTAATTTCTGAGGAACTAGTAAGGAAATTAGGATTAGAAGCTAAGAATAATCCAAAACCATACCCTTTAGGATGGTTGACTCAGATGCAAGACACAAAACAGTCTCAATTAAGGTTTACAATTACAACTAATTTTGTTGATGAAGTTGAGCTAGATGTGATTCGTTTGGATATATGTGGAGTTGTGTTGGGTAGTTTGAACCATTATGATACAGATGCCATATTTCATAGAAAGGATAATAATTATCATCTATTTAAATATGGAATTGAATACATTGTTAGGGCACACAGAATTAAGACAAACTTGGATTTAATCAATGTCAGTCATATGAAAAGGTTAATAAATTCAAGTAAAAAGTATATTCTCATGATTGCTAAAGAACAACCTAAAGATAAGTATGATGCTTTTCAAGGGTTTGATATTCAGTTTAAGAACAAAGTGGTTGAAATAGTATATTCTTATAAAGAACTGTTTAAAGTACCAAAATTTTTACCTCCAAAATGAGAAAAACAACATGAGATTCAATTACAATCTGATGCCCCTCTCTCGAACATTGGCCTGTATCATATATTAATCATTGAAAATGAAGAGATTGCAAAAAAAATCAGGAATTGGTTGATAAATGCTTCATTCAACCTAGTTCTTGTCCATGTGGATCACCGATCATATTAGTCCCAAAGAAAGATGGTACCTAGAGAATGTGTGTTGATTTTAGAGCCTTAAATAAAATCACGAGTAAGAATAGGTATCCTCTTCCTAGAATCAATGATTTTCTTGATGAATTAAATATTTTTATTTACTTTACAAAACTGGATTCAATAATTGGTTATCATCCGATTCGTATTGCAGAGAATGATATATGGAAAACCGCATTTAGGACTAGACATGGGATTTTTTGAATGGGTTGTTATGCCGTTTTAGTTATGCAATGCTCCAACACCTTTTATGAGAGTGATGAATGATGTTTTTCATCCTTCTATTGATAAGTTTGCCATAGCCTATCTAGATGATATTCTTATTTTCAGTTCAAGTTGGGAAGAACACATAAAGCATGTTAGACATGTTTTCAATGTGTTGCAAAAAGAGAAGCTATATCTCAAACTCTCTAAATGTGAATTTGGAAAAAAATCCTTATTATATCTTGGTTACATAGTTGGAGGAGGTCAACTAAAAATAGATCCAGCTAAAATTGATGTAATTATTAAGTGGGCAAGACCCCAAATTGTGACAGAATTTACAATTTTCTTGGTGTAGGAATTTATAGGGTAAGTTCCTTAGATAGAACACCAAAGGAGACTGCTCACAAACAAATAAAAAATCAGTACACTAGTATTCTTGACATGGTTAAAACCCTCAAAGAGGGAAAAATTCCATGGCCTGAGCCAACATGGCCACTTCAGGAAATTTATTAATGTAAAAGAAAGAAAAATTACATAAGCTTCTCTCATGAATGATCACCCTACAAATGACCCTCAATGCTCTTTAAATAGAGATCATGGACCATTCAGATGTTAAGCCATGAATCAAGTGTTGGTAATGCCAAGGAGAGAATGAACAGATGGATTGCTTCACATCTATAACATATCATGACTAGCAGATTATGAGTTACAAAAAGTACATACTAAAGAAACACACTTTACCTAACTATACACTAGACCAAGTTATACTTAATTATTTCCTATGTGTCAGAATATCCTAACATCCTCCCTTAAGAACAACTTGGAATAGGATTGAAGGATGTACAAATATGACACAATAGGATAAGGAAGGAGGCATTAAAGCCTATCCCCCTTTAGTGACAACTTATTGTACTCCAACCATAAACTGAAGTTTAGTAAACTTCGCCTCTCTGAAAGCCTTTGTAAAGATGTTTGCAACTTGATCATCGGTTGAACAATATTGCACTTCAATGACGTGGTCATGAATAAGCTTTCTGATGAAGTGAATGTGTATTTCAATGTGATTTTTGTGCTAATGTTGGACTGGAACGTTGCATAGTTGAATGGCGCTTTGATTATCACGCCAAGGTGTAGTCGTATGCTCCTGCTGAAAACAAAGCTTTGATGGGATCTGACGAAGGCACATGGCTTCCTTACTAGCTTCAACGATGCCACGATACTCTACTTATGTTGAAGAAAGAGAAATGGAACTTTGTTTCTTGAAATCCCATGTAATAGGTCCAAAACTAAGAGTGAAGACATAACTTGCAGTAGACTTCTAATCATCAGGGCCACCAGCCCAATCAGAATCAGTGAAACGAACCAATAGAGGAGATGATTCTGCACTATAATGAATTCAAAACTGAACTGTACCTCGAAGATAATGAAGTATTCTTTTATATTATTTGCAATGACTCATGTGGGTCTTGCATAAATCAAGCAACAAGGCCAACAGAAAAGGAATGATCAATACGAGTATGGGTCAGAAACAATATTTTTGCAACAAGCTGATGGTATAAGGTAGCATCAACTTCAAGGGAAGTACAAGTGACTGAAAGTTTGGCTACAGAATGAAATGGAGAATGGGTTGGCTTACAATCTTCCATGTGAAAGTGGCATAGAAGATCATAATCATACTTGGACTGGGAAATGGAGATACCTTCTTTGGATTGCAAGACTTGAAGACCAAGAAAATAATGCAAGAGTCCTAAGTATGTCATTTCAAACTTATTTTTAAGCCTGGAATTAACATGGTCTATAAGGGTTGGATCACTACCGATAAGGATAAGATCATCAACATAAAGAATAAGAATGGTAAGATACTTACCCACTTTCTTGTTGTAGACGGTATTGCCAAAATGACACCTAGAAAAGCCATTATCTAAAAGAAAGTTATCCATTTTGTCATACCAAGCTTGAGGGGCTTGCTTGAGACCATAAGGGATTTATTAAGCTGACATACAAGGCTGGAGTCTATTTGTATAAATCCATAAGGTTTTTCCATATAGATTTCTTCATGCAAGTCCCCATGTAAGAAGGCAGATTTAACATCCATCCAATGGACTTCCCATTTGAAAGAGGAAGAAGGGAAAAAACAAGGTAGATAGAGTTCATTTTCGCAATAGGGGAGAAGGTTTTACTATAGTAAATGCCTTCAACTTGTGAAAAACCCTTAGCAACAAGATGAGCTTTATGTTTATCAATTTTTCCATCTGTTCCAAACTTGGTTCTATAAACCCATTTGCATCTAACAGGTTTTCGTCCGTTTTGAAGAGGAATAAGGTCCCATGTATCATTTTCCAATAATGAATGATATTCTTCATTCATAGATGCGTCCCAAACTAGATGGTCTAAAGCTTCTGCAAATGTGTGAGGATCATAATTCACTGAAGTTTGAGCTAGTAAATAACAGGCTCTATCGAACTTAGAACATGTATGATGCTGATTTGTAGGCTCACTTGCAAGAGAACCTATTGCATCCCGAGTAGCGCAAACCCATTTTGGAAGCTGAGGAACTAAAGGAGGAACCTAATAAGGTAGGGGGGATTTCATCCTCCCTTTCATCATTTGAAGAAGGAATATTTTTAGAAGTAGAAGGGATAGAGAGAGGTGGCACATCCGTTGAACTAGGATGGTAGGCCGATATATTTTCAATAAACTTTGCATCTCCTCTAATGATAACATTTTTAGATCTAGGTTGAAGATATTTATATCCTTGACATCTTCAGAATATACAACAAAAATACATTTTTCACTCTTAGGTTCTAAGCCTTTATGTTTCTCATCTGGAATATGGGCACATGCTTCACTTCCAAAAACACGAAAGTGACTTACATCTGGTTTAATTGAGCTTCGTGCTTCTTCTCAAGTGATATTCCTTAAAACCTTAGTAGGAGTGCAATTTACTATGTAATTTACATAGTTAATTTCTTCCACCCAAAAGTTAGGACTAAGTCCTTTAGATTGAAGCATACAATTAGCCATTTCCTTTAAGGTGTGATTCTTCCTTTCGGCTACACTATTTTTCTATGGAGTATATGGAACAGTATGTTGCAATTAAATTCCATGCTCATTGCCAAAGTTGATGAATTTGTTGTTAACATATTCTCTACCATTATTAGATCTTATCTTAAGAATTTGATATCTATATTGTTTCTCAGCAAAGGCCTTAAAGGCCAAGAACATGTTAAAGATTTCATTCTTGATCCTTAAGAAGTATACCCAAGTGCATCTTCAGAAATCATCAATGAAAGTAAAGAGATAGTTGTAGCCAAATAATGTAACAACTGGAAGTGGACCACATAAATCACTATTCACAAGTTGTAAAGGGGTTGATACATACTAAGAGACAAATTTATCAAAACTATCACTATGACATTTTCTGAGTACACATCCAGAACAAACACCATCTCTACAAGATACCATAGGAAGACCTATCACCATATTTTATTTACATAGATTTTGAAGGGAGAGATAATTTAAGTGACGAAATCGCTCATGCCAAAGTTTGATCACTTCATCATTATGATAAAAAAATACCGAGGGAATACTTGATGACCTAAAGTTGTTAAACTTATACAACCTTGTAGAATCATCAACAATTCCAGTAGCTAAAATCTATCTAGGATCTCTTAGGTCCTTAATTACAACATCATGAGGTGAAAATCCAACGATTTTACCATCACCTGAATGAGTTATATAATATACAGATAGAAGGTTACAGGATAAGTTAGGAACACATAATACACCATTAAATTGACCATTTTATAGATTAATAGTGTTATGAATCCAACTCACAAAAAGATAGAAAAGAGAGATAAACGCCCTAGAATTTAGACTCTTCGACGGGGAAACCTCCTTTACATTACACAAATGAACAATTCTTAGATGATTCAAATGAAAAAACCTCCTTTCTATATATAGGAGTCTAAGGGGTCACAATATAACCAAGTTGACATAATAATAATAATTTAAAGGCACACAAATAGCAATAGAGGGATTCTATGGGGCACAGTAATAAGAATATGGGGACAATAGGGGCACAACAATAACAATAAGGGATACAACGATAATAGTAATGGTGGAATCACTAGTATTATTGGGACCTAACATGCCCCTCTACGTAAAAATGTGTTTTCCTCAACACTTGAGTAGTTCTGGATGCTTCTGTATAAAATTCTCATCCTCCCATGTGGAATTTTCAACAGGTAAGTTCTTCCACTTGATGAGATATTTTGAAATTTTTCGATTTCATAGCTGTCGAGTTCCTGTTTCTTTGACTTCTTCAGGTTCCAATATGATTTTTCCTTCCTCATCAAGTTCTGGCAATATTGTTTGAAATAGAAGCTTGCTGTGTATAACCTTCTTTAAGCATGAAACATGGAAAAATGGGTGCACTCGGGAAGATGCAGGAAGCTCCAATTTGTATGGCATGGTACCTATCTTTTGCAACACCTTTTACGGACCATAATACTTTGGTGATAATTTATTATCCTTCTTAGCTTGCTTAAGGGGCATTTGTTGATATGGTTGTAGCCATAGGAATACCTAATCACCTACATCAAAACTTATTTTGTTGCGATGTTGATCTGCCTGTTGTTTCATTCTATTCTACGGGAAGGTGAGGTTATCCTTTAAGATTTGGAGAACTTGTTGTTGATGCTCAATGTGATCTTCCACTACTTGAACCATAGAATTTTCTCTTCAATATGATGTGATGGATGGTGGATGATATCCATAAAGTGCCATAAATGGGGTCATTTTTGTTGTAGTATGGAAGGAAGTGTTATAGCACCATTCAGCCAGAGGTAACCATTTGACCCATTGTTTCCGTTTATAAGATACAAAGAAATGAAGATATCCTTCCAAACATTTGTTTACTATCTCAGTTTTCCCATCAGATTGAGGATGATAAGATGAGCTATGAGCTAAATGAGTACCAAGACAAGAAAATAATTCTATCCAAAAACTTCCAGTGAAAATGGGGTCTCTGTCACTTACAATAATCTTTGGGCTTCCATGTAGCTTTTGAATTGTTTCCATAAATTCAGTAGAAACTGTACTCGCTTTAATTGGATGAGATAATGCACAAAAGTGTGCATACCTTGTAAATTTGTCAACTACCACCATGATAACACTCTTTCCTTCAGACTTGGGTAAACCTATGATAAAATCCATTGAAACCACCTCCCAATGTTGGCTTGGAATGGATAAAGGTTGTAATAGTCCTAGGGTCTTAATTGTTTCAACTTTATTTTGTTGGCAAACCAAAAATTCCACCACAAACTTTTGAATATCTAATTTAAGGCCATCCCAAAGAAAATCCTTCTTAACCCTGCGGTAAGCTTTTAGAAATCCTGAGTGCCCTCCTAAGGGAGAGGTGTGAAATTCCCTAAGAATCTTTTGTTTGAGTTGGGAATTCTTACATAGGTATAATCGATCCTTGTACCATAGCGAATAATTTTCTAGCTAAATGTATCAGATGCACTGGGATCTTGTTGTATCTTTTGAATGAGTGCCCACACTTCCTCGTCATTCTTCCATTCATCCCTTGCTTCATTTATCCAATCTGGTTGGATAATATAAATGGCACAAAGAAATGATTCCACATCCTCATCCTTTCTTGAGTGTGGATCTGCCACAACATTTTTCTTCCCTTTTTATAGACGATTTCAAAGTCATAACCCAACATCTTTGTGACACATTTTTGTTGCTCTTCTAAAGATAATATTTGTTCTAAGAAGTATTTAAGACTATCATGATCTATTTTTACCTTGAAGTGTATTCCCATTAGGGAGGGTCACCATTTCTTAAGTGCATGTAGTATTTCCAAAATTTCGTTCTCATAAATAGCTTTGTGTAAATACTTTCCTTTGATTAGACAACTTTTGAAAGCAATGGGTCTTTCTTCATGCATTAAAACAACACAAATTCCATTTCTTGAGGCATCACATTCCACAATAAATGTTTTTGTGAAGTCCAGTGTAGCTAAGACTGGTGCTTGGCACATTGCCTCTTTAAGATGTTCAAAGCTGTCGATGCTTCTGGAGTCCATGAAAATAATTTTGTTAGAGGTGTTGCTATTCTCCCGTAACTCTTAACAAACTTGGGATAATACCCTATCAACCCGAGAAATCCTCGTATATGTTTTATGGATGTGGGGATTTCCATTCCTTATTGGTTTTAATTTTGCTAGGGTCTATCTTCACACCTTCATGAGATACAATATGACCCAGATATTCCACCTCTTGTACTCCAAAGAAACATTTGGATTTTTTTTCATATAATTATTTCTCCTCCAATAGTTTGAGCACCATGTCAACATGTTGGACATGATGCTTCCAAGACTTGTTGTAGATTAGTATATCATCAAAAAATACTAACACAAATTTTCTAAGGAAGGGTTTGAAAATGGAATTCATCAAAACTTGAAATGTAGAAGGTGCATTAGTAACGCCAACGGGCATGACCAAAAATTCATAATGACCCTCATGAGTTCTAAATGCTGCTTTTGGAATGTATTTAGTCTTCATTCTGATTTGCTGATATCCTGAATGAAGATCCAACTTGGTGAAGTAAATTGATCAATGCAAATCATCCAATAATTCATCAATGACAAGAATGGGAAATTTATCTTTAATAATGAGCTTGTTGAGCTCCCTATAATCTAGAAAAATGCACCATGATCCATCCTTCTTGTGAACCAATACTATTGAAGCAGATAAAGAACTTTGACTAGGTTGAATTATACTAGCCTCTAGAATTTCTGCAACCATACATCCAATTTCACTCTTTTGGACATAAGGATATCTATAAGGCATGTTGTTTGGAGGAACACATCCTGGAATCAAATTAATAGAATGATCATGATCACGAATAGGTGGGAGGCCTTTGGTAGTCTCAAATACCTTGCAATGATTGTCCAAGGCTTTTTGGAGATCTCGAGAATTGAATGATTTCAATGTGGGAACCTCTAGTGAACATAATTATGCAATTATGCCTTGTTGTTCTTTATTTAGAAGCTTTGCCATTCCATTAGAGCTGATTATCTTTCTCACTTTCCCTGTGATACCCCTTAATTCAACGTCCTTTCCTTATGAAGAGAATTCCATGAAAAGTTCTTGAAAATTAAAATCTATTTTACCAAAGGATTGTAGCCATTGGGCTCGTAGTACAACATCAATGCCACCCATTGGAATAGAAAGAATTGGGATATTTAATACATATTCTCCCATGGATAGCTTGATATTATGGCACTTTCCTAAGAGATTTATGATTCCTCCACTTGCAACCATCACTTGATACTCTAGTGCTGGATATAGGAAGCAATTCAACTCCTTGGCTATCTTACAATGAATTAAATTATGGGTACTTCCCGAATCAATCAACACTATTACCTTTTTCTTCTTGATATTCCCTTCTATCTTGATAGTTTGAGGAGTGGTAATTCCAGCCAATGCATTACAAGATACGGTCAGATTCATTTCTTCTTTTTCAAAGGTTTTTTATTGGTGTATATCGTCTTCTTTTGACGTTTCTTGTTCCTTTTCTTCCTCCTCTTCACAATCTATGTAAAATAATTTCTTCTCGGCACACTTATGACCTTTAGTGTATTTGCTATCAAAACTATAACAAAGCCCTTTTTCTCTTTTTTCTTCCAATTGTTGTGGTGTCAATCTTGTAGGTTGTGGATGGCTAGGGGTAGTAAAACTTCCATCTTTATGATTGTGAGTGGTACGCTTCCTTGTTGCCATAATTTTGCTTTCCATTTTTCTTGCCAACCTGAATGCCTTCCCCAATGAATCTGGTTCCAAAAGGTGAACCTCATGTTGGATGTTATCTTTTAAAGTCCCTATGAACACATCAATCCTAGGATCCTTTGGAATATCTTTTACCCTTTATATTCAATCTTTGGAAGTCCTCAATGTGCTCCATCATTGAACCCTTTTGTTTGAGATTTATCAATTGGCTAAAAAAGTGTTGCTTTTTGTATCATCATAATGTGCTATCATTTCATTCGTAAAAATAGCCCAAGTGACAATTTGTTTACGAGAGCAAAGTGATCGATACCATACAAATTAATTTGGTTCCAAATATAAAGTTGCAATGTGTAACTTTTGTGTGTTTTGCACATTATGGAGATCGAAAAATTGCTCCATCTGTAGTATCTATGTTCCAGGATCCTTGCCATCAAACTTCCTCATATCGATCTTTGGAACATGGTGGTTCTTCGATCCAACATTAGAGTCTATGAAATCGCGATTAACATTCATTTTTTTCTCATCATGGGTTTCCTTTACTACCCTTTCGCCATTGGTAAGCATTTCTTGTAGAAACTTTGTCAAATTTGTCTTCAAATCTATCTTCAAAGCTTCCATGCCTATCTTCAAATCTATCTTCAAATTTTCCATATTAGCTTCCATGCCTTTCTTTAGACCATCCATCTTAGCTTCTATGTCTTTCTTTAAACCATCCATCTTAGATTCTATTACTTTTTGTGTGAGTGACATTTGTTGCACTTGGTCTTGTAATTTTGATATATCATGTTTCATTTCTTCCTCTTCTTCATGAGTCATGCTAGAGCTTTCAGGTTGCTTACTAGGTGTTTCCATTTTCTTTCTTCGAGGCATCAATTACCGATAATAATGTGATGTAGGAGCATTGGCTCTCAAAGATCAAGCTCGAAGTATCTAGTCGGACCTAAAGGTCTAAACATTAGCCAAGAAGCGGCCATTATAAAATTTCATGTAAAACAATTTTTATTTCTTAGCAGGAATAGATATGGAATCTAATTAGTGGTTCATTTAAAATTAAGGCTGGCTTAGCCATTATTAGTTTTAAATTAGGCAATCAGATCAAGCTAGGATTAGTTAGGAACTAGTTTGAAGAAACTATTGAGCAACTCAAAAGTAACTGAAGAAAAATTCCTCAACTATAAAGAAACTGCTAATAATGTATTGAAAAGGAAAAAAGAGAGAGGTTGGAGAGTTTAGACAGAGAGAGAAGGAAAGAGTCAGATTTTTAGTTGTGTCTGTAAGCCTACGGGCAGATTAGGAAGCAGAGGCCACTGTAAAGAAGAATCGGGCCAGAGAGACAGATCTCATTCTCTAATCATTGTTTATATATCTATTAATATAATCAACTCAATTTTGAGTTCGAATGTGTGTTTAAGTGTTGAATTGTAGTGAATCAGAATTCTGTAATAGATGTGTGCAGGTAGAATTCGGTGACAAGCAAAGAGAAGAGGAGAGCGTGACAAAGTATTGCGATGGAGTTTTGAATCCATTAGAAGACAATGTAAAGCTTTGTAGAGACAGAGATCAAAGGAGAATACGCAGAAGTCAATCTCAGAAGGGAATTAAGGAGTAGAAGAGCCAAGGCTGAAACCCCGAAGAAAACCCAAAACCACAGAAAAATGAAAGAATGGTGTGAAATCCAAGTGAAGAAGGAGAGCGAAGAGGTGAAGTATTGTTGCACCACAGCCGTTGGATCTGGAAGATCAAGGGCCAGGGTTAAATCGCAAAGAATGGGCATGGTTATAATATCACATCGGAGGAAGTAATAAGAGGAGTGAACTGAGCCTCATGCCTTGAGTGATTGCGATATACGATTGTAGCGTGGACCGTCGGATTCAGAAATAAGATCAGCGGTGGAGGATCTTTCTTAAATATCACATCGCAATGTTATATTGATATACAAACTAACCTCGGTGACAAGAGACCATCGATGCGATCATCAGAGTGATCACATCGCAAACGTGGCACGGTATTGATCAGCAGAAGAGTATTGGGGCATGTGATGTATGGCAAACCCGACAGAGTTATATGGCGCAATTTGTGGCATTTGAAATCTGGGATATGATCGCATGTCAGAAATGAAAGGGTTCATGTGTGATAGCTCGCAGAGGACTGATGGTGATTAGTGATAAAGGTGTATATCGAAGAATGTGCACAGGTGAGGAAACACATGAAAAAGGTATGTTTTATGTGATTTCTATTATAAAAGGTTTATAATAGAAATAGCACAGATATGAGGATTTCGTATGTAAGTCCAACATTACGAAAGGAAAGTGTTGTGGTTTAATTATATATGCGGGCATATATATATTTGGGTTAATAAATGGTTATCGAAGGTTTAAGAGGGGTGATAAAGTCCCGATAGAAAGGTTATGTGGTAAATCCAACAATAACCAAGGGTTAAAGAGGGGTTTAGAATAGATTTTGATTAGTCTATAAACCATTCCGCATAAGACCATTAAAGGGGCCTTAACCGTTTGATTGAATATTTGACTCCTTAGTGAGTTAAATTCCTAGGACAGATTAGATATATGCATAAGACATGCATATTGTGGGTAAAGCAGGGTTAACCCTGCATCAATTGGTATCATAGACAATTAAAGCTTTTTTAGCAAACTTAGCAGGTTATGTTTTCTTAAAGAAAGAAGACAGACATGAGGTTTGTAGAGGTGAAGAAATCAGATTATAAATCTGAAAAGGTGGAGGCAAATGCAGAAAGGAAAGTTAGACAGTAAAATCTAACAAAGCAACAGTTGATTTCTTGGGAAGAATGAAGGTCCATTCGATTGCTGAAGAGTGGAAGCAGATTGCCTTGTGAATTCATGCAAGTACTGTTTTATGTTAACTCTGGTTTGAATTTTACAGGTTAATGATAGATTAAAGATTGACAGCAGCAAACAAACAGGGAAAGTTGTAATTGTTCTAAGGAACAAAGTGAATGAAAGACTAAAGAAAAAGTAGTAGTGAACCTGAAGAATCCAATTGAAGGTTGGACAGAGAGGATAAGGGTATTCTCAAAAGGGAACTGAGAAGCAAGATTTTGAAAAATTGGGAATGGTCTTTGTTTTAAATATCATTGATATGCAGGTAACAACAATTAGTGAAGCATCTCAGCAAGAAGATCACAACCTTAAGAGCAGTGATGAAGGAAGCCAGTAAGGGTTTCTAAGACAGTGTGGCTAGAACCTAGTATTTCAGTTGTGATTGAAATACAAGAGGACAACTGTGTTCTCTAAGGTGTAGAGGAGTTGAAGCATAGAAGAAGCAAAGAGAAGTTATCAAAGGAGGTTCCATAGATAGAGAACCAAGTACTTGCCAAAATACCAACTACAGAGGAAAGCTTGGTGAGGTAATTTGCAACAAGGAGAACTTGTTGTTGTGGAGGCTTTAGTGCAGTTCATAGTGAATGAATGAGGAACTCATACAAAGAGGAGAAGAAGATGGTTACTGATAGTCATAGCAGAGGTTCTAGGGAAGACCACAGTAGAAGAGAAGTGAAGAAAGAAGATGCCAAGGAAAATAGCATGTGGAAGTAGTTGACTGATGAAGAATATGAGAGGGAGAAGGCTGAGATAAGAGTCCATCTTGAAGTACTAATGGGACTGTTACAGAGGAAAGAGAAAGACCAAGGGTATGGTTATATAATAAGAAAGAAGGTAAAATGGCATAGGCTACAAAAGAAGAGAGAGCAGCAGGTGAATACTCAGTTAATAGAGGAGCTTAGGAAGCTTGAGCAGATAATGGATGTTCAATTGAGGTCAGAGAAGCTCAAAGGAGTTGAACTACAACAAAACAAAGTTGTTGGAGAAGAACAAGTTCCTTGTGAACTTGAAGATGGAGAAATGATATCCAAAACATCAGTTGAGGCTATTGAGCCTTATGCTTTTGAAATTAACAATTTGTGTATGTTTGCAGATGTAATACAAGATGATGGACAATCTTTGGGTATTGTCAAAGAAGAGGCAAAGGAGAGACATAATTTGAATTCTGTTTTAAAGAAGAAGGATGGGATAGTTAGGTTTCATGATGAAGCTTATACATAGTTGGAGGAAAATATTGCTTTTGAGCATACTACTAAAGTTGTAAATAGAGGGAGTTTGGCTTATATGGGTAGCCAAAAGCAAGCAGAATAGAAGGAAGATGTCAAGCATACAAATTTAATGTTTGAAGAAGCTCACAGAGAGATTTTATTGTTAGAAAATATGTTAAGAGAGTCTGAGTGAAGCCATGAATTGAGACCTCAGGTAAATGATTGAAGTTTTAGTAATTTTGATGAAGAAATTAGGTTTTTTGAAGAATTCATAGGTAGGGATGTGAATGGGGAAGATTCAGTTAGCCCAGGAGGACAGATGAAAGTGTCACGTACCAGTGACAAAAAGAAGAATAGAAATGTACAGAATGATGGGACAAATATGTCTCGTGCTAAAGAAGAATTAGTCTTAGAACTGAAGGATACTAAACTGACTACCAGAATTAGTCAAGGAGCTGAAGGACAACTATGGAATGTTGTCAAGGAAAAGGGGGAGATTTATGTTGGAATTAATAAGCAGCATAGTGATGAGGTGTTTGAAAGGAATCAGGTAGAGAGTGAATTGTTGAACTATTTGCTAGAAGCATCTGAGCATGAGAAAGGGATTGTAGACATTGAAAAAAGAATGTCTCAAGTTTTTACTGAGACAAAAGCAGATATTAGTTTGCTAACTTGAGACAAAAGCAGATATTAGTTTGCTAAGCTATGTTATGTTAACTAATATACAGAGTAATGTGAGTGAATATGTTACTGCAGTAAGGGAATTGGAGAGCAGTTTACTTTCTGAAAGTAAATTTGCAGACAAGGAGTAGCAATTGGATATTGTAGAGGAAGATAACTTCAAGGATACTCAGAAAATTTGGGTGGCAGAAATATCTACAGCAGTATCTGGAGAAATCCCAAGAATAATAACAGAAGTTGAAGAAGAAAAAGGTGAAGGAAGTAATTAGTAGTTTAAATATGAAAGGAAAACATGCAGTGAGATACAGTGGCAGAGTAATAAAACCAATATTTCTTATCAAGAGAGGATTGAACTACAAGATTCCATAGATGAACTATGGGATTTGATGTGAGTACCTAAGAAAAGATACAACAGAGCCAAGCAAGTAATCCACTGTAAATTTGGATGGAGGGTGAAGAATGTTGAAGGTAAAGAAAGCGGAGCACAACAGCATAACGTCTGGAAGCCTGGAAGGTTACAACCAAAGAGAGATGAAGACAATGAAGCTTATGGGCCATAACAAACAAAAGTTTGGGACCTTGGAGGTTTTCCATTTAAATTATGAAGGCACATGATCAGGAGATCATGAATGCTTTCAACTTTAGGAATCTAATGCAGGAGCATTAGCTCTCAAAGGTCAAGCTCGAAGTATCTAGTCGCACCTAAAGGTCTAGACATTAGCCAAGAAGGGGCCATTGTAAAATTTCATCTAAAAAAATCTTTATTTCGTAGCAAGAGTAGATAGGGAATCTAATAAGTGGTTCATTTAAAATTAAGGCTGGATTAGCCATTATTAGTTTTAAATTAGGCAAGAAGATCAAGTTATGATTGGTTAGGAACTAGTTTGAAGAAACTGTTAAGAAACTGAAAAGTAACTGAGGAACAGTTCCTCAACTGTAAAGAAACTGCTAATAATGTATTGAAAAGTAAAAAAGAGAGAGGTTCGAGAGGTTAGACAGAGAGAGAAGGAGAGAGTTAGATTTTTAGTTATTTCTATAAGGCTATGGGCATATTAGGATGTAGTGGCCACTGTACAGAAGAATCAGGCCAGAGAGATAGATCTCATTCTGTAACCATTGTTTATATCTATTAATATAATCAACTCAATTTTGAGTTCGAATGTGTGCTTAAGTGTTGAATTGTAGTGAATCAAAATTATGTAATAGATGTGTGCACGTTGAATTCGGCGACATACGTAAAGAAGAGGAGAGCGTGATAGAGGATTACGATGGATTTTTCAATCCATTATAAGACAAGGTAAAGCTCTATAGAGATAGAGATAAAAGGAGAATACATAGAAGTCAAACTTGAAAGGGAATTAAGCAGCGGAAGAGCCAAGGCTGAAACCCTGAAGAAAACCCAAAACCATAGAAAAATGAAAGAATGGCATGAAATCCAAGTGAAGAAGGACAGTAGAGAGGTGAAGTATTGTTGCACCACAGCTGTTGGATCTGGAAGATCAACAGCCAGGGTTAAATCACAAAGAATGGGTGGGGTTCTAATATCGCATCGGAGGAAGTAACAAGAGGAGTGAACCCAGCCTCATGCCTTGGGCGATTGTGATATGCGATTGTAGCATGGATCATCAGATTCAGAAATAAGATCAAAAGTGGAGGAGCATTCTTAAATATCGCATCGCAATGTTATATTGATATACGAACTAACCTTAGAAACAAGCAATCGTCGATGCGATCATCAGAGTGATCACATCGAAAGCATGCTGCGGTATTGATTGGTGGAGGAGTATTGCAGCATGCGATGTATGGCGGACTCGACAGAGTTATATGGCGTAGTTTGTAGCATTTGAAATCTGGGATATGATCGCATGTCGAAAATGGAAGGGTTCATGTGTAATAGCTCGCAGAGGATCGATGGCGATTAGCGATAAAGGTGTATCTCAAAGAATGTGCAAAGGCGAGGAAACACGCACAAAAGGTATGTTTTACGTGATTTCTATTATAAAAGGTTTATAATACAAATAGCATGGATATGAGGATTTCATATGTAAGTCCAACATTACCAAAGGAAAGTGTGGTGGTTTAATTATATACGCAGGCATATATATATTTGGGTTAATAAAAGGTTATCAAAGTTTTAACAGGGGTGATAAAGTTTCGATAGAAATGTTATGTGGTAAATCCAAGAATAGCCAAGGGTTAAAGAGGGTTTTAGTATAGACTGTGATTAGTCTATAGACCATTCCACATAAGACCATTAAAGGGGCTTTAACCGTTTGATTGAAGATTTGACTCCTTAGTGAGTTAAATTCCTGGGATAGATAAGATATATGCATAAGACATGTATACTGTGGGTAAAGTAGGGGTAACCCTGCATCATAATGCTTCACTGTGCCCTTTGAATTCCTTCAAACTAATTTTTCAAACCAAGCTTATGCCAAAAAAAAATACACACCTTTTTTTTCACTTTGTAGGAGCTTGATATTGAATCTAATGTATTTCTATAATTTTAGATCTCCAAGGTCTAAATTTTGTTCCTGCAATAACCCTCTAAGTAATATTTCTAACTCGGCAAGTCTAATCAAGATTGGATTCTCCAATGAAGAGTTATGCCAAATCTCGCACGATGACCTGAGTATAGACTTGTTCAGTAGAGCAAAATTGTACGATGTGTTGAGGATCACTATTTCAACCTTAGGATCTGAAAATGGCACCCAAAAAACTACAATCTATCCTCTTTCTATAACTTCTTATGAAAATTCAATATGATGCTCAAAGAGAAAGTTATGACGATTTTCCAAAGGTGACCTATTTTGAATTTAATTTGGGGGTCTTCAAAAACCCTAACTTCCTCATATTATATCTCTGAAAATATAGCGAGACAGGGTTTGAAATTTAGAGCCGTGGTTTTGATCAATTTCTTCTCAAATGGTTTTTTTTTTAGCTTCTGAAATTTTGTAGCGAAAAAGTTATAGCACAAAGTCTACGATGACTTGTTTTAGATGAAATTCTGGAGCTTGAAAAATCCCTAACTTCCTCAGATCATATCGCCGAAAATATAGTGAGACAAGATATGAAATTTAGACCCAAGGTTCAACAAGATTTCTTCTCAAATGGGTTTTTTGTTTAGCTTCTGAAACGTCACATAAAAGAAGTTATAGCGAAAATTACACGATGACCTGTTTCGATCAGTGAAACCCTAGAATCCAAAGCTCTGATACCAAATGTTAGAAACCAGCTCACAAAAATATAGAAAAGAGAGATAAATGCCTTAGAATTCAACCTCCTTTACATTACATAGATGAAAAATTCTTAGATGATTCAAATGACAAAATCTCCTTTCTATATGTATAGGAGTCTAAGGAGTCACAATATAACCAAGCCAACCTAATAATAATAATATAAGGGCACAAAAATAACAATATGGGGACAACAAAGGCACAACAATAACAATAAGGGATACAACGACAATAGTAATGGGGGAACCACTAGTATTATAGGGAACTAAAAAATAGTTCTAGTCCCTACAACACTAAGAGATCTGTCATCACCAGCATATATATTTTTGGTGTTACAATCATTTAAAGAAGAAAACATGGCTTTGTTTTTGGCCATGTGATAAGAAGATACAGAATCAATGAGCCACTCATGAGAATGAGAAGAAGAAGATACATTTAGTGCATAACCAGGATGCTTGAAAACCACATGTAGAAAGTGTTATTCCTGAAGATGAAGTTGAAGTTGAAGAGTGCTCCAAATGGATGTTATGCTTCTTAATTATTGCTTCCAAGTATTCCATCCTCTTAAATAATTTGGATTCTAAGTGGCCATTGTTGGGTGTGGTTTTTTACCTATTTTCTACACATTCTTTCCCTTGTTTCGATCTTTCTGTCCTCCAAGCCTGTGCCCTTTATGACCAAACTCCCTGTTTCCTTACCTTTTTAATCCATTTACCGTCATGTTACTTTGTTATATTTTATCGAATAATACGAGGCTTTATTACTTTTTGTGGCTAACTGGGAGAGAATTGAAGGAGTATTTTTGGAAGTTCATCTTTTCCAGGTGTTTGATCACACAAATGAAGCAGACAAGAAGTAAGTATTAATTGCAGGAAAGGGTAGAACTATTCACTGTTACACCCTGAGTGTTGTTACAGATTGTTACTGTTATAGATTGTTGTTACACATTGGATGTTGTTACAGGTTGTTGTTACGCATCAGATGCTATTACACCTCGCGTGGATCTGTTGTCACACCAACAGTGTTGTCGTCAGTTATGTTGAGTTATCCCAAAACCACCATTCACTCAATGCTGTTGCACTTCCACATAACAACTGTAGGCAGTAGGCTTGTTTATTTTTGAAGCAACAAGACTCAAGTAGTTGCAATTTATGTATATTTATTTAGCAATAGGTTGTAACTTCGAGAGATTCTCATGACTGATCTTCTTTCTAATTTTTAGATTGAAATAATTATAAAAGACTCGACTTTTTATGTATCAATAGATGATATATAGAAGAGTACCGTTACTCTGTTTCTGTACTTCTGAATTTCTTTTAATATCTATTAGCATGGTGATGTTGTTACTACTTTCCAACTGATTCGTTAATCACTTTTGTGTTCTTCCTGTGCCCTGCTAAGGAGGACTGGTTGTCCTTTTTGGCAGGGATTACAACGGTTTAGGTAGTGTATGTTATAAATTAGTTCATTGATTTATGGTTCCTTGTTGTAGTTATACAAGTCGTTGGATCACATTTATTGTTGTTTCTATTTATCTCATGGTGTTACACTGAGTTAATCGCAGAATGATAGGAAACAACTGGAATAGATGTTAATTCTTGAGTGGTGTGTCTTTACCTTAATAGCTGCGAGTTGTGATTTAGTTTTGTAGAGTGTTTTTATATCTACACGCATGTTTTTATTCAACAATTTAGATCAGTGAAACCCTTTTATATTTTTCTGCATTTTCTTCCGCTTGGATGGAGTGTATCGGCACAAATAGTGTGAACTCCATTGAAATAGCAAGACCTACCCTGGGTTGACAATTAATGTTGCAATCTGAGTCAACTAAGGTTGATTAAAACAACACTACATTTTGGCATCGTTGCCATGGATGTGAAGTTGATGATACAGTCAGCCAAGTTGTTTGTTTGACATAGAGTGCTCCTAGTCCACAGTTGCTGGTCAGTAAGACGAGAGGTAAGAACCTGCGCATTGCTCTAACATACTTGGGGGCAGGCTCACCATTGTGATTACTAGGACACTTAGGACATTTTGATGCTTTGTTAGTGTGTGTTCAACGCTTCAGTCATTGGGTGGTAAGATGAGAGGTAAGAACCTGTGCATCACTCTTATTGGGCTCTTAATTTGTCATTATTATTACCACTTCTTAACATTCATTTCATATATTTACACTATTCTTTTATCACATTATTTACCATAATTTATTATATAATTCCATTTCATAATCATTTATGCTCTAGTGGATAAATAATATCTGATCTCATTTATTTTTAATAATTAATGATTATCATGCATGATTTTGGTTTATTCATTTTTTATAACCTCACTCATGATTTTAGCCTCCAATATCTCTTCCATATTACAGATTTGGCCTTCAAGAGATAATTAGATATTCCAACTCAGGAATTTGCTAGCATAATAAGTCACAGTTTTGCATTGGATGTTTTGGGCAAATGAAAGTGAATTTGGAAAATCTGAGACATGGGTTTTGTTCAAAACGGACCATATCAGTTTCTAAATCATAATTTTACAAAAGTTCGATTTGTATTGGGAGAAAAGCAAGGTTCTTCGAAGGGAATATTTGCAAATTTGTTGTTGCGGCCGTTTTCCATAATTGCCCAATTGTAATAACCAAATTTCACTTGTTCCAGTTGAATCATGATGGAAATATCTCTCATATCTCATCTTGAATATTGAGATTAGTTTATTGTAAGTTTCCTTTGGATTTTTTTATATTTAAAAGACACAATTGAGAGAGAAGAGGATCTAGCTGATGTAAGAATTGAGCCTTGTAATAGTGGAACTCTTATTAATGAAATTTCCAGCCTTCTGATATTTTGCTCAATATGTGAGTTAAGCATAGCCCTGACTAGGGAGTTGGGCCCACTCTTCTGATTAGGTGTTGTGCGTGTGTTCTTTTTATGTATATTTTTTACTTGTTGTATTTTCTTTATTGTTGTTATATATTTTCATAGATTATTGTGAATGATTTTATTTCTGCAATTTAATTTCCATTATTGTTACAACGATGCTATAATTTCTTAGTCACGAACCCTTGGTCAATGTAATATTGTAACCTTGCTCTTCAATATACCTTGTGTGTTACCTTGAAAAGTGTATGCACCCGGGTTGACATATTGATGTGGTAAAGGGTTGAATCATAACATTCACACTTGGACACCAACACTTTGGCGCTATTGTTGTGGAAGGCTAACAAGGTGCAAGACATAATCTGTATCAACGAGAGGGTCAATCTCTCGTCCTGGAGAGAGAAGGAGTTTTATCACTCTCCTCCAGGTCCTGAGCATAGTCATTTCATTGTTTTTTTGTTTTTTTTTTTCATTTTTATCTTTAGGCCCAATCTCTCGTCTTAGAGAGGGAATGGTATTTTGATGCCCTTCTCCAAGTCCTGAGCTTAATTTTTTCCTACATTTCTGTTTCTTTTGATTTTGGAAAAACTAATCTCTCATCCTAGGGAGGGAATGGTCCTTTGATGCTGTGCTTCAGGTCTTGAGCTTGAGATTTCCTTGTTTGCATTCTTTTCTTGTTTGGTTTCTTGTCCTGGGGAGGGAAGGGTCCTTTCACACCCTGTTCCAGGCCCTGAACCCTAGGTTTCTTTTTCTTTAACTGTTTTCCTTTCCACTTAATCTGTCGTCCTGTGGAGGGAATGGTCCTTTGACACCCTGCTCCAAGTCTTGAGCTTTAGATTTTCTTCAAATTGTTTTTTTAACTAGGAAGAAAATGGTAGAAATTTAAAGAAAGCTTATCATTTCACTCAAGTGGTGATGTAAGCACCATCCATTCAACTAAAAAATTAACAGGAATATCTGAAGGAGGAACCTCAAAGCAAGCACATGAATAACATCTTCTATTATGGTAAGAAATGGCTCACATTGTTACCTTCGAATTCCCTATCAACGATCTAGGAGGAGTGACACAAATGCACATAATTCCTCTATCTTCTCTACCCAATTTTCATGGTTTGGGTAATGAGGAACCAGATACCTTCTTATTTGAGTTTGAAGTGCTTTGTAGAGGATAATATTATTTTACTAATGATCAAAGGTTGAAAGTGTTTCCTCTTACTCTAAAAGGAGCAGCTTTCCGATGGTTCATGAGCCTTGGTGGGAATTGCATCAAAACATGGGAGGACATGAAGAATGTATTCTTGGATAAGTACCAAGACTATTGCATGGCCAATGAATATATCTTTAGTATGATACAAGGGGAAGATGAAATCTTGGAGGACTATTTGGAGTGATTTAGATACAACCTTCAAAAATCAAAGCATAAGCATTTGGAAAAAGAGATCTTAAAAACACTCATTCTTAAAGGAATCAAAGATGAAATTTTAGAAATCTTAAATCTGATAGGAAAACGTGACGTTTTTCAGCTATCGTATGATGATGTTTGTGATTTATGCATAAGGTATTCAAGAGGAACGTCCAAGGCTGGTAAGAATTCTAGAGAATTTTCTTCTTTTCTTTCCAAATCTGCTACAAGAACAGGAAATATAAGAAATGAAATTAGTGAATTATTTTAACATTTTAAAGTTCATTTTATTAGCTCTCTAAATTCACAATTGCATGTTTTACAGGTTAAGAAAAATCAAGTAGAATTTGAAGAAGTGATTTTTCCTCAATGCTAAAAGGAGCATCCCATGGATAGTTTATCTTTCTTACATGGGATGAAAACAACATTTCCAAGAGATGGAGAAGTTGCAAAAATTTCACAACCATGGAAACATTGACCTACATGTATGTTTCAAAACACTTCCTCTCCGTTTTCTTACCTGCATAATCTATTGTGGAATACTCATGTGTTAGGGCAGCCATGCCAGTCTCAATATAACCCCCATCAATCTTGTCCACAAGTTTAGCATGGTTCATCCTATGATTACATGACTAATATCCCTCATCTTGTAGCACAAAAATATCATCCATATTTTTTTCCATCTTTTCAAGAACACCTTGCTTGCATATCAAAATCATCCACAAATCCTAATCAACTACACCATCAAAATCCTCCATGCCTTATACAATATTCGGCTGAACTCATTCCAGACCCCCACCATAATAAACTAGTACAACACGCTTACAATGTTGAATTGCGAAATTTACATAGTGTTCCCACCCAATCTATCTCGCATACATAATTGCAGAAAACTTATATCGAGATTTGAAATGTTTCAAATCCAAAAATTGTAGAAGAAAAGGAGGTTTCTTCTAGTCTGCATCAACTAGTTGTTTTAGAAACTCAAGAACTTCATGATATGATAACTATGGGAAATCAAGAAAGCAAAGGATATATTGACGATTGGTTTCACTCCATCAGTTGTTTGCAGCGTCACTCCATACTTCAGCAATTTTTGACACCATATTTTCAAGGCAAGTTGGTCTCTCATACCCTAGTATTTATTAACAGACATTTCTCAAATTCATGTGTGTATACACTTGAGGCCTTATTTCTAAAATTTCTCCATTAAAGGTACTCTTATACGTAAGTATATTATATTTTTCAAGGTAGGATAGGTTAGTGTAGAAAATAGAATAAATAAGAATATAAATAATTTTTGTTATATGTAGAACGAGTTGTGTTTGCTGCAACTTGTTCAGTATATCAATATCAGAGGTAAATATTTGAATTTAATTATTTCTGTAGATGTATTATATTAAAAATAGATTTCTAGAAACACTCATCATCATTTTGAAAATTAATTGTTTGATTATCATATCTTATGGCGTGTGGGCTTGATAAAACCACTGAAATCACAGTCGGTACAGTCATGTTTTGAGGGACAAAATGGGAATACCTTCAAAACATATTTTTATCCTAAGTAACCCTTTATTTATACTTTATAATCCAATTTGAATCACTCAATTTGGATTTGAAATGAAAGAGTTATGACTAAAACATTGATAGTATGCCTAGTAGACAACTCAGGAACAGAGTTGGGACAATCAGCTTTTGGAGGCCTAAAATACTAGATTTTGGAAACCTGTTTATATGGTATATCACCCTATTAATCTAGTTTACAATGCAATTTGAATCACTCAATTTTGATATAGTATGAAAACGTTATGACACAAATACTGCTATCGTAAATCATCGCCTTTAAAACTATGTTTTTCTGACTGTTCCTTCGCATGTTTGACCCATCAATGCTTCATGATTTCAAAAATTGTTTCCACTGGATATATTTAGATGAATCTACTTCAATCTCCAATTTTAATCGTTTCAATCTATCATCAAACGAAAAAGTTATGCTTAACCTATCCACTGTTGGTCTAAGCTAGGAAATAAAAAATGACTCTGTTATGAAGGTTGTTCTAAGTAAACTTGACATATCATACCATGGAATTTTTCAAAACCTGTCTCTATTGGTGATGTTCCTTTGAAGTAGCTCTCATTTAGCTTTGTAATCACCTAAATCTTATGAAAAACAAAGGAGTTATGATTAAAACATTGCTGGTTAGTATGGTCGACCACTACTCTCCCGCAGGTGACAAATAAATTTTTCCTTGTTTATCTTTCTGTGGATTTGTTTTATAGAGTAACTACTTGTTATTTTTTTTCATATTTATTGGATTTAGAGAGCCTGATCACCTCTCTTCTTCCATGATTACATGTTTTATTGCAGGTAGATGCTCTTTTTTTTGCAAGTCCCAAGAGAATAAAGGAGGTCGATTTGTTTTTGAACAAATGATTCTTGAAGGCAATAATAATGAAATAATAGATTTTCATCCAAGCATCTATTAAGAAATCTAATATCATGTAATTTTGATTCTTTCAAGGTGCCATGGAAATTGATCATAAGAGTTTGTTACAAAATTATTCCCGTTATTTCTCACCAACAACATGAAGACTTTTTCATTACCTAATGGATTCATAACAGGAGAAATGGAGAATTGATTTCCATTTGAAGATCCAAGTCATTTCTGCAAAAACGTTTTTCCATTCATTTACCATTGACAGATTGAAAGATTGTTGTTTCTGGAAATAGATTGATATTCTCTTAGGAACAATATTGTTGCGATTAAAATCATAGCCATTGCAACTTGAGCTATTTATTTTTTTACTGTTCTTCAATAAAAAATTTGTTCCTTTTCTAATATATTTTATGATGTTGTTTTTGTTCTCAAAATAAATGAAGGAAGTTCTCAGGTTTCATGATGTCTCTCCATATCTATTCAGTTGTTGCCAAGTCTTATCAGTATATGGTTTCCTCAGATCTAACTGTTGTTACTCGTTGGTGCTGTTACTCCGCCAGTGCTATTAATCCGTTGGTGTTGTTACTCCGTCGGTGCTATTACTCCGTCAGTGCTCTTACTCTGTCGGTGTTGTTACTCTGCTAGTGTTGTTACTCTGCTGGTGCTATTACTTCGTTAGTGTTGTTACTCTGTCAGTATTTTTACTCCGTCGGTGCTATTACTCCATCACTGTTGTTACTCCGCCGGTGTTGTTAATCCGCTAGTGCTATTACTCCATTGGTGTTGTTACTCCACCATTGTTGTTACTCCACCAATGTTGTTACTCCACCGGTGTTGTTACTTCGTCACTGTTGTTACTCTGCCACTACTGTTACTCTGTCAGTGCTGTTACTCTACTACTACTGTTACTCAGCCAGTGTTGTTACTCTTCCTTTGTTGTTACTCTGCCAGTGTTGTTACTCAGTCGGTGCTATTACTCAGCAAGTGTTATTACTCTGTCGCTGTTGTTACTCCGCCACTGTTGTTACTCTGCCGATGTTGTTACTCCCGAAATTTTTCTGAGTACCCAGTGCTGTTACTCCTTCAGTTTTGTTACTCCTCTATTGATGTTACTCCGTGGTGAAATTTTTTCTAAGTACCTGGTGTTGTATTCCTTCGGTGTTGTTACTCCTCTAGTGTTGTTACTCCATGGTGAATTTTTTCTAAGTACCCGGTGCTGTTACTCTGTGGTGAAAGTTTTTCTGAGTACCCAGTGTTGTTACTCCACCCATGTTGATACTCTGCCAAGGTAAGTCTTCATGTATGTCCCTAATCAACTTCATGTATTTGATTGATGTTTCAATTATGACCGAGGACGATCATATCTTAGTTGGGGGGAGGTGTTGCATTTTATAGAAAATGTATTGTATTTAATATCAATGATATAATTTCATCATTGTTATTAAAATTTCATGTCAACTCATACATCTCATGATTATTACCACCATAATCCATAAAAATCTGTAACCCCCACTTATCCACACACATTGGAACTTGAATCGTGCACGATGATATTAACTTGGTGAATGGGGAAATACATTTAATTTTCTAGGTCCTCTTTGACATAATGATTGGGTAGTCAATTTATCTTTGTTTATCTATAAACATAATTTTATTTTATAAGGAATAATTATGAAAAGATGATTTCATCATGGAAACTTTCAACTTTCCTAATTTTTCAAGTTCCTGATCTTGTGAAATTTATGATGACGACCACAAAATTGTACTTAAATCTTTCCATCACTATCTAATGAATTATTCCTCAAACCCCAATCTTAACAAAGAAAAATATATTTATCAATAGTCATTTGAAGGTTATTAGTATTTGAGAAGCAAAATTATCCGAGTTGAAAATACTTACTACAAAATGTTTTATGCCATCCCTAGCTCTTAAGGAGCTGGCTTGCCACCCCATCTATTAAGTGATATTTTGTGGATTAACAATAACCATAGTTAAATTTTAAACATAAATAGTCATCTGGATGATAGGAGGTCCCATCACGAGCTGACATACCAAGATCATAGGTCCTAATAGAGTGACATTACCACTACTATTCACCAAGTCAAGGTAATGGCCTTCGACCATAAAACTAAAGGACAAGAGGTCTCATCACGAGCCGACTTATTCACTTTTGTTAGTTCCTATGAATGGCATTGTTATTAACTGGTTACCAAGCCAGAACAATGATCTTTAGTAGCCATATAAGTAAATAGAAATGCTTTTGTAACTATGTACTTATTCCTAATAGATGGGACGCTGACATCTCAATGGGTTAAAAAGGCATCCCTATGAGGCTATGGACACCTACTGGTAGCAGTGGCCATGCCTATGGTATAGAAGTTAATTCAATACTATGATCTACTTGGTTACCTTGTTTTCTAAAAACTAATTTTCGATAAAGCCATTGTTGCATATATAAGGTTTGCTAGAACTCATGGTTCATGGGGTAATATTTAATCAGTTCTTAGATAATAGTGGTTATGGTTTATATCTATTATCGAGTTATAAATATTTACTTTACATATTAGGGATGAAACTTTTATGATATTTGATATTTGACATTTTATATCATATAATCTATCATTCCTTTATTCTAAAAGTTTCATATCTTTAACCAAAGATAGTTACTTTACCCAATCAATCTCTATTTAATCCTAGCTTAGCAACACTACTATTTTTTGGGGGAAGGATGAAGAGGCCTAATTCTGATTTTGAATCCATATGAATTACTGATTAAGGATACTCATGAGATGTGGTATAGAAGTCTTGATAACAGGGAAACTAATCGGTTTGGGAGAAGGAAATCCTGCTACACTTTTTGATTACTTTCTTTGAGCTTGCATGGCTTCCACCTTCCGCATCACTTACGCAAGCTCAACCTACATTAGCTTCAACAAATATTAATCCATAGATGTCATTCCACATTATTTTGTTGAAAGTAAAAATTGAGGTGAAATAACATGAGTGGTTGATTTATTAAAAGTTTAGGAGAATGTCAGTAAAAAAAAAAAAAAAACAACCCACTGAGCATTATTCACTCATATTTTTCAAACCATTATTTCCCCTACTTTATACAGAGGCATTGTGTTGCATGTGGGCATGCAACATGTTCAGTTTGTGGGAATGTTGGGATCTTAATTTTTCATTCTTATTACCACTTCTTAACATTCATTTCATCTATTTCCACTATTTTTTTATCACATTATTTACCATAATTTATTATATAATTCCATTTCATAATCATTTATGCTCTAGTGGATAAATAGTATCTGATATCATTTATTTTTAATAATTAATTATTATTATGCATGATTTTGGTTTATTCATTCGTTATAACCTCACTCATGATTTTGGCCCCCAAGATCTCCTCCAGATTGCAGATTTGGTCTTCAACAGGTAATTAGATATTCTAACTCAGGAATTCGCTGGCATAAGAAGTGGCAATTTTGCGTTGGATGTTTCGGGCAAATGAAAGCAAATCTGGAAAATTCGAGACATGGGTTTTGTTCAGAATAGACAAAGTTAGTTTCTTAATGAGAAGTTTTCAGAAATTTGATTTGTATTTGGAGAAAATAAAGGTTCTTCGAAGAACATATTTGCAGATTTGTTGTTGCAGGCATTTCCCATAATTTCTCAATTGTAATAACCAAATTCGACTTGTTCCAGCTGAATCATGGTTGACAAATCTCTCAAATCTCATCTTGAATATTGAGATCAGTTTTTGGTAAGTTTCCTTTGGATTTTTGTATATTTAAAAGACACAATTCAGAGAGAAAGGGGAGCTAGCTGATGTAAGAATTGAGCCTTGTAACAGCGGAACTCTTGTTAATGAAATTTCTAGCCTTCGGATATTTTGCTCAATATGTGAGTTAAGCACAACCCTGACTAGGGAGTTGGGCCCACTCTTCTAATCAAGTTTTGTGCGTGTGTTCTTTTTATTTATATTTTTTACTTGTTGTATTTTCTTTATTTCTATTACATATTTCCATAGATTGTTGTGAATGATTTTCTTTCTGCAATTTAATTTCCATTACTGTTACAACGATTCTTTAATTTCTTAGTCACGAACCCTTGATCAATGTAATATTGTAACCTTGCTCTTGCATATACCTTGCGTGTTACCTTGAAAAGTGTACGCACCCAGATTGACATATTAATGTGGTAAAGGGTTGAATCACAACATTCACACTTGGACACCAACAACTCCAAGATACCTCGGCAGGCTCACCACTGTAGAAGACTGAGGCACTTAGAGTGTGATTTGATACATAGAGGGTCCATGTGTGCACTTGTAGGACTTACAGAAACACTGAAATCACCCCCACTCTAATAAGTCACAGGAACGATGGGTCCTAAAAAGGAAACAAAGGGTGATGAATTGGGAATGAAGACATTTATCTAGGAATTAATCTCCAAGGCAGAAAAAGAAAAGTCCAGCTCTCAATGGAATGCAAAGGAAAACAGTGCCACAAAAGGTTGTTACTCCCATAGCGAAAGCAGAAATCTCCAACCTCTCTATCTTAGGATCGTAGCATTCTAAGGCTAACACTCATACCCCTAAGATCAAGGATTTGATTTATGAGCAAGAAGGGGAAGCTAGTATCTAGAATTTGAGGACCGAGGGGAAAGGGGAAACCGAGCGAGGGACATCAGACACCTGAGGTGAAAAAGAACCTGTTGATTTATCAATATCTAGATACAGGTAGTGCGGTGAAACAACCAACCACAGGGATATCTAAGGAATTAATCACATCTTTACGGCCATCACAGACACAACTCGAAGGATGTCTACTACAGGAAGGGTTAGAAGAATTCATCATGTAAGACAAAAATGATAACAATACTAAAACAGACACCACTACCACCACCATTGAGTTCCCAATCGGGAATATCAGAGGTGAAGATCCTATGAAAAATATTCCTCTATCATCCTTACCATCCTTTCGTGGGATGACTGTTATAGACATTTTTGTGCCTTACAACTCCAAGAATGAAATGTCCATAAACCAAGGGCTCCTAAGTCCCTAAAAGTGTTTTTCTAACCCCTAAAGGAACAAGGTCAACAGATTACAGCTTCTCTCGGAAGTTCTCCACCAGAAACTTCTCAGAATAAGTCAAAACAGGATCATTTCAGCTGCTCCACTAGCTAGGTGCGTTGCAATGCACCTAAATACACTGTGAGGGTGCGTTGGGTGAGAAATGACAAATGGCAGTGTCATTCCGCGAGGTGGAGAGACAATGGAAGCTTCCAGAATCTTCTCCTATGACACTTGCCTCACTGAATTCGACCAAGGATGAGTAAGAGGCCTTCAGTCTCCAAGTGGAAGCAAGAACTGACAGAGAGAAGACACTAATCAAATCTCAAGCTGACTCATCCTCCTTACACATATCTATATATGGATCCCTCATCTCAGAGATCCAGAGGCTGGAATTTTGTACATTGTAAGGAATTTCTGTTGGTTTTGAGATAAACATCAGAGTATTGGGTGATCTATGCTTTGTTGGAGGTGAAGAGGGGCTTCTTTGCTGGGAGGTTGATGCTGGGTCAGGAACCATCGGTTGTAACTCCTCCTGGATCTTTTCTTGTTTATCAACAAAAACTATTTGAGTTTTTCCTCCATGCTTTTGTATCATTGATGCTTGTTACATTTGTATGGTTAACTTAAATCTGATCCTAAGTTATTTATGAATATAGATCTATGTCTTTGTACATTGTTCTTCTTCTGTGATCTTACAGGTACTTGGTGAAGCTGGGAAAGTAAGGGAGCAGGTAGCTGGAGGCTGTCAAAGAAGAGAGGGATTGGATCAAAGGATTAGCGCAAGACACAGGTTGGTTCTTTCTATTCCTCTCTATCTATAGTTCATAAAGGAAATACAAAAGTAGTTTTTCTCTGTTTGTTTCTAAGGCAGTTGTCACACCTTAGTGGGATAGAGCAGTTCTAAATAGACAATTTTCCCGATAACAAAATGGTGACTCCACTAGGGAAGTCTAATTAGTTTGTTTGTGTATCATTCTTTGTTGTTTGTTTCATAAACTTATAAGTGGCGTTCGAACTGCATTTGCCATAACAAATGCAAAGTAGACATCTGCTGCTTCAATCCATTTACTGGATCTGTTTATGATTTGAACAGCTGATTCACAAACTATCTGATTTCCCTTGTGATAGCTCTTAGACCCTCCTTAGATCTACCCCTGATTGTGCATTACTGATTGCTTTTACTCGGCCAAAAACCAAAGACTAAACTGCAAACTGTGACCTGGAACCCGGACAGATTCTCGTTTCTGGCCCAGCGCAGGTATTGTTAAGAGATCCTGAATTTCAGTGCACTTCCCGAAAGGGCAACCTGCGCTGCATTGCAGTTTCTTTGTGTTACAGGTGCGCTGATCAGATTAGCCCTGTGCAGCTGTGGTTCTTGTGCTTCATTCTTTCCAGTTCTGTCTCTGAATTTTGCTGCCTGTGATCAGTATATGTCTGTTTAAAACCCCTTTTCTTTGCTGTTATTCCGCCTCCTTTGTACAAAAGAACTGTAGATGTTTTTGTGTGTTTTTTGAGTCGTTTACAGTTTTCCATTGCAAAAGTAGAATAGTCGTACTGTCGTCCTTTGATTTGGATCTGTCGCAAGTGTCGATTTCGATCATAGGAGAAAGTTTGATTGCTATTGATGGTCGATTATACTGTTACTATTGCCTTTGGTCTGAATTTGTGATTTTCTAGTGTCAAGTACAAGTGTTCATTTCAAAATCGCAAGGTGTCGTAATCATCTCTGTTTTTTATTTCGACAAAGAACTTGTTTATATTTGTCGCTTGAAAAGAAATTCAGATTTTTACATCAACTTTCTTTTTAGCATCAATACTAAGAAAGTCGAAAACAAATACATGCTTGTGCATTTGCATATAGACAGTCTGTTTGGCTTGATTTAGGAGAGTGCATTTACAGTGTGCTCTTTGCTCTTTGTGAAAAGATTGTGTCTTTCTTTTCCTCTAGTAGCTAGGATTTTCATTGCACAAAAGAGATAAAAGTTTGTTTATCATCTTTAGATTGCATTTTAGGAATTACATCTACATCTCGTGGTGAACCCGAAAGGCAAACTTCATAAACAAGATCAACTTAAAATAAATTCAATGAATCTAACAACGCTTTGGAACTTAATGCACAACATTTAGAGGTCTAGGCTAGAGACGTATTCCGGTGTCGTAAAGCCTGGTAACTGTTTTCCTCACTGATGGTTGGGTGATTCCTCCACTTTGAGACGATAAGTGCCAGTACGGGCTTGTGCTCCCACGTACCATCGAGTATATTTTGGGAGACCTCTATAGGCTTGAATCCTTTATCCTTAGGAAGCCGTGCCTGTCACCCTATCGATCGCAATGCACTGAACACAACATTCGAGAAGATTGACTGTCGTACCGTAAAAATTATTCTGCAGTTTTGCGATTGGTTTGGTACTCCCTCTACCTAGATCTCCAAAGCAGTCCCTTTCGTTCCTTTTTAGACTCCTTAACGGAAAAGGTCCATCTGAGCACTTGTCACTTCAGGCTCATTAACAATCGAAGGTGACTAGAGTCATCTTTTGTTTTTTCTCGACTCTTAAAAATTGAAAAAACAAGTTGTGTCAAAGCATCTAAAATTTATTTTAATCGGAATAACGTCACTGTTCCCTCGTTGGCCTTAGAAGTTAGTCTACCACCAGCGGAAGCTCTTGTAGAATCGCTAGAAAATCTTTTGGATAGACTAGATATGTCTAAACAACCGTCGACATCTAGGACTGTGTCATCCGACACAGCAACAACAGAACCTCCTACTGCTACTCCAAAAATGTTCGCCGGTATACCATCTGTCCCAGCAAGTTATCAACAACAAGCCGGAGTCCAATCAGGGACTGTTTCGACGACATGGTCTGTTCCTATTTCTTCATCCATATTATCATCTGGTATTTATTATGTTGAAACTCAACAAACTGATCCAATGTGTCTTCAAAGGCCAATTTACCCTTTAAGTACTGGATTTCCACCATATGGAGGGCAGTATGCCTTTTCATTGTTCCCTCCCCGAGAACAACCATATGAGAGTTTACAACAAAGTTCAGGTCAAACTGGAATTACATCCAGCGGTTGGGTACCGATACTGCCTCAACAACCAAGGGTTGTATATTCAATGCAACCAGTCCACCCTGTGTCGAATATTCCCACTTTACTTGCTATGGTGACTGCATCGCAAGTACAAGCGCTACCTGTTGTATGTCAACCCCAAGTTTCTCAGGTTGCAATACAACAACCACTTGTCTCAACGAATCAATCACAACCTCAGGTTAGTGCCTCCTTATCTGGAGCAACTCAGGCTCAAACAAGTACTATGACTCCTCATCTTGGTCAATCATCCAGTATTGGACAACAGAAAATGGTCCAACAACCAGGGTTGGTTCAATCTCAACAACCACAATTCCAGCAATCATATCAAGGGTCTGAGCAGCAAGTATTTGTAAGTAATGGGCAACCTCATTTCCAAAGCGGTTATCAACAACCATATTATAATGGTTATGCCCATCAACCTTGTCAAAGTTGCCAGCATCAAATACATTATGCTGGTATGCAAAGACCCACTGCTCAGGCGATTCCATCTTATCCTGGGTATGCTTCGCCTAACCTGAATCAACAGTTGCCCTTTGTAGCAACTTTAGAATTACCAGATCTAAACCGGCTGACGAATGATCCAATTGCTTATGCCCCTTGGTGGCCAGCGATTCCGCATAAACTTCCGTCAGATATTCCTAAATTTAATGGAAATCTGGGTGAAGATCCGTCGAATCATGTGATTACCTTTCATCTGTGGTGTTCATCAAACACCCTGAATGATGATTCGATAAGACTTCGCCTTTTTCAGAGGATGTTAACTGGTCCGGCGGCAAAATGGTACATCGAATTGCCTAGAGCTTCGTTCGACAACTTCAGTACCTTAGCCACAACCTTTTTAACCCATTTTCAATTACCAATAAGGTATGAAACGAGAACAGAACTTCTTACCAATTTCAAACAGACAACAACCACTCACATATCTGATCATATACATGAGTGGCGACGTCGTCGTAGAATGGTAAAAACATATGTCGCCGATCAGCTGTTAGCTGAATGGTTTATCAAGTCATTACTGCCTTCCATCACGGAAGATGTGGCAAAAGGGGCAGTCGTCACAGAAGAGCAGGTTATCGCTCGTGCGCATTATTTGGACTTGATTTACACTCAGTCCAGCATGCTCTACGATAAAATACCTGACGCCCCTAGACCGGAATTCTCAGTTCCTCCTCCTCCTAAATCAAACAACGACTCTCATGCCGGCGATGGCGTGACTGGCGCAACAGACATGAAATCGACAAAGGCTACATCTAAAAAAGCCCGTAAGATTTCTAGTCAAAATGAAAATGAGGAACTTTTTGCCTCGGAAGTAAATTCCGCGTCGACCGACAAGGGCAAACAATTGAAGCAACCAGGGGGCAAGAAGAAAAAGAAAGGGAGAAAAAAGAAGCAGGATGAGTCATCTCCTGAAAAACCTTCTACAAACCCTTCTGGGCAAAGGAAACCCCCTACAGGGTGTCATATATGCGATGAGGATCATTGGATGAGAGATTGTCCACATAAAGCTGAAGTTAAGAAACTCTTTAAGAGTTCAAAAACCTCAGCAGTATTGACTGATCCATTTCCAAACCCAGGAACCAAACTGGTTGCTAATCAAAATGCTTCCGATCCCAAGTGCTTATGTTGTCTATCTCAAAGTAGAAAAATGATGCTTTGAAAAGGAATAAAGATTACGGGAATCCACAGCTGTCGAATAACAAGGCTAATGAACAACCTAGTAGTTCGACGACAACTTTGACCGAAGTTATGCCACCCATCATTCCTAAACAAATGATAATGTCGCCAAAGGGAGTAGTACACAAATCGACATTTAATCCTCGTGCAAAAATAGCACAGAATTATAATATAATAGAGGACCTGGCCCAATCATCATCCGCTATGTCGACACTTGAGGTACCGCAAAATTGCCTCTCCCAAGAGCAAGCTTTATTATCAGCAATAGGTGGGATTGACCCAATGGATTCCAATCTTGTGGCTTTTGATCATAAAGGATATGACCCTCAGTTACCAGCTCAACTAACTTTCCTTATTCAAGTGAAAGCCCTCAACAAAACTGTTCATCGAACAATTATTGATGAGGGGGCATCTACATGTATTATGTCGATGAGTTGCTGGAAAAATTTAGGCTCACCACCCTTCTCGCGATCATCAACAATGTTAAAATCATTTGATGGACGATCATACACTCCATACGGGATTTTAAGTAACTTGCAAGTTGAACTGGGGGGCAAAACAGTAGAAATTTATGTTGAAGTAATCGACGAAAACCTTGATTACAACATCCTACTGGGAAGGCCCTGGATATATGCCATGGCTGCATTTGTGTCGACCTACTTCAGAAAGATTGCATTTCCCTTCCAAGGAGGAATTACAATCGTCGACCAACAAACATTTCTCCCCAATAGTTTGCAAGTTACGGGAAGCATTCCAATGATCCATGGAAGCAATCATTCGCTTCAAAATATTGGAGTAGGCCTCCTAAAAGACCCTGCCTTAATGGGTACTTTTGCCCTACCGCCTCCGAGTAATTTGGCGGAAATGGAATATGAAATCTTCTATATCTAATGGATTCGGAATATTCCTAAACATTTTGTCAGCATGGATCATCGCCATTTTACAAATATTGTAGCAATCAATTTTCTTGGCTTGGGGGGAAAACCCAAATTAACGCTCATCGAGTGTTTGGATAGATAGGTGTAAGGAATATGGCACCTCTTCAGATCCTTGGTCGAGAGTGCATGACATCGACGAAGGAATTGTTCAATCAATGGTAAATGAAGGGGCACCATGGGATGATTACCACCATCGTTCCCTTCTTCCCGATTGTGGAGAAGATACTCCTGATGACCTTTATCATCCTTCATTTTTTGATTTTCTATCAAATACTATAAATACGGTGGATTTCGAGGATGGTTCTTATCTCGTGTCGACCTCGTTAAAAAATAAAACAAGGATTCTTGAGGATGGTTCTTTTACTATATCAACCTCATTAAAAAATGAAACAAATCCCCTTTCCAAATCTCAAAGGTAAACCTTCATTCCAACCACCGAGTCGAATGAAATGAAGCTTGGGGGGCATGCACCTCGATTTGCGTTATTATCCTGGGGGCATGCAAACTTATCACGAGCAGTGTTATTGTAGGGTTCAAGCTCGTTAAAAAATAAACCGCCACGAGTAGTGTTACTGCAGGGTTCAAGCTCGTTAAAAAATAAACCCACATCGAGCAGTTTTAGCACATAGTTCAAGCTCGTTAAAAAATAAACATAAGACATGAGCAAATGTTTCCACCCACGTTTAAGCTCGTTAAAAAATGAACTATTCTCCGGTAAATAACCACCGTGAATGTAGTACTTCAGCCGTTAAAGCCTTGGTCGTGTTTGCACCGTCACCTCCACTTTTCATTGGCTGATCATTCACCTCCATTTGATTGTTTACCCATTTTGAGGAACAACTGCGAAGAGTGATTTCACTAGCCATCCTTGTGACACTGCCGTGATTGGAAAATTCCAAACCTTACTTGGAATCAGCTGCTACCTGTTTTATCACTCGTTCCTCAAAAGACGAGTCTTCCTTAAGCTCTTTTCAACTGACTCGTAAAATATGAAAAGATTGCCGAGTCCTTTGCCTTCCAGCTCGTTAAAGGGACAGGAAGTGCTATCCCTCATCTAGATTTTAATATTTTTGGACCTGAGGGATTATTGCACAAAAAGATCAAGCGCTTGTTTTGTTCGGCTTGTTAAAACTATCGAAAATTCATCCCTTCTGTATTGTTTTATAATTTTTCGGACTTAAGGGATTAGATGACGAAAAAGGAATTTTGGAGTTACCTTTACGTACCTTTTCAGACTCTCTAAAATTGAAAAGGACCGAGTTATCTTTGTCATTAAACTCGTTAAAAAGATTAATAGCGACAAACTTGTCTTTAGTCGAGAACGAGTTTCACTATCGCTAGGCTCGTTAAAACATAGCGATGGGTTTGCCCGAAGGGCAAATTATAGAACAAGCATATGTTATCCTCCTCAAGCTTGACAAAAATAAAGAGGTACTGGTTAGCAATGACTGGGGAAAAATTGGGAAGAAAACTCAAAGAATCTTTATTGGTAGCAAGTCGCTCTTGGACATGACACTTCCACTCCGTGTCCGAGTCGGGTTGGGTTGTTTCATTCATCGGTCACATTGCCATGGTCACACCATACCATCCACATTTGGGGTTAATGAGCTACCAATCCATCACATCAGTGTCACCGACATGTTCAAGAGAAGTCATCTAGAGAAGCCACCCGTGTCTCACCCACTACCATACATTATACTCCATTCTTTCATGACCGCCACCCTGAACCGTATATCATCAGATCGTTTTCACCTCCATCAAAATCATTTGCTCCGTTCCGTGTCATTGATGTGAGATTCATTAAGGCCCTCCTATGACGGATCACTTCTTGTCGACATCAGCTCATTATCCAAGAAGTTGATCTAGGAACACTCCATTCAGTACTTTGAAGCTTGCATGCCTTAATGGCAAGTTTCTCACTTCCGGCGACAGGTTTACATCAATGGCCTTAGACCGAAAGATTTTGTGTGGTGTTCGATGCCAAGTCCTTTATTCACACCATGTGAATTGTACTGTAGTAACTTGAGGGTCATTATCATTATCGGTGATTCCTCTCGCGCTTGTTAACAGTTTACATCATTGACTGGTAATCAAGCGATGTCTTTCCATGTTCGACTTCAAAACATTTCTCACATGGATCGACTTGTACTTCGAGTGAAGATCGGATGAGATTGAAGACCCCGGATCTAGTTTCATCCATCTAGGCTGCGATATATATTCAGGGAAATAAAGACATTAAATGTACAAGCACTGCAGCACAGATAATCATCCTACAAAAAGGATGATGGCTCTATCAGAATCATCAGTCTACACTCAGACGATTGTCTGTCCTATGTACATGAAAATGAATTTATAAAGCTGAGCATGGGAATGCCCGCCTCAGCTAGATCATGAAAAACAGTATGAAGATAATGTATTTTATTGTATCTTATTACAGGTCTCCTCCCAACATTGAAAGAACTTGGGATCCTCATAATAAATCATTTCACCCGACACCAAAAGGTTAACGGCCTCATACTTTAGGGGGCAACTGTTATAGACATTTTTGTGCCTTACAGCTCCAATTATGAAATTTCCATAAACCAAGGGCTCCTAAGTCCTTAAAAGTGTTATTCTAACCCCTAAAGGAACAAGGTCAACAGATTACAGCTTCTCCCAGAAGTTGTCCACCAGAAACTGCTCAGAATACATCAAAACAGGATCATTTCAGCTGCTCCACTGGCTAGGTGCGTTGCAATGCACCTAAATACACTGTGAGGGTGCTTGGGAAAGAAATGACAAATGGAAGTGTCATTCCGCGAGGTGGAGAGACAATGGAAGCTTCCAGAATCTTCTCCTGTGACACTTGCCTCACTGAATTCGACCAAGGATGAGTAAGAGGCCTTCAGTCTCCAAGTGGAAGCAAGAACTGACAGAGAGAAGACACTAATCAAATCACAAGCTGACTCATCCTCCTTACACATATCTATATATGGATCCCTCATCTCAGAGATCCAGAGGCTGGAATTTGGGACATTGTAAGGAATTGCTGTTGGTTTTGAGATAAACATCAGAGTATTGGGTGATCTATGCTTTGTTGGAGGTGAAGAGGGGCTTCTTTGGTGGGAGGTTGATGCTGGGTCAGGAACCATCGGTTGTAACTCCTCCTGGATCTTTTCTTGTTTATCAACAAAAACTATTTGAGTTTTTCCTCCATGCTTTTGTATCATTGATTCTTGTTACATTTGTATGGTTAACTTAAATCTGATCCTAAGTTGTTTATGAATATAGATCTATGTCTTTGTATAGTGTTCTTCTTCTGTAATCTTACAGGTACTTGGTGAAGCTGGGCAAGTAAGGGAGCAGGTAGCTGGAGGCTGTCAAAGAAGAGAGGGATTGGATCAAAGGATTAGCGCAAGACACAGGTTGGTTCTTTCTATTCCTCTCTATCTATAGTTCATAAAGGAAATAAAAAAGTAGTTTTTCTCTGTTTGTTTCTAAGGCAGCTGTCACACCTTAGTGGGATAGAGCAGTTCTAAATAGACACTTTTCCCGGTAACAATGACTGTGGAAGATCTAGATACATTGATGTTTGAGTTTGATGTCCTATGTAGAATTTATGATTATACATCCGATGCTCAGAAGCTAAAGCTATTTCCTACTACCTTAAAAGGAGCAGCCTTGAGATGGTTCATGGGATTATGCCCCGCTTCCATTTCAACGTGGAATGCTATGAAGGAGACATTCTTCTCAAAGTACCAGGACTATTGTAGGACCAAGGACTTAAGGGAAGAGATTTTTCAGAATGACATAGAAGGAGGAAGAAAGCTTGGAAGATTATGTGGAATGGTTCCACTACAATCTATAGAGGTCTAAACACAGTGATTTAGACTCGGAAATCTTGAAGACTATGTTCATCAAAGGAATGAAGGATGACTACCTCAACACCCTAAACCTATTAGGAAAAGGGGATATATCATAAGAGCCATTCGCTGAAATTGTAAATCTTTGCCTACGATGCTCTCGAGGATCATCTCAAGGAAGAAGTACAATTCAGGATGCCTCTGTTTGCATACAAAAATCTACAGGAAAAGGAGTAACTAGAGCAGAGATTGAAAATTTGTTCAAAAATTTCAAGACTGATATCCTCAGTACTTTCAAGTCCCGCATAAGAACAACATAGACCAAAAAGACACAAGAAGAAGCTGATACACCCCTAGCTATGTTTTGTTCAACATATCAGAAGAAACATCCTCACAGGGAGTGTGAATTGAAAATCATTAGCCTGTGTAATAATTGTGAGCTGGAGCATTCGACTTAGAAGTGTCTGGAGCTTCCTAAACTAAAGGTAGTACTCACAGAATCAAGCGAAGAGGTCTAGTCCTATTACTTCATCGCACCAAGGAGGCCATGGTAACTGTGACCTCCAGGTATGTCTCAATAATTTTCCTCTTTCAATTCGCGGAACAATGCATATAATAACAAACCATATCCATGGAAATATTCAGCCCCTCCTTCAACTTATTTCCCTTCACCTGGAACCAATGGTCTCCATCTCCTCCTGTTCAATATCCTTAATCCCAACCATACCCTTGGAACCAGAACATGAGAGGAAATGCCCATAATTTAGCTCTGCTTGCACCACCCATGTAGCAACAACTGTAGTTACCTCCTTTCCAAGCTCCTGCTCTTCCACCACATGTGCAACCCCAAATACCTGTGCAACCTAATCCAAACCCAAACAATAAAGTATCATAGGGCATAGAGGCTCCTACGACCTTCCAAACCTACCTTATTACCCCCGTTGAATGTAATGAAATACAATTGCGATCATGCACAATAATTAACCCCAATCAGTCCCCTATCATTACAGAGGAGGACTGTGAATCATCTAGAGGATAAGTCAAAGGCTCTGAGGCAGCTACTGCACCTAAAACAACTGATATAAGGGAAGCAGTTACATATGTAATAGCTGACCTGTGAAGAACTATTACATCTGTAATAGCTAATTCGAGGAAGGCTGATACAACTGTAACAACATATTCGACTGTTTTTACGCAGGACCCCCTGTACCCTCAAAGACTTGACGAACCTAGGATGACTTCACAACCTGAATCTGATTTTCTTAAGGAGTTGCAAAATTTGTATGTACGAATTCCTCTACTGCAAGCCCTTAAAGAAGTACCCATCTATGCCAAGATAGTGAGAGATTTGTGCATCAAGAAGCCTGCGAGGAAGCCTAAAGACCCTTCCACCATACATGTGATGGGAAAGTTATCTGAATTAATGTCTGGTTAGCCTCTCCTTACTAAGTACAATGATCCAGGAAATCCTATGGCCACTGTCTACATTAATGACCAGCCCAAAGCCAATACATTGATTGATCTTGGGGCTACCATTAATGTAATGACGAAAGACCTCTTTATCACTCTCGGGCTACAAGGACTCATACACACTCCTACTGTGATGGAATTGGTAGATAGGTCCCATGTTAAACCCGAGGGGATGTTGTAAGATATATTTATTTCGATAGCGTCCTGGAAATATCCGGCTAATTTCCTTATCTTATAGCCCAAATCCAATTTGGGGGGGCATCCTTTGATCCTAGGGAGACCTTTGCTGGCCACTGCAGATGCATTTATAGGCTACAGGATGGGATCCATGGTGATCTTGGATGGCCAGGCAACACAAAACCTTAATCTTTATCTCCCAAAACCAAATATGGATGTGTACAACGCTTGGTGGGATGATTTTGAGCCTGAGTTAGATCTTTCCCTGTCACTCCTCACTCTAGGGAAAGCCCAGTATTTCAAATATGAGACATAAGATGATGTTATTAATGGTTTTATTAGTAATTCACTTTTTGTTGCTTCTATTAAAAATGAAAATGAGGAGGAAGAAGTGGAAGATGTAGATTTTGAACAAATGAGAACCACTTTGAATATTGCTAGCAACCCATTTGAGATTGAATATGGAATTATTTCTAATGTTAATCCCAATTTGACTGTTGAACAAAATCAATGGTTGTTACAGTTGTTACAGAAGCATAAAAAGGAATTTTCATGGGATTATATTGATATGAAAGGGATCCACCCTAACCTATGCACTCATTGTATTTATTTGAAGGATGGCTGCAAACTAGTCAGACAACCACAATGCCACATGAACCCTGCAGTAAAGGAAGTGGTGAAAGAAGAGCTACAAAAACTCCCGAGTGCTAAATTTATTTATCCAATATCTAACAGTCAGTGGGTGTCACCGCTTGTCATCGTTCCTAAAAAGAATGGCAATTGGAGAGTCCGCGTTGATTAAAGAGAACTCAACAAGGCCACTCAAAAGGACCATTTTCCATTACCATTTATAGATCAGGTCCTTGATACTCTCTCCAAAATGAAATCCGTTTCTTTTTTGGATAGATTTAGAGGCTACAATCAGACACAAATTGCCCCAGAAGACCAAGATAAAACAACCTTTACTTGTCCTTGGGGAACCTACGCACACAGAGTTCTACCTTTTAGGCTCTGTAATGCGCCAACAACCTTGCACAGGGAAATACTGGGAATTTTTTCTGACTTGAATGAATGTGTAGAAATCTTCATGGACAATTTCACACATTATGGAGATGCTTTTGAAACAACATTACTCAATCTGGAAAAAGTGCTAGAGTTATGTGTACAGATTAATGTTGCCTTGAGAACTGAGAAATGTCCCATGATGATGACTGAAGGGATTGTTATTGGACATTACATTTTGGCTGACAGAATCAAGGTAGACCCTGCAAAAATAGAGGTAATTCTAAAAATCCCAGCCCCCAAAATGTAGAAAGAGGTACGTAGTTTCTTAGGGCATGCAGGGTATTACAGAATATTTATAGAAATTTTTTCAAGACATCGCCATTATTTTCCTTGCTCATGAAGAATTTTGACTTCTTGTGGATAGCGAAGTGTGAGCAAGCCTTCTTAAAACTAAAATGTTGTGTATCAGCACCTCCGGTCTTGCGAGGACCTAATTGGGAACTATTGTTTCACACAACTATGGATGCATCAAATATTTTTATAGGTGTTGTTTTTGGCCAACTGGAGGATAAGGAACCTTATGCTATTTACTACATAAGTAAAAATCTAACTCCAGCTAAGCTCAACTACACAGTGACCAAGAAGGAGTTCTTAGCGGTTGTCCATGAAATCAATAAATTACGGCATTACATCACCAAATATCAAGTATTTGTACACACTGACCATTATACCATTCGTTTTTTAATGAATAAGCCAATTACAAATTGTAGGATTATGTTACAAGAATTTGATATCACTATTGTAGATAAGCCTAGAAAAGACAATGTAGTATCTGACTTTCTTTCTAGGCTAAACATTGATGACAGTTGCACTCCTACTGAAGATTCTTTCACTGATGAATACCTTTGTGCTATTTTTTGTATGCAGATATAGCCAATTATCTTGCTGTAGGGAAGTTTTCCCAGTGTTTGTCCTCCAATGAGAAAAGGAAAATCATACAAAAAATTGCTACATATACCTGGATAGATGGAAACCTCTACCACATTGGACCTGATTTCTAGATCAGACGATGTGTTAGAGAGGATGAGGTATTTGATATGCTCAAATCTTGCCATGAGGAATGTTGTGAAGGGCACTTTGCAGACAAACAGATAGGATACAAAGTCCTTTTAACATGGTACTACTGGCCAACAATATTTCAAGATGCCAAGAAGTTTGTGAAGGGATGTGATAGTTGTCAAAGGATGGGCCAACCATTGCAATCATATGAGATGTTGTTACAACCCCAGATCATCATATAACCATTTGAGAAGTGGGCTCTAGAGTTTGTGGGACCTTTCAATCCTTCATCTAGACAGAGATCCTACATCTTGGTATGTATTGACTATGTCAAAAAATAGGTTGAAGAGAAGGAACTAACTAGAGCCATGGAGCAGGTTGTTTTAGACTTTCTGTTTTAAGACATCTTCGTTTGGTTTGGCATACCCAGGGAGATAGTCACAGACAGAGGGCCACTGTTCACATCTCATAAGATCTGGGAGTTGGTTGAGAAATATAAAATCCATCACAGAATCACAACGCCTTACCATCCACAAGAAAATGGTTGGGTATAAAGCACTAATAAAGTCACTGAGGGGATCCTTACTAAGACTATGGCCAGTCATTGAAGAAATTAGTCTGACAAACTTCCAAAAGTGTTATGGGCATACAGGACTACATGGAGGAACACCACTGGATTCTCACCATATGAACTTGTGTATGGCAAGAACCCTTTATTCCCCATTGAATTTGAAATCAAGACACTAAGGACAACATTGCAGGTCAATTTGGATTTGGCTATAGCACAAAGGTCGAGATTGAACCAAATCAATGAATTGGAGCATAAATGGTTGGCTGCTATCCAGCAAGCAGAGATTATCCAATAGCAGAGAGTTAAGTGGCACGATAGATTTATAAAGAAGAAGCAGTTCCAGAAAGGAGATTTGGCTCTCTTATACGACTTAAGGTTTAAAGACTTCAAGGGTAAGCTCTACACTAGATGGCTAGGTCCTTATGAGGTAGATGTAGTCTTTGAAAATAGGACTGTAAATTTGGTAACCACTGATAATGTAAGGACACCATTACTTGTAAATAGGCACCCTCTTCGGTTGTATCACAAACCTACCTCAAAGGATTCATTTTTCAACATTCTCACAAATTCGAATCTACAGGTTATGGGAACAGGGGAAAGCCCCCCCTATGCTACAAAAAAAATATTTTTTCCAATAAGTGTAACAATTGAAAGCCACTTGGTGGCAGCTGTTACAACTCCAAATTTCGAAAAAATAAAAAATGAAGAAATGTTATAATAATAATAATAATAATCTGGCTGTGAAAACCTTTCTCTGGCACAGATAGACACTTTTGTAGCAGTTGAAAACAACTCGGTGGTGGCTATTACACCCTCTGTAACAACATTTGTTGTTCCAAAGTATATCATGTGATAAGTGTTGTTACACGATTTTTTCTTCTTTATATTTTTGTAGAAATTAAATTAATATATATTAGTCGTCTCGGTTGCTACACCTGTAAAAACCAATGACTTTTTAGGAATAAAACGAGATATTTTAATATAATAAATATCAAGAACATCACCATGATCCTCATCATCATAATTAAGTTCACATGTCCCGCTGCCCGAGTATGATTCGACGTCGCGCCGCCCATTACTTTGCCCCATGTCCCCAAGTACATCATAAAAAAGGTAATTTTGAATTCATTTTATTTTGTAATTGTGTCAATTTAACATGATTATTGACGGCCAAGGGCGGCTGTCATAATTAAGATGGGGGGGAACGAATCATAATACGACATGATTGTCGCATGGTTTGTAATTATTTGAAAAATCCAGTAGTTAAGGCATGTGACCCGGTAGTTATCGTTATTTAATGTCGAATCATACTAAAAAGGGTAACTACACCATTGACGAGACCTCCCCACAACCCACCATTAAGGAAACATTCATTGTGCAGTACGAACCATTTGTGCCAAATCCTAATCCAAAATATTCACCTGCGCTACCTTGCCACCCTACCATTTACCCCTGTTGGAAGCGCTGAATCCCCATTTAGAGTGTTTGGAGAGGAGGAAGGTAGAAGTATAAGATGAAACAACTAGAGTGTGTGCCAGAGGGAAGGATAAGTAGGTGAAACAACACTGAATTGCATAAGCAATGGGAGGAGTAGAAATACGGCATGAGCCAATGTCTATAGAAGCCCTAAAAGATTTCCCTGAAGCAAGCCAGGTTTTCAAAGATGCAGGTTGCTTCAAATTCTTCCAAAGAATGGAAGGATCAGACAATGGTATAGCCATGGAATTTGTAAAGAATTTGGAGAGAAACTAGATGGAAGTCAGAGGGTTGAAATTGGAGGTCACACAAGAAGTTATTTCCAGAGTAACAGGATTTCGAACAGAAGGGAAGAGATGGTTTACTAGGAATGTTAATGACCCCTCCCTAAAAGGGGATTTTCTCCAGGAAAGAGAGTCAATGGTTAAGAAAGCTAGGGGAATTGATAGACTATCACTCCCCCAGCCATGGGCAGATGTTGCTCTCTTCCTCATTAAGTACATTACTTGTAAGGGAAGGGTAAAAATTGTGTTTAGTTATCATTTTCCATTGTTGAGCCATCTCTGGCATTAGTATCAGATCAACCTTCCTTATTTTTTCCTGGGCAAAATTAGGCACATGGCCACGACTGTGAAAATGGTTGCACATCCTGAAACATGTGTTACCAACCATGGCCTTAATAAACTCATTGTGTTGGATGCCTTCATCTGATAGGGAAATAATTGGGAAGAGTTCATGTGAAAAAGGCCCAGGACCACTCGCAGAAGGAAAATAGAGACGATTGGGGAAACTCCAGAGGTGACAAAGGAGCAACCCCAGTCCTCGACAGTGAGGGTCAGCAAGAAGTCGGTTGATAAACCAATTGGCGATAGAAGGCCGAAGCAAAGGATAAGGGTTAATGGGCACCCAGAGTCCCCATCCATGTTGAGAAAGAACAAGGAAGCAATCAAGTAGAAGGATGAGGAGCAAGCTCAGCCAGAAAAAAATCCTTCACCTGGTAAGAGAGAAACCCAGTCTTTGCTGTCGAAAATTGAAATTTTAGAAAAATAAATTAAAGAATTGAGGGAACATCTAGCAGTAGGAAAGGTAGAGCCAAGAGCCCCAGGGCTAGATACTTTGGTAGAGGTCGTGGATAGGGCCAGAAGGGGGGAAATCCCAGGCACTCTGTGCGTAGCCTGTGCTGAGAAGTTGGTGGAAGCAGGATTCAAAGTCTGTGCAGTAGACACTACCTTGAGGGGGACTCAAATTGAAATTTGTGAAGTTGTTACACCAAAGCCTGTCGAGTATACTGCTGCTACACAAGAACCAACAACTGAGACATCATAATCCACAGAGAGTGATTAGGAAATGGATACATAGGAACCCTTGTCTGACATTGTTGTTTTTCCATAAACAACAGTGGAGGAGGAAATCAGCCAAGAGGAGGAAGAGAAATACAATATCCATGAGACGATAGTCAATGCTGCTGTTACACAAGAACCAACAGCAGAGACTGAAACCAGTTCGGAGGAAATTAATGAACGAAAGCTTGTGGATATCACTATTGTCACACAAGAATCGGCAACAAAAATGGAATTCAACGAGGAAGGTAAAGAAACTGTGACAAAACCCACGAACGAAGTTGTTGTTACATAAGAACTAGCAGCCAAGGTGGGACAATTATTCCCTCAAGAGGCTGCTACACTATTGAATGATAATGCATGTAGAAGAATGCAGGGTCTTGATGAAGGATGGCGTTTTGAGAAACTATTGTTATTGGTAGAGATGTAAAAGTGGAAGCAGTTGGAACTCTCTCTACATGAGGGAGTGATCCCACTCAATAGACATAAGAGAATGATGGATCCCCTGAGAGAAAAATGGATAAAAGAGGAATGGGAAGGAGAAGAGAGGTTAGGGAGGCATAAAGAGATTACGAAGAAAAAGGATGAACAACTACATTAGTTGCATTGGGAGGTCTCCGACCCGACGTTTGATAAGACCAAACTCCATGACCTTGCTCTAAACTTGCTAGCATGTAGGTGGCTATCCTAGTCATACCCTGTGTTCTTGTGGGAACGTGACTACTTATTCCAATGAATGGTAGTTTATGAGAACAGGTCTTGTATGAGTTTTTTAACCCCCACCTTTTTGGAAATTTTTTGTTCCTGTGATTTTGATGATGAGAATTTGTTGTGTGAGCTATTCTTTCATAATAAGATGTGTGAACATGTAAGCATGAGGATGGTGGCGAGTGTCATTTATTTCATGAGAGACTTGTAGTTGTGGGCATTCCTCTCATTTATGAGGAATTAGATTGAGTGACAACTAGCCAAGAAAACAATAGAGACCAACAAGTAAAAGACAACATTGTGGGTCAGGGCTGAACCAGGAATGGCTTACCAATTCCGGTGAGAGTTCAGGAAATTCCTGAGCAATCCGGAAATCAGAGATCAATCGGCCATTTACAGAAGAAGAATCATGAGGATCTGCCTCAACTTGTTTCCAAATATGAAGAGCCAAGCGCTAGTCGGATGTCTCAAGCGCACTGAGGCCTGTAGTGAAGAATTGCAAGAAGGGGACCCCTTTGAGTATAAGAACTTTGTGGCTACTATTGCACGGGTGTCGGAATATGCTCAGATTGTGTTGACACTAGGGGCATTCTGGATTGGCCTCAGATTCAAATTCCCTTTGATATGGTTTTCATTAGAAGAGTATCAACCTAATTATTCGTTATGTGATTATGAAGAAGAATATTGGCCGTGTGAGTTAATGGCCAATCAAGGAGTCAGAGCTTCAGGCGATGATACTACTGGTGCCTACAATTTCACATATTTCCACCAGGGGCACAATAAAAGGAAATGAGATTCTGCATGGGGACATGTAGTTGCTTCAATTGGGGGGAGATGTTGGGGTGGTTTTTTTAGCTATTTTCCACACATTCTTTCCCCTGTTTTGACCTTTCTATCCTCCAAGCCTGTGCCCTTATATGACTGAACTCCCTATTTTCTTACCATTTTAATCCATTTTACTGTCATGTTACTTTGTTATATTTTACCGAATAATACAAGGATTTATTCCTTTTTGTGGCTAATTGGGAGAGCATTGAAGGAGTATGTTGGGAAGTTCATCTTTTTAAGGTGTTGGCTCAAGAAAATGAAGCTATGAAGTAGATAGGCAGTAGGGATTAACGACAGGAAAGGGTAGAACAGTTTCTTGTTACAACCTGAGTGTTGTTACGCATTGCTGCTACATACAAGGTGCTCTTATAGGTTGTTGTTGTTACAGATTGCTGTTACACATTGGATGCTGATACAAGTTGCTGTTAAACATCAGATTCTATTACACCTCATGTGGATCCATCATCACACGAATAGTGTTGTCATCAGTTATGTCGAGTCATCCTGAAACCACCATTCACTCAATGTTGTGGCAATGAAGCTGGAAATGTGGGTACTATTCACATAACAGTTGTCTGCAATAGGATTGTTTATTTCTGAAGCAACAAGACTCAAGCAGTTGCAATTGATGTATATTTTTTTAGAAATAGGTTGTAACTTCTTTATTTTTTATCAGCATGAGAATCGAGAAATTCTCATGACTGATCTCCTTTCTAAATTTTGGGTTGTAATAATTATAAAAGACTCGACTTTTTATGTATTAACAGATGGCATATAGAAGAGTATCGTTACTCTGTTTCTGTAATTATTGTTGGCATTATGATTCTGGTTTGGCTCTATGGTACAGGTGTTGTACTTGATGGCAACTCACTCAACTGGCAAAACTCTATTCAGGCTCTTCAAATAATGGAAAATAAGAGGTTCGCAAGTGCATCGTTCAAAAGGTGCGGACCCGCAGGTTCGCTGTCCAGGGAGTGCGGACATACCCGCAGGTTCACCGTTCATAAGGTGCGGTCCCCCAGTTCACTCACTCCAATGCAGAGAAGGGCGCTCACGTGGGGTATCCTGTGTTTGGCCTTTGGTTTTTAGCCCATCTTTTACAATCCTATGGTTTTGGCCCGTGGTATAGGATCTAATTTATTGAACCCTAGTTTGGATCCCTTGTATTGTTTTTTGATGGTTTTGTCCCATGGTGTGGATAAGGGTTTGACTATAAAAAGGGGAAGGAGATCACTTGGCTTGACACTTGTGAGATTTGAATATCTTAAGATCTGAATGTTTGGGTGATTGGTTTTAAAAGCTAGATCTAAATCAAGGATAAAATTTAAGGCGAATCTATTGATAAGTCGTGATCTCTCATGCGCATGATCAGATCTGTGGATCTGACTGACCGTGGAACATTGGAGGAATGTTAATTTGGCCCTAATTAGAGGTTTGCAGGTGATCCACGGTGTAATTTCGGGGGTACGTAGTGCAGGACAAGACGCAGTGCGGGGGTACGCAGCGCAACAGAAGGCGCAGTGCGAGGTACGCAGCACAGAAGAAAACAAGGTGCGGAGATATGTAGAGGCACTAAAGGAACAATGCGGAGGTACGCGGTCAAACAAAGAGTACAGTGCATATCTAAGTTGAGGTACGCAGTTCAGCAGAAGGAGAAAGTGCAGTGGTACGTAGAGCAGCAGAAGGATACGGTGTGCATCTGCGCAGTTTAGGCACAGAAAGGCTGTGGATATCTGCAGGTTAATATCGGTGAAGTTGCGGACCTGTCTTAAAACATTTGTTGACTATCTTTTATCTATTGCTGCAGAGTTCTGGGTTTAGATTTCTGGTATTACTTTTCTGTTTACAGCATTATGAGAAGTTGGGTGGTTCATTGGTTGATTTTATAAGGAGATTGGGTGATTTGCATGTACTTCATGATTATTTGATCTTCTTGGATCCAGTCTTAAAATTAATGAAACATGGTCCTTAAAGAAGTAGAAGAAGAAAGGGGGTTGTAGCTCCCTTCTAGGAGAGACTGCAAAACGAGAGAGAGTTGTAGCTCTCTGCAGGTTGTAGCCTGCGTACTGGTAAAGGACTGCACCAGTACAGAATCCTTGTAAAAGAAATTTCTAATTGAAAGAAGATAGAGACATATTGTAGCAGGTGGTTGTCACCCACATTGGGTTTGCACCTTATATCTAGTTTTCTTTGGAGTGCTTATCTATTTTTCTTGCTCTTGTTCATTATTATATGGCACTGAAATACAAATTAATGATAAATATCTGAAGAATAAATTAAAGTATAAATCTAGAAGGCATATTGAAAAGAATTTGATAATACTGATTCACCCCCCCTCTCAATATTATTTTCAACAATTGGTATCAGAGCAGGTTCTTCAGAAGAAGCTTGATCGCTTGAAGAAAGATCTTGCATCATGAGCAACTACGAGAGGGAAGCATCAATTAGGCCACCGATTTTTGATGGGACAAACTTCATTTATTGGAAGGTAAGAGTTACTGCCTATCTTCAATCTCTTGGTACAGAAGTCTAGGATATCATAGATACAGGGTATACTTTTCCATCAACAACTCCTACAGATCCGGCTGAGAAGAAGAAATATGAAACAAATGCAAAGGTACTCAATACTCTATTAGGATGTCTATCTCAATCAGAATTTGTCAAGGTAATGCAGTTTAAATCTACAAAAGAGATATGGGAGAAGATTTTTCTGAGCTATCAAGGGGATGATCAGGTAAAACGAGCAAAACTTCAAACCCTCAGGATTCAGTATGAAAATCTCAGGATGTATAATGATGAAGGTGTGGCTAACTATTTTCTTCGTGTAGATGAGATTGTTAATCGTATGAAAAATTTGGGTGAAGAAATAAAAGAGGTTGTTGTGGTTGAAAAGGTTCTAAGATCTTTGTCTCCTAGGTTTGAATCTAAAGTTTCTACTATAGAAGAAAAGGAGAAGCCTTAAAATGTCACAGTTGCACGGAATTCTAAGTGCTTATGAAATGAGGAAAGGAGGTCCATCAGACAGGAGAGAATGTGCCTTCAAGGCTTCAGGCAAAGGTGAGTACTACGAGTTAGGACACATGTTAGAAGAAGAAAAAGAATCAAACTTTGTCAAAAATCTTCAACGGGGTACTGGACGGTTCCGAGGTAAGTTACCTTTCAAATGCTTTGCTTGTGGAAGAGTTGGTCACTATGCTGCCAAATTTCCTCACAAGGATAAGATTGACAAAGGGACGGAACCTATTAGATGGAAGAAGAAATAGAATGCAACTAAGAAAAGTTACTACACTCATGAAGACAGTGATGGCCTATCAAATAGTGACGAAGATGAATAAGGTAATGATTATAAACTTTTAATGGCTTTTGAAGATGATGACTACATGGATGCTATAGATGTGGATGACTTTTATGAAGATATTTCTAGACTCAAGACATGTTTAGAAGAAAAGAATGTGATCATTCTTACTCTGCAATTTCAACTTGATGAAAAAGAAAAATCTCTTGAGAAGTTAGAATGTGAAATTGTTGGCCTTAGAAAAGAAATTGAGAAAACAAAGGTTCTTAATCTTAAGTTTGTTAAAGGATCTGAAACTCTGGATGAGATTATCAATGTACAGTGTTCTCCACTAATTAAGACAGGTCTGGGTTATAATGGAGAAACATCTCAAGCATCCACCTCAAAGAGTTATCTTGATGCAGCAAGGAGGAATGAGCAAAAGCCCAATGGAGATCATCAGGTAAAGTATGGACGAATTACATCAAGAACAAATAGAGACTACCAGGTAAACCAGGGGCAATCCATCTTAAGGGTGAACAAAAGCTACAACCAACCACAGGTAAAAACTTCTCAATTTGCTTCAAGAATGGATGACAATAGAAATTACAATCATTTAGCTGGTAGATTTGATAATCGCAGAAGTTTCTTCAATGGTCAATGTTTCTCTTGCCATAACTTTGGTCACAAAGCAGCTCAATGTGTTGCCTATAAGACAATCATGACTAGAGAAGCTCAAAAACAAATAAGTATGTCCGGGATTACGAAAAGGACCTATAACAACTTTTCGGCCCTTGAAAATGAAATTGAATGTTCTATTTGTATTAACTTCGGTCATGAAGATTCTGAATGCAGGAGAAGGTTTCGGCAGACAAAGGAACAAGCCTCAAGCACCCGAACATGGAGAATAAAGGAACGGCAACCAGAAATATGTGGGATAGCATTTTATGCAGAAGGATAGGAAAATCTATGGTACATCGACAGTGGATGTTCGAAGCATATGACAAGTGATAAAGAAAAACTTGAATCATATACTGCTTTAGAAAAGGGTAAGAAAGTTTCTTTTGGAAATGATACCTCTGCAACCATAAAAGGAAAAGCCACTGCTCATTTGAAAGAAAAGGTCAAAGCTAGAAATGTTTTGTATGTTGATGGCTTGAAGCATAATCTACTGAGTGTCAGTCAGATGTGCGATCAAGGAACCGAGGTAATATTTCGATCAAATGGATGTAGCGTTCGTGATCTTGATACAGGAAAAACAATGATCAAAGGCAGAATAACTCCAAATAATCTATACATATTTGAAGAAGGACAACAACAATGCTATTTGAGTATGGATGATGAACATTGGTTATGGCACCGGAGGTTGGGGCATCTAAGATTTTCACAAATAAGGAAGGCATGCAAATACTAGGTTGTTCGTGGTATTCTAGATATCAAAATTCTAGACAACACCATATGTAAATCATGTCAGTTTGGTAAGAAAACTAGAACTAACTTCCCTGAGAAGGAAGGATCATCTAGCAGGCCTCTTGAACTAGTCCATACAGATGTATGTGGTCCATTTAGGATAAGGTCACCTCGAGGAGAAGAATACTTTATATTATTCATTGACAACTTCTCCACGATGGTTTGGTTGGGACTTATGAAACACAAGGACGAAGCATTCGAAAAATTCAAATCTTTCAAAGCATTGGTTGAAAACGAATCAAATCACAAAATTAAGTGCCTCAGGTCCGACAGAGGTGGGGAGTTTACCTCAAATGAATTTTTCGATTTCTGTGAAGAACATGGAATAAGAAGGGAATTCTCTACAGCTAGGACTCCTCAGCAAAATGGAGTGGTAGAAAGGATGAATAGAACGGTCCAACAAATGGCTCGTGCTATGCTTGATGAGTCTGGGACCCCCGCAACCTTCTGGGGTGAAGCAGCATTTGCTACAGTTGTTATCCTCAACAAAACAAATGTCTCAGTGAACAACACTCAAACTCCTCATGAGCTCTGGTATGGTGAGACTCCTTCGGTAAAGCATTTCAAAATTTTTGGGAGCAAATTCTATATCAAGAACACTGACGAACAGCTTGGCAAACTTGAACCTAGAGCAGATGAAGGCATTCTCCTTGGTTATTCTCCCCACAACAAAGCATATAAGTGTTACAATAAAAGACTTGGAAGAATTGTTGACAGTATTGGTGTAGTGGTTGATGAAAAAGGATACATCCCTAGCCAAGTAAATCATGAAAATATCGAAGAGGATGAAGACTACTCTCCTAATCAGACAAATGATGAAGAACAACCTCAAGAGGCACCTGAGGAGAAAATAAGGATAGAAGAGAAGACTCCATCCAGGTACGTTCAAAAGAATCATCCAGAATCTCAGATTTTGGGGCAGAAAGAAGCAGGTGTACAAACAAGAAGAAAAATTGCAGAAGCCTCAAGATATTTGGCATTGCTCTCCTCCACTGAACCACAAAATGTAAGAGAGGCATGCAAAGATGAATGCTGGGTCAAGGCAATGGATGAAGAACTTGAGCAGATCGAAAAGAACAACACTTGGGAATTGGTTCCTAGACCAAAAGATAAGAATGTCATAGGGACAAAATGGATCATCAAAAATAAGTTGAATGAAAATGGAAAAGTAATTAGAAGCAAGGCTAGACTTGTGTGTAAATGGTATGCTCAATAAGAAGGAATAGATTTCGAAGAAACTTTTGCTCCCGTTGCTATACTTGAGGCCATCCAAATGTTCCTTGCTCTCTCAAGCTTTCAAAAGTTCAAAGTTTTTCAAATGGATGTGAAATCAACCTTTCTGAATGGGGACTTAGAAGAGGAAGTGTACATTGAGCAACCAGATGGGTTCATCCTTGGGAATGATCCAAATCTCATATGCAGACTAAAGAAGGCTCTCTATGGTCTTAAACAGGCTCCAAGGGCTTGGTACTACCGTTTGGACAAATATCTTCATCAACAAGGTTTTTCAAAGGGATCAGCAGATAGCAATCTTTACATAAAAATTGAAAATGACAAATTACTAATACTTGTTGTGTATATAGATGATATTATCTTTGGCAGCAATGAAGAAGCTATGAGTCAAAGCTTTGCCCTCGTGATGCAGAAAGAATTAGAAATGTCTTTGCTTGGAGAACTGACATATTTTCTTGGATTGCAAATCCAACAAAATGAAGGCGGGATTTTCTTGTCTCAAACCAAGTATCTCAAGCAGATTTTGAAGAAATATGGCATGGAAGATGCAAAACCAGTATGTACCGCCATGGTCACAGGATGTAGCCTCAGTGCAAATGATGAATCAGCAGCAATGCACCAACCAACCTACAGATCTATGATTGGAAGTCTACTTTATTTAACAGGTACCGGACCAGACATCATGCATGCAGTGGGAAGAGTTGGAATATTTCAGGCAAATCCAAAGGAAACTCATCTTCAGGCAGTGAAGAGAATTTTTAAGTACCTTCAAGGAACTCAAAACTATGGCTTATGGTATCCTAGAGATACAGATCTCACACTTCATGCTTATACAGATGCAGATTGGGCTGGAAGCGTGGATGACAGGAAGAGTACAAGTGGTGGTGCATTCTTTATGGGTTCTAGATTAGTATCTTGGTTCAGCAAGAAACATAGTTCGATTGCTTTATCTACAGCTAAAGCGGAATATGTGGCTGCTGCATCTTGTTGCACTCAACTCCTTTGGATGATGCAGACCTTGTAGGATTTTCAAATCACTTGTACTCCACCTATCTCCATCTTATGTGGTAATACAAGTGCAATCAGCATTTCAAAGAACCCAGTCATGCATTCAAAGACCAAGCACATACCGATCAAGTATCACTTTCTCAGGGAACAAGTGCTTGAACAAAAGGTCAAATTGGAGTATGTTCCTTCTAAGGAACAAGTTGTTGATATACTCACCAAACCATTGCCCAGGGAGACCTTTGAATACCTCAGGCAAAAGCTGGGGGTTGTTGATGTATCATCTTGTTGTTAATCATCTGTTTGAGAGATTGTTGGTTGTACGCGAGGTTCATATGGCGTATATGCATACATTTGCTGGCTTATGGATTGGTCGAAGATCGAATGGCACAGGTTCAGGGGGAGCACATATAATTCATTGTTGGCATTATGGTAGCACAGAAGGAGATCATGGATGCTGATCTAAATATTGCTGCAATATGTCTCTATCTCTTTCTCTTATGGTGTATGGTGGATTATGGTTTGTAGATCTGGTTTACTGTCAGGGGGAGCATGATTAAAGATTTAAGCATGGTCTCAGGGGGACCATAACCCTTTTGCCCTTGATGTCAAAGGGGGAGAATGACGATGAGGATCTTGAGGTTGCCATCAAGTCCAAAGGGGGAGATTGTTGGCATTATGATTCTGGTTTGGCTCTATGGTACAGGTGTTGTACTTGATGGAAACTCACTCAAGTGGCAAAACTCTATTCAGGCTCTTAAAATAATGGAATATAAGAGGTTCGCAGGTGCATCATTCAAAAGGTGCGGACCCACAGGTTCGCCGTCCAGGGAGTGTGGACATACCCGTAGGTTCACCGTTCGTAAGGTGCGGTCCCCCAGTTCACTCACTCCAATGCAGAGAAGCGCGCTCACATGGGGTATACTATGTTTGGCCCTTGGTTTTTAGCCTATCTTTTACGATCCTATGGTTTTGGCCCGTGGTATAGGATCTAATTTATTGAACCCCGGTTTGGATCCGTTGTATTGGTTTTTGGTGGTTTTGTCCCATGGTGTGGATAAGGGTTTGGCTATAAAAAGGGGAAGGAGATCACTTGGCTTGACACTTGTGAAATTTGAATATCTTAAGATCTGAATGTCTGGGTGATTGATTTTAAAAGCTAGATCTAAATCAAGGAGAAAATTTAAGGCGAATCTATTGATAAGTCGTGATCTCTCAGGCGCATGATCAGATCTATGGATCTGACTGACCGTGGCACATTGGAGGACTATTAATTTGGCCCTAATCAGAGGTTCGCAAGTGATCCACGGTGTAATTTCGGGGGTACGCAGTGCAGGAGAAGATGCAGTGCGGGGGTACGCAGTGCAACAAAAGGCGTAGTGCGAGGTACGCAGCGTAGAAGAAAACAAGGTGTGGAGATATTCAGAGGCACAGAAGGAACAGTGCGGAGGTACGCGGTTAGACAGAGAGTACAGTGCGTATCTAAGTTGAGGTACGTAGTTCAGCAGAAGGAGAAAGTGCGGTGGTACGCAGAGCAGCAGAAGGATATGGTGCGGATCTGCGCAGTTCAGGCATAGAAAGGCTACGGATATCTACAGGTTAATATCGGTGAAGTTGCGGACCTGTCTTAAAACATTTTTTGACTGTCTTTTATCTATTGCTGCAGAGTTCTGGGTTTAGATTTCTGGTATTACTTTCCTGTTTACAACATTCTGAGAAATTGGGTGATTCATTGGTTGATTGTATAAGTAGATTGGGTGATTTGCATGTACTTGATGATTATTTGATCTTCTTGGATCCAGTCTGAAAATTAATGAAATGTGGTCCTTAAAAAAGTAGAAGAACAAAGGGGGTTGTAGCTCCCTTCCTGGAGAGACTAGAAAACGAGAGAGAGTTGTAGCTCTCTACAAGTTGTAGCCTGCGTACTGGTAAAGGACTGCACCAGTACAAAATCCTTGTAAAAGAAGTTTCTAATTGAAAGAAGATAGAGACATATTGCAGCAGGTGGTTTTCACCCACATTGGTTTCCACCTTATATCTGGTGTTCTTTGGTGTGCTTATCTATTTTTCTTGCTCTTGTTCATTATTATATGGCACTGACATACAAATTAATGATCAATATCTGAAGAATAAATTAAAGTATAAATCTGGAAGGCATATTGAAAAGAATTTGCTAATACTGATTCACCCCCCCCTCTCAGTATTATTTTCAACAATTATGAATTTATTTTATTATCGATTAGCACAGTGATGTTGTTACTGATTCATTAATCACTTTCATGTTCTTCCTACGCCCTCCTAAGGAGGAAGGGCCCTCCTCTTTGGCAGGGATTGCAGCAGTTTAGGTAGTGTACATTATGAATTAGCTCATTGATTTATGGTTCCTTGTTGTAGCTGTACAAATCGTGGATCACATTTGGTGTTGTTTCTATTTATGTCATGCTGTTACACTGAGTTAATCGCAGAATGATAGGAACCAGCTAGAGTAGTTGTTAATTCTTGTGTGGCGCGCCTTTAACTTAATAGTTGTGAGTTGTGATTTAATTATGTAGAGTGTTTTTATATCTAAACCCATTTTTTGATTCAACAATTTAGATCAGCGACACCCTTTTATAGTTTTTTTCATTTTCTTTTGCTTGGCTGGGTGTATCGGCACAAACATTGTGAAGTCCTTTGAAACATCAATACCTACCCTGGGTTGACAATTAATGTTGCAGTCTGAGTCAATTAAGGTTGATTAAAACAACACTACAACCATCACTATTACAAAATTTGCAATGTCTACAAGTCTTCTATGCTTTGTTTTTAGTTGCCTTATCATTTTGTGGAGTTGATTTTCCATTTTGAGACTAAAATGGCTTAGGACCCTTGTTTGGTTTAGGACTATTCTTTTTAGTATGCTTCTTCTTAGGATTATTTGAACTTAGTTGCTTCGGTTGCTAAGGCTTTCTTAGAAGAGTTTCAAGTATTAATAAGACCAAGATATAAGAATTTTTCTTGTTCTCTTATTAAAGAATCATTAAAAGCATAAAAAAAGGGGGACTTGTAGTCTTGTCATTGAGAAATAAAGGCTTCTCTAGTAGAATGGACGCTGGAAACAAACACATAGTAGGCTGGTCCTAACTTAGTAAGAATAGAATAGATAAGGCTACCATATTCTTTCTTAACCTTAACACCTTCCAAGAGAAGTATAAGGGTCTTGAACTTGGAAAAAAAATATTCAATGGAAGAAAAATTATTGGGGTCCAATGTAAGCAGCTGATTTTCGCGTTAATGGGCTCTAGTTTCATTTTTAATTCCAAAAACTTTATTGAGTTTTTTAATTGCTTCTGTGAGGGTATCAATTTCAGCGATATGGAATCTAAGGTCTGGAGAAATAAAAATCCCTATAAACCCACGTGTTTGACCTTGATTATTTTCTCATTTGGCTTTCTTATCTTCATATTGATGTTTTGGCTCTTGGCCTGAGGCTTTTCTACAAAGACCTTTACTTCTAAGTAAATCCACCATGTAGGATAGCCATTAGAAGTAGTTGGTGCTATCAAGAATAACTAGGCATGGAGTTTTGATTTTAAAAGAAACTGAAGTTGTATATGTTGAAACTAGGTGTTCCAATGGAAATATCTCAAAAAATTAGGCCGATTAAAAAGAAACGGCTCTGAAAATGGGTTTCAAATGAAGAAGTTATGGCTTTTTGAAGAAAATTTGTTGAAGATGCCAATGAACCACGTGAACATGGGGAAGTTGATGATAATGTTATATTTAAAAAAGATTCCCCCCCTTTCCAAACTTAATCTAATTAGCTCTGTTTTAAAAAAATATTACTTTATGTGACCCACTTTTATAAATAAGTGAAAGTCACTTTTACAATGGTACTTTATGAACTATCCACTAAATTGTAACTTAACTAAAAGATAAGTGACTCACTTTTTATAATGGGTGAGAACATTTTTACATATAGTGACTTTAAAACATAAGTTACATGTGTTTTTTGAGAAAGTAACTCAACAAAAAGAAAGTCTTGAACCCAAGACCTCTATTCTCATAAAGTAACTTTAGACCAAGTGAGTTTAAAAGTTTGGTAATTGTTGGAATGGAGAAAGGAGGTTTTCTTATTTTTTATTTTTTTGCTCACTGAAGCTTTGACGTGTGTGCCTACTTGAAAAACCATTTTTTTCCTAAAAAAAAAATAGCCACACAAACCAAACAAACAAGAAAAAATATCAAAGCCTTAGGCTTAAAGTTAGATTTGGCCGAAAACAAGATATTTTGCTCAATGTTTATGATTTTCCAAGATCACACAAAGGCAAAATGGAAAAGAGCATACACATGATAAAAATCCTTTCTTTTTGTTTCTGGTTTACCCAGATCACACAGAGTCACACGACAAAGAGCATATGCAAAAATGAAATGTATAGATCTGGTAATACAAAAAATTATATAGGACTATAAATCAAAATAAATAGAGAGATAAATAACTATAACTACAAATAAAGACTATATATCTCTAGATCTTAAACATGACGTAGCTAGGGCTACCTAAAACCATTTCGTGTGAAACGAAAGGGGTTTCTCACTAGAACAAATGATCCTAACACAATAGAGCATTCCTCTCACCTAGAAAGCAGTCAAAAACAATAGATCTAGGAAACGACAATTAGATGCAGTTGTACCAGCTTTGGATTTGGATCACCAATGGATGTGGTCCTCGAATAGGTCTGATGCCATGTAGGAATTTATAGGGTAAGTTCCTTAGATATAACACCAAAGGACACTGCTCACAAAAAGATCACAGATCAGTACACACATATTCTTGATGTGGTTAAAACCCTCAAAGAGGGAAATAATCCACGGCTTGAGCCAACGCGGCCACTTCAAGAAATTTATTAATGTAAAAGAAAGAACATTTACATAATCATGTCTCATGAATGGTCACCTTGCAAATGACCCTCCATGCTCTTTAAACAAAGATCATGGACCAATCGGGTGCTAAGCCATGTATCAAGTGTCAGTAATACTGAGGAGAGAATAAACCATAGGGTTGCTTCATATCTATAACATATCATGGTCGTAGCATTGTAAGTTACAAAAAGGACATACTAATGAAACACACTTTACCTAACTATACACTAGACCAAGTTATACTTAATTATTTCCTATGTGTTAGAATATCCTAACACTTGGGTGCAGTTTTGTATCGGAGGAAGTCTATTTCTCATTTATCTTTTATTGCATCACCACTTCATGATTTAACAAGTTCTAAAGTCTCCTTTCAGTGGGGAGGAAAACACAAAAATCATTTGATACATTAAATAAGAAATTTGTTACAGCTCCAATCTTGGATTTACCATACCTTCAACGACCATTTGAAATAGAAAATGATGCTAGTGGGTATGCAATGCATGCAGTGTTATTACAAAAAGGAAAGCCTATTTGTTTTCATTCAGAAACATTTTCTAAATTAGTTTCTAACTCTCCAACTTATGATAGAGAATTGTATGTATTAGTGGAAAGTGTTAAAAAATGGAAACATTATTTAGTGGGTAAAGAAACAATGGTTCATACAGATCACCAATCACTTCAATACCTTCAATCACAAAATAAGTTGAAACACTCTCGACATTATAGATGGATGGGGTTTTTTCAGCAAATCCATTTAGTGATCAAATAAAAGAAAGGTGCCACAAATAAAGTAGTTGATATGTTATCAAGACCTTCCTTCAATGCTTCATTTATTTTTTAAAATAGATCTTTAGCACATGGAAGCTATATAGAAAAATATGTTGCAGATATTGATTTTAAGGATGTTTATGAATCACTAACTCATCGTGTTGAGGTGGAATAAGTGAATTATCATGTTCATGATAGGTTATTGTACTATCTTGACAAGTTGTCCATACCAAAGGGAGAAAGTGTGCATGTGATCAAGGAAGCACATTCTTCTTGTGTTTTAGGGAATTTTGGTGTAGGATCTTCTACTAGTAGATATCCTTTTGAAACATATTTTGGGTACCTGCCAAAATCCCCAATGGACTTTATGTTTGGTGAAGAAGCTAAGGAGGATGGGCATAGAGATTTCGATAAAGCAATCAAGTTCATTCAAAGAATCCAAAAGATTCATGAAGCATTGTAGGATTAATTGGTGAAAAGTCATGCCAAGTACAAAATGCATCATGACAAGCATCGGATGGATCATCACTTCCAGGTTGGTGATAAAGTATGTCTATACATCAGCAAAGAAATGATGAAAGGTGAAGGTAAAAAATTGAAACCTATAAGGTATGGTCCTTTTAAAATTTTTGAAAAGATTGGGCACAATGCTTTCTGGTTAAATTTTCCTCCATACATGCATATATATTCAGTTGTAAATGTTAATAAATTGAAGTTATAAGAACCTCCGATGATGATGGATCTATATGAAAATGCTCAAATCTGAACCGTAGATGATTTTTCATCTGAATGTATGATTGAGTTACAGGAAGATACCATCTTGTATAGGAAGGTCCACATTTCTAGGCGTTGATATGTAGATTATCTTTGAGTAGGACTCAAAAACATGAATCCAAGTAAGGCAAGGTGGATATAGATTAAAAGGGTGAGTGAGTTGTACCCTCACCTCATGTATGCTTAAAACCAAGTTTTTGGTGGTCCAAAAGCTTCCAGTGCAAAGGAATCATCTAGGAAGATCCTTAAAATACTCAAAATTCAACAATCTCATATCCTCATGAAAGCAACTCCAAGTCGAAGGAATCGTTGTGCTGATTTCGTTGGTATGTTCAGTTTTCAAAATGGCCTTTATATGAGGGAGAAAATTCACTCTGAAGTTTTTTTAAAACATGCAAAAAATGGGCTAGAGTAGGCCAAGTGGAAGTCAAAGAACATGGCACATGGGAGTTTCACAGTAGGGAATGTGGCAGTGAAATTACCAAACAGAGAGGTCAAAGTACCAAGGTGTGGGTCGAAGACGTGACCACCAGGCCGACACCACAAAACTTTACCAACAGACCATGCATGTATTTGTTATATATAATGGGCACAAGACTATATTTAAATGTTAATTGAATTGGCTATGGTGGAAAGGGTTGGCGGAGCTTGCCATATTCGACAGGCCACCCAAACCCTTGGTTTGTTTATTGGTGCTACAAAAAAACACTACCGGAGTCTCCAAACTTGGTGCAGGTGCAGATATAATACAACATTGATTCCTATGTTAAAACATTTGTTATAAGCCATATTCCAAAGTCCACAAATAGGCGAGATTATATCTATGTTAAAACATATGGTTATTAACAATATTTCATATATGGTCAAGGGTTATTACAAATGTGCCACAGGGATACTATATTTGTTGTCATCGGTGTAATGTGTAAACTATATGCCATGTATAATATTCTGTTGCGCCAAAGTGCTATGCTAAAACTTTGAATATGATCCATATATTACATATGGTGCATAATTGTAATGTATTACTATTTTTTACCAATCAAATCTAAGGAGGCCTATGGTCTTAACCCCAGGACCTCTTGTGGGTTATTTAAAAGGATTTGACAATGCACCAAGGCCATAAGAGATGTAATGTGAAGCTGAGAATATTGTTTTGTATAGTGCCTGTAAATTCCTTTTGAGGCATAAGTTGGCTAATATTGGGCCTTTTTGTAATCTAAAAGTTCTACTGGGAAGCTGAGTCTGAGGCCTATCAGTTGACAACAGCCATTGATTCCTGTGAGCAGATTCTAGAATGGAAAATTTTAATGTAAAGATATTTTATGAGAATTTTCAATACGTTAGATGCCCATTGGAAGTGGACCTGGAGATTTAGTCCAAGAGGGACGAACTTTGTCATCAGATTTACTATGTTTTCCTATTATTTATGGTGTTCATGGTTGATTTCAGAGTTCAACTTTGATGTTTAAGCTAGTTAAAAATCATTTTTTTCTCATTTATTCACTTAAAGGAAACCTTAGTTAATATTTGGTGAAATTGTGCAAATAGTCGATTTTGTTGTTTTTTTATCATAATTTGGTATCACAGCAAGGTTGATCATGTGTAAGGAGAATATTTTCCAATGTGAATGTTGATTAGATCTAGGTTGCGACGTGGAGAAGGGAAACTTGAGAAGATAAATCTAGATATTGGAAAGTGGAAAGTCTCTCAAAAGTTGATGATGGGAGAGACAAATGAAGGAGAAGCCGCTGAAACAAAGTTCATTGGCAAGGAGAAATTTTTGCAAATGTTCCTTAATATGCAAAGGATGACTGTAAAGCTCTATGAATAGAAGAATACAAGATATGTAACTACATCTTCTAAAGGCACGAAAGAGATAAAGGGCAAGGAAAAAGCTGATGGTAATGAACCTCCTTCTCTTACATCTTTGTCTTATTCTTCTTTATTCTCTTGTCATTCAAGTTCAGATTCAGACTCACAAAAGAAACCAAAGAAATATCCTTTTTTGAAGATTGATGTTAAGTTTGAGTTGCCAATATATGATGGTGAAATGAATCCCGAAAATTTAGATAACTGGATAAACCAACTTGTGTATTATAGATTTCAAAATGTTGTTGATGATTCTACAAAAATTCAACTAGTGTTGGCTTAGAGGGTCCTAACCTAGGTTCAGGGTTAGTTGCACGAAACAAATCTATACACTACTAGCTCTTTCGGCATCAATCCACAAAGAGCGGACTGAAGTCTCACCCGAAGCAGTATGGGGGGATGCCGGAATAAAGTTTCCACACCCAGAGATCAATGTAATGTCATTTTATGCCCTAAATTTGCCTTCACGTAGACCAATAAGCCTCTAAGGCTTATCGATGTAACTTCTTTTAATTCGCCTCTAGACCTCCGCGAAGGTTTACGAATGTCATTCGCGGACCCTGAATAGGCGAATCCACTACTTACGTGTATCAAAGATTACTTATAACCAAATAATTACTTAGATCAGCTTAAGTGTTCGATAACATCAACATACAACAAGATAATATTCACATAAACAGTTAATAGTAATTACGTTCATATAACAACATAAGCCTGTAAAGTTGTGCATCAATACATCATTATTTCATAAACCCATTATAACATAAGGCACATTCATATAAACATAAGTAAAGAGATAAACACAAGTATTTCTGCAACAATCTTCTTTATTAATACTCAGTTCTTCTTACTAGCTCAAGACTTCCCCCACTCAATTGTTGGGGTCTACGCACTCAATTGTGGACTCTACTCTAGGCCTCTGCATACAAAACTATAGAGCCTTTCTTCCTACTCTTCTCTACTAACTGTTTAGACTTCTCTCATAACCAAAACTTCATTACTTTTCATAGACATCCTAAGACACACGTATTTATACATTTCCATGGTCCACGGACCATGGGTAGACCTTCAAAACCAAACTCAACTTACATAAAAGAAGGGTAAAACCCTTTATGACTCTTTACTTATCTACGTGCTCCATGACCACAACTTGCAGAGACTTTACATCTTTATACAACAAAACTTGGGATTTTTCCGCAAAATTGACCCTAGGGGACCCCATTCCAACAACTAGCTACACTTAGAATGGGAGAAACAACTTTGATTTGGTGGGAAAGTAAAAATCAATCAGATTTGAAGCAAAAACATGAAATTATCTCTTCATGGTCTAAGTTCGTTAAAGATCTTAGAAAGAAATTCTATCCTTTAGGATATATGGAATAGGCTGTAATGGATTGGCAGCTTTTAAGGCAAGGTAAAGGACAAAGTTTGCAAGATTTTACACAAGAATTCAAGAAAAAGGCATTAGCACTTAATGTTCCATTAAACATATGAGATTTTTTTTTGAATTATTTTGGAAGTTTGCATTCTTATTTGCGACATACATTGCTTATTTTTAATCCAACTGACTTTGATGATGTGTGTGTACAAGGAATTCATATTGAATCAGGTGGCAGTCCTTTTTAGTCAAAAGTTTAAAGAACCCATTCAAGCATTTAGAGAACACATATTCCAAAGAAGGCAAGGGAAAGAGTAATTTTAAAGGGAAGAAATCAACAACAATAAATAAGGAAGGAGAAAAGCATACGTGTACTCATTGTCAGAGGGTTGGACATGAAGACTAAAAATATTGGAAGCTTCATGAAAAACTTAAACCAATGAAGTTCCTTAAGAAGAAGGGTGAAATTAAAGCTAATGTTATAGTACAACAAGATTTTGGATCTCACTCTGGTGATGACAATAAGATTGACTCTATGGGCCTAACAGGTATTCCTTCTGAAAATAGCTCTAGTTATACTTCTTCTGCATCTTCTTGAAAAGATAATAATGTGATTGAAGAAAATAAGGGAGTTGAATTGTTTCACATAAAGATCGTATCCAAGCACACTAAGATAGACACATTATGGAATAATGGATCACAAGAAAATCTAATTTCTGAGGAACAAGTAAGGAAATTCGTATTGGAAACTAAGAATCATCTGAAATCATTCCCTTTAGGATGGTTGAAATAAAATACTCAAATGCAAGTCACAAAACAATGACGATTAAGGTTTGCAATTACAACTAATTTTGTTTGACAAAGCTGAGCTAGATGTGATTCCTTTGGATATATGTTGAGTTGTGTTGGGTAGTCCATATCTTTATGATAGAGATTCCATATTTCATAGAAAGAAGAATGCATATCATCTCTTTAAAGATGCAATTGAATACATTGTCAGGGCACACAAAATTAAGGCAAACTTGGATTTAATCAATGTCAGTTAGATGAAAACATTAATAAATTCAAGTAAAAAGTATATTCACGTGGTTGTTAAAGAATAATATAAAGATAAGTATGATGCTTTTCAAGGGTGTGATTCTCACTTTAAGGACAAGTTGGTTGAAATAGTATATTATTATAAAGAAATGTTTAAAGTTCTAAAAATTTTACCTCCAAAATGAGAAAAACAACATGAGATTCAATTACAATCAGATGCCCCTCTCCTAAACATTGGCATGTATCATATACCAGTCATTGAAAATGAGAAGATTAAGAAACAAATTTAGTAATTGGGTGATAAAGGCTTCATTCGGCCTAGTTCTTCTCTGTGTGGAGATTGTGTAGTAATTTTAGAGCCTTAAATACAATCACCATTAAGAACATGTATCCTCTTCCTATCAATTAAAGAATGTTTTTTACTTTACAAAATTGGATTTAATAAGTGGTTATCATCAAATTCCTATTGCAGAGAATGATATATGGAAAACCACATTTAAGACTAGACAGGGGCTTTTTGAATGGTTGGTTATGCCATTTGGTATAAGCAATGCTCCAACAACTTTTATGAGAGTAATGAATGATGTTTTTCATCCTTTCATTGATAAGTTTGTCATTGACTATCTGGATGATATTCTTATTTTCGGTTCAAGTTGGGAAGAACACGTAAAGCATGTTAGACAAGTTTTTAATGAGTTGCAAAAAGAGAAACTTTATCTCAAGCTCCCTAAATGTGATTTTGGAAAAACTTCCTTAGTATATCTTGGTTACATAGGTTGAGTAGGTCAATTAAAATTTGATCCGGCTAAAATTGATGTATGATGTACTACTTTTTTGATCCATAATGTATATATCAGTCTTTCGTATTAATTACATCATTAGGATTGGGTCGACATTTTGAACCAACTAATGTGTTTCATCCTGAGGATGAACCACATTAACCGGTTCGAAACGTCGACCGAATCCTAACGATGTGATTAATCTGAAACACTGATATCTATAAAATTGATGTACTTATTAAGTGGTCGAGACCTCAAAATGTGATGGAAGTTATAAGTTTCTTGGGTCCAGTTTAGTATTGGAGGAAGTTTATTTCTCATTCCTCTTTTATGGCATCACCACTTAATTCTTTAACAAGTTCTAAAGTGTCCTTTCAGTCTGGAGAAAAATAAAAAAAATCATTTCATACTTCAAAGAAAAAATTGTTGTAGCTCCAATCCTGGCTTTACCATACCTTCAACAACCATTTGAAATAGAAACTGATGCTAGTGGGTATACAATAGGTGCAATGCTGTTACAAAAATTAAATACTATTTGTTTTCATTCAGAAACATTTTCTAAATAAGTTGCTGACTATACAACTTATGTTAAATAATTGTATGCATTAGTGGAAAGTGTTAAAAAATGGAAGCATTATTTAATAGGCAAAGAAGTAGTGATTCATATAGATCATTAGTCACTTCAGTACCTTGAATCACAAACTAAGTTGCTATAGTATTGACATTACAGATGGATGTGGTTTTTCCAGCAATTCCATTTAATAATCAAATATAAGAAAGGTACCAACAATAAAGTAGCTGATATGTTATCAAGGCCTTCTTTGAATGCTTCGGTCATTCTGCAAAATATTTCTTTAGCACATGGAATTTATATAGAATAATATGCTATAAATACTCATTTTAAGGATATTTATGAATCACTAACTCATGGTGGTCAGGTCGAAGAAGTGAATTATCATGTTCATGATAGGTTATTGTACCATCTTGGCAAGTTGTGCATACCACAAGGAGAAAGAGTGCATGTGATCAGTGAAGCACATTCTTCTCATGTTTCAGGGCATTTTGGTGTAGGTTCTTTTATTAGAAGATCTCCTTTTGAAACATGTTTTGGGTACCTGCCAAAATCACCAATGGAATTTATTTTTGGTGAAGAATCTAATGACGATGGACATGGAGATGGCAACAAAGAAATAAATTTCATTCAAAGAATCCAAAAAATTCATGAAGTAGTGCAGGGTCAATTGGAGAAACGTCAGGCCAAGTACAAAATGTGTCGGGACAAGCATCATATGGATCATCGCTTCTAGGTTGGTGTTCAAGCATGGCTATAAATCAGCAAATAAAGGATGAAAGGTGAAGGCAAAAATTTGAAACCTATAAGATATGGTCCTTTTAAATTTTTTAAAAATATTGGCCACAATGCATTCCAGTTAAACTTACCTTTGTACATGCAAATATATTCAATTGTAAATTTTGATAAATTTAAGTTATATGAACCTCTAGCTATCATGGATCTAGAGGAAGATGCTCAAATTCCAACTGTATATGATTTTGCACTTGAATGTATGACTGAGTTATAATAAGATACCATCTTGGATAGGAAGGTTTGCACTTCTAGGAGTGGATATGTAGAGTATCTTCAAGTGGAACTCAAAGGCATGAATCCAAGTAAAACAAGGTGGATGGATATCGAAAGGGTGAGGGAGTTGTACTCTCACCTCATGTCTTCTTAAAAACAAACTTTTGGGGGTCCAAAATCTTCTAGTGGAAAGGAATGATCCAAGAGGATCCTCAAAATGCTCAAAATTCAACAGTCTCATATTCTCATGAAACTAGCACTAAGTTGAAGATATCGTCACACTGAGTTTGGTGGTATGTTCGATTTCCAAAGTGGCCTCCATATAAGGGAGAAAATGCACTTTGAAGTTTTGTTCAAACAGGAAAAAAATGGGCGAGAGGAGGACAAGTTGCAGTCTCAGAATAGGGCATGTGGTAGTCTCACAATAGAGCACGTGGCTTTCAAAATACCAAGCAAAGGGGTCACACTACCAAGGTGTGGGTCAAACCCGTGACCACTAGGCCGACACAACAAAACTTTACCAACAGACCGCACATGTCTTTGTTATACAATGAGTGCAAGACAATATTTAAATGTTAATTGAATTGGATATGGTGGAAATTGTTGGTAGAGCCCACCATAACTAGCAGGCCTGCCAAAATCTCGGTTTGTTTATTGGCACTACCAAACAACACTACCGGAGTCTCCAAAATTGGTGTGGGTTCAACTATAATACAATGTTGATTCCTATTTCAAAACATTCCAAACTCCATGTATAGGCAAGATTATATCTATGTCATCTTTGGTGTAATGTTTAAACTATATGCTATGTATAATATTTCGTTGTGCCTAAGTGCTATGTTAAAACTTTGGATATGATCCATATATTACATATGGACCCTATTTGTAACGTATTACTATGTTTTATCAATCAAATCTCGGGAGGCCCGCGTAATCAGTTGCAGGGATTCACACACTCAGCTGCGGACACTACTCTAGGCCTCTACACACACAACTACAGAGGCTTTCTTCCTACTCTTCTCTACTAACTCTTTAGACTTCTCTCATAACCAAAAATTCATTACCTTTCTTAGAAATCCTAAGACACACCTATTTATACAATCCCATGGTTTGAGGACCATGGGTAGATCTTCAAAAGCCAACTCAACTTACATAAAAGAAGGGTAAAACCCTTTATGACTCTTTAATTATGTACGTGCTTCGCGATCATAGCTTGCAAAGACTTTACATCTTTATACAAAAAACTTGGGCTTCTGCCCCAAAATTAACCCTAGGGGACCCAATTCCAACAGCTAGCTACACTTAGAATGGTAGGAAAAACTTTGATTTGGTGGGAAAGTAAAACTCAATTAGTTTTGAAGCAAAAAGGTGAAATTATCTCTTCATGGTCTAAGTCTGTTAAAGATCTTAGAAAAAAATTATATCCTTTAGGATATATGCAACATGCTGTAATGGATTGGCAGCATTTAAGGCAAGGTAAAGGACAAAGTTTGCAAGAGTTTACATAGGAATTCAGGAAAAAGGCATTAGCACTTAATGTTCCATTAAACACGTGAGAATTTAGGAAAAAGGCATTAGCACTTAATGTTCCATTAAACACATGAGAAACTTTTTTTATTTATATTGGAAGTTTCCATTCTTATTTGCAACATACATTGCTTATTTTTAATCCAATTGACTTTGATGAAGTGTGTGTACAAGGAATTCATATTGAATCAGGTGGCAGTCCTTTTTAGTCAAAATTTTCAAAGAACCCATTCAAGCATTTAGAGAACAAAGATTCCAAAGAAGGCAAGGGAAAGAGTAAGTTGAAAGGGAAGAAATCAACAACAACAAACAAGGAAGGAGAAACACATACATGTACTCATTGTCAGAGGGTTGGACATGAAGACTGCAAATGTTGGAAGCTTCATGTCAAACTTAAACCAATGAAGTTCCCTAAGAAGAAGGGTGAAATTAAAGCTAATGTTGCAGCACAAGAAGATTTTGGATCTCACTCTGGTGATGAAAATAAGATTCACTCTATGGGTTTGATAGGTATTCCTTCTGAAAATAGCTCTAGTTCTACATGTTTTGCATCTTCTTCAAAATATAATAATGTGATTGAAGAAAACAAGCGAGTTGAACCATTTCACATAAGGATCATATCCAAGAACACTAAGATAGACACATTATTCGATAGTCGATCAGCAGAAAATCTAATTTCTGAGGAACAAGTAAGGAAATTCATATTGGAAACAAGAATCATCTGAAACCATTCCCTTTAGGATGGTTGAAAGAAAATACTCAAATGAAAGTCACAAAACAATGTTGATTAAGGTTTGCAATTACAACTAATTTTGACAAAGTTGAGCTAGATGTGATTCCTTTGGATATATGTTGAGTTGTGTTGGGTAGTCCATACCTTTATGATAAAGATGCCATATTTCATAGAAAGAAGAATGAGTGTCATCTCTTTAAATATGGAATTGAATACATTGTCAGGGCACACATAATTAAGACAAACTTGGATTTAATCAATGTTAGTCAGATGAAAATGTTAATAAATTCAAGTAAAAAGTATATTCACGTGGTTGTTAAAGAACAAACCAAAGATAAGTATGACACTTTTCAAGGGGTTGATTCTCATTTTAAGGACAAATTGGTTGAAATAGTAGATTATTATAAAGAAATGTTCAAAGAACTAAAACGTTTACCTCCAAAATGAGAAAAACAACATGAGATTCAATTACAATCTGATGCCCCTCTCCTTAACATTGGCATGTATCGTATGCCAGTCATCGAAAATGAAGAGATTAAGAAACAAATTCAGTAATTGGTTGATAAAGGCTTCATTTGATCTAGTTCTTCTCCATGGGGAGATTATGTAGTAATTTTAGAGCCTTAAATAAAATCACCATTAAGAACAGGTATCCTCTTCCTAGAATTGATGATTTGCTTTATCAATTCAAGAATGTTTTTTTACTTTACAAAATTGAATTTAATAAGTGGTTATCATCATATTCGTATTGCAAAGAATGATATATGGAAAACTGATTTAAGACTAGACAAGGGTTATTTGAATGGTTGGCTATGCCGTTTGGGTTATGCAATGCTCCAAAAACTTTTATGAGAGTGATGAATGATGTTTTTGATCCTTTCATTGATAAGTTTTTCATTGACTATATAGATGATATTCTTATTTTCAATTCAAGTTGGAAAGAACACGTAAAGCATGTTAGACAAGTTTTTGATGTGTTGCAAAAAGAGAAACTTTATCTCAAACTCTCTAAATGTGAATTTGGAAAAACTTCCTTAGTATATCTTGGTTACCTAGGTTGAGTAGGTCAACTAAAAATTGATCCGACTAAAATTGATGTAAGATCTAAGCCTATTTTTTATCCATAATGTAGATATCAATCTTTTGGATTAACACACCATTAGAATTGGGACAATGTTTCGAACCAACTAATGTGCTTCATCTTGAGGATGAACCACATTAGTTGGTTCGAAACATCGATCCAATCCTAACAATGTGATTAATTCGAAGTATTGATATATATAAAATTGATGTACTTATTAAGTGATCGAGACCTCAAAATGTGACGGAAGTTATAAGTTTCTTGGGTGCAATTCAGTATTGGAGGAAGTTTCTTTCTCATTTCTCTTTTATGGCATCACCACTTCATGCTTTAACAAGTTCTAAAGTCTCCTTTCAGTATGGAGGAAAAAACAAAAATCATTTGATATTTTAAAGAAAAAAATTGGTACAGCTCCAATCTTGGCTTTACTGTACCTTCAACAGCCATTTCAAATAGAAACTGATGCTAGTGGGTATGCAATAGGTGCAATGTTATTACAAAAAGGAAATCCTATTCGTTTTCATTCAAAAGCATTTTCTATATAAGTTGCTAACTATACAAATTATGATAAACAATTGTATGAATTAGTGGTAAGTGTTAAAAAATGGAAACATTATTTAATGGGCAAAGAAGTAGTGATTCATACAGATCATTAGTCACTTTGGTTCCTTGAATCACAAACTAAGTTGCAACAGCCTTGACATTATAGATGGATGGGGTTTTTGCAGCACTTCCATTTAGTAATCAAATATAAGAAAGGTACCAACAATAAAGTAGCTAATATGTTATCAAGACCTTCTCTAAATGCTTCAGTTATTCTGGAAAATAGTTCTTTAGCACATGGAATTTATATAGAGTAATATGCTATAGATACTGATTTTCAGGATATTTATGAATCACTAACTCATGGTGGTCATGTGGAAGAAGTGAATCATCATGTTCATGACAGGTTATTGTACCATCTTGGAAAGTTGTGCATACCATAAGGAGAAAGAGTGCATGTGATCAGGGAAGCACATTCTTCTCGTGTTCCAGGACATTTTGGTGTAGGTTATTTTACTAACAGCTCTCCTTTCGAAACATGTTTTGGGTACCTGCCAAAATCACCAATGGAATTTATTTTTGGTGAAGAAGCTAATGAGCATGGACATGGAGATGGCGACAAAGAAATCAATTTCATTCAAAGAATCCAAAAAATTCATGAAGTAGTGCAGGATCAATTGGAGAAACGTCAGGCCAAGTACAAAATGCGTCAAGACAAGCATCATATGGATCATCGCTTCTAGGTTGGTGATCAAGTATGGCTATAAACAGCAAATAAAGGATGAAAGGTGAAGGTAAAAAGTTGAAACCTATAAGGTGTGGTCCTTCTAAATTTTTGAAAAGATTGGCCACAATGCATTCTAGTTAAACTTGCCTCTGTACTTTCATATATATTCAGTTGTAAATGTTGATAAATTTAAGTTATATGAACCTCCAATTCTCATGGATCTAGAGGAAGATGCTCAAATTCCAACTGTAGATGATTTTGCACTTGAATGTATGACTGAGTTACAGTAAGATTCCATCTTGGATAGGAATGTTTGCACTTCTAGGCGTGGATATGTAGAGTATCTTCAAGTGGAAATCAAAGGCATGAATCCAAGTAAATCAAGGTGGATGGATATCGAAAGGGTGAGGGAGTTGTACTCTCACCTCATGTATTCTTGAAAACAAACTTTTGGTGGTCCAAAAGCTTCCAGTGGAGAGGAATGATCCAACAAGATCCTCAAAATCCTCAACATTCAATAGTCTCATATTCTCATGAAACTAGCACCAAGTTGAAGAGATTGTCACGCTGAGTTTGGTGGTATGTTCGATTTCCAAAATGGCCTCCCTATAAGGGAGAAAATTCACTTTGAAGTTTTGTTCAAAGAGGAAAAAAATGGGTGAGAGCAGGACAAGTTGGAGTCTGATAACAGGGTACATGGAAGTCTCACAGCAGGGAAGGTGGTAGTAAAAATACCAAGCAAAGGGGTCACACTACCAAGGTGTGGGTCAAACGTGTGACCACTAGGCCGACACTACAAAAATTTACCAACAGAGCTCACAAGTCTTTGTTATATAATGAATGCAAGACTATATTTAAATGTTAATTGAATTGGCTATGGTGGAAAATGTTGGTAGAGCCTGTCATATCCATTAGGCCCGCCAAAATCTTGGTTTGTTTATTGGTACTACCAAACAACACTACTAGAGTCTCCAAACTTGGTGTGGGTTCAACTATAATACAATGTTGATTCCTATTTTAAAACATTCCAAACACCACGGATAGGCGAGATTATATCTATGTCCTTTTCGGTGTAATGTTTAAACTATATGTCATGTATAATATTTTGTTTTGCCAAAATGCTATCTTAAAACTTTGGATATGATCCATATATTACATATGGCACATAGTTGTAACATATTACTATGTTTTACCAATCAAATCTCGGGAGGCCCGCGAGCTTGACTCTGGGACCTCCTGTGGGTTATTTAAAAGGATTTTCCAATGTTCCAAGGCCACACGAGAAGTAATGTGAAGCTGAGAATATTGTTTTGTACAGTTCCTGCAAATTCATTTTGAGGCATAACTTGGAAAATGTTGGGCCTTTTTGTAATTTGAAGGCTGTGTTGGGAAGTTAATGCTGAGGCCTACCATTTGATAATTTCCATTGATGCCTATGAGAAAACTCAAGAATGGAGAATTTTGATGTAAACAGAGTTTATGAGCATTTTCAATACATCGGATGCCCATTGGAAGTGGACTTGGAGATGTAGTCTAGGGGGGATGAACTCTGTCTTCAAATTTTCTATGTTTTCTTCTTATTTGTTCTATTCATGGTTGATTTCAGATTTCGAGTATTATGTTTAAGGCACTTGAAAATCAAATTTTCCTCATTTATTCACTTGAAGGCAACCTTAGTTAATATTTGGTGAAATTGTGCAAATAGTCAATTATGTTATTTTTGGATCAAATTCTTCTTTACTACTGTTACCTATGATACTAAGTTTCCTTTGCAACATGAGGTGAAATTGCTAATTTATTTCTTTCTTATAATTAATATTATTTTAAAATAAAGTTAGTCTTTAGTTTTTTAGCTTTGTAAAATTAACTGAGCTTTTATGATTGTTTCAATTTAGAAAACTAAGATATATGATGAAGTATGTATTTTGATGGTTATTATTGATGTTTATAGGTGTTCATTTACCAATTAATTTATATATCTACACTAATTTAATTAATTTTAATATTTTTTAAATTTTAGAAATATGAGATATATTATGAAACAATGGTTTCAATGTTTATAAACATTGTTTAGCCATTTAATTTATATCGCTTACCTAGTTGCATTTTATTTTTTAATATAAGTGTTTAATTTAAATATTTATTCTTTATATGAATAAAAATCATAATTTATAATAAAATTACAATTTAGTTCATTTTTATAATATTTTTCTAATCATATGAAATTATAAATTAATACTGATTACTAGTAATCTAATTTATATTATTATATTAATTATAATATTTATTTTTATATATATTTGTAATATTTATTTATAATAAATTTAATTTTAAAATAAATTATTTAATAATTATTTTATTTTCATTTTTGAACTTTTACAGTGGATTTTGCAAAATATCAAAATTTCCCAAAGTTAAGATCTCATACGCTTTCACTTGTTCTAATAAGATTAATCGTCTGGGTAACAACCTAAAAAGATATATTTTTTTGCATTTCATAATCAATTAAGATTCAAAGTCTACATACAATCATGATGTCAACTATGGCTGTGGAAGGATGTAAAAAAAATTAGAAAAGAATAGGAGGTAAACAATTATGTTTGACCACCGGTCAACTGGACTACGAAAATAGAAAATGAGGTAATTAATAATTATGTTTGCCCATGGTCAACTCGGCCACGAAAAGAAAAATGAAGCAAACAATTATATTTTGCCACTGGTCAACTGGACTACAATGTCAACTTGACATACAGATGATATGGACAATATTCGATAAGAGTGACCATAATTACCCAATTAAAAATTCAACGAAAATAATGATCTCCGCTTGAGATTGAAAGATGTGATGAAGGGTGTATTCCCTTGCCAAATCTGGCAAGAAACATCTGATAGATTTTCTCAATAGGATGCGTTCCATCCCAAAACACGTATTTCTCTGGACGTTTGCAAAGAAAAGAACTATATTCTCCATGCTCGTTCCTTGGGATCTCCAATCCACAAGACACATCTGTGTTAAAAGGACCCGCTCCACGGCACACAGGCATCGTGTTTTTAAAACCTGCAACCAAAGCCACGTCCCATAGTGTATTTTGTCAATTCACAAGCCAATCAATGCCTATAACGTTTTTGAAATTTGCACTGGTTTTTAAAATATCTCTAAGTTTTACCATAGGATTCGCCCTGTTGGATTAAATTTAATACAAAATCAGAAGCGTTAGCAAGTAGGATCGTTTCTCCGTCTAATTTTTTATTTAGCTGGTTTACAAGCAGTCTGAGACCATCATTAAATTTCACCGCGAGCTGACTTGCAGTTTCCGGACAGAGTGTTAGGTTGTTTCTTTTATTAACGAGTGATCGATATATTTATTTTAATTAAATTTGATTTTAAATATTTTTGTTGGAACGTGTGATTGATTTTCAATTTAAAAGAGAATTTCAAAAAATAATTATCCTTGGATTTTACAAGAGTGTGGGTGGTCATAATTATGAAATAATGGTAGCTTTTAGGGTAGCTTGGAAAAACGTGTAAATATGTTTTTTAAATATTACAAGGTTTTTAGTTTGATTTTTTGAATTAATCCATGTCCATTTTAGGGGTAAGTGTGGTGCACCCATTGGTTTTGATAGTATTGAACAAAATGGGCCCCATGTCACATGAGTAGGAGACTAGATTGTGTATACCTAGATTTTGCAAACATTGTGTATGAATATATTAATCTTAGATTGTACAAAATTCATGGCTACCACACTATATATGCAAACTTTAAAGACGAAGCCATTGAGAAATATAAGGTCAAAGAGTTATACTTGATCTTAACCCATGTTTTACTTTTGTTTTGTCCAAGCTACAAAGGCTAGGGAAAACCTTAGAGTACATTCCCTTATTATGAGGATGGAATCTAGGGTACGCCCTAGAATCTCCAAGGAACACGGTCATTCAAGAGTAGGGCTCAAATCAATTACATCAATATACTCATTATGAGCTCAACATGTCACTTACGGGAATTGAACCTAGGTGGGGAGGATAACAATACTCCCAACCAGTTGGCATGATCTTAGCCTATGGTGTATCTATAAATAGTATGATCATCTACGCTTAAAATATTAATCATAAAAACTTTAATGAATGATTAGAAAGCATGTTGAAAATAATCATCCTAGCTACTACATATTCATTCTATTGTTGAAGTTGAACAATGCTCACAATGGCATCTATGAGTAATCACAATGAAGAAACACATAAAAATGATCTTGGTAATAAAGAAATCACAATACATCATATAATAACAAATAGTTTTACTAATGGTCTTTCATTGAGTAGGTACTTACTCAAGGAAGACTAGAAAACCCTTTTATAATCTCTAAATTACCACTAATAAAATTAAGTTTTTATTAATCAACAATTTAGAAATTACATAACTATTTTTGAAGCACATAATACTTTTTTCAATTTGATTGTAAAGAGAGAACAATTCTGATCCAAAATGGATCCAAAACACCCTCTAAGTCTTCAAAATAAAAAACTATCGCAAAATGATGAACTTATGAAAATATCAGATTACACTATCTCGCGTGAAAAACATGAAGAAACAGTGAAAAACAGAGTTATCGGGGGCTTGAACAATGATGCACAGGAGTTGTCGGATTTGGTCGATCAATGGTCCATATCCGATCAGCATATCGCAATTGGCGGTGGCAAGCGGAGGTCATTTGAGGCACACATATATAGTTGTGATAGCAATCAGTGCAAATCAATGGGGACCGTCGATCAAGTGCGCAGATCGACGACCTAGGTTGACTCTCGATATTGCATCGGCAATATACAAGGATTGCTTACCAATAGCCCAGGGACTTTGCGATATGTGATTGCGATATAATCGCATCGCAATATCGCATTAGAGCAACACAAAGAAGCGGGGCCGATACATGTGACTACGATAGCGAGACCCAATGGATTATAGTTGAAACTTAATATATTTTGAGTTTTGGAAAATGGGTTTTTCTATGTATTTCATATTTTCGTTAAATAAACCAAATACAAAGGGAATGCACCCAATGCAATGAACCCAGACCCGAAAGGGTTTATAAATGCAAATGTATATTTTTTGAAGCCCGCCATAAAACCATTCAACGGTATTTTTAGTGTTTTAATGTATTTTTCAAATATAAAGGAAACCATGGAATAGGGGCATTGCAACTTGTGATAACAATTTAAAGGTGGACCCGACAGAATATAGGGCGGAATTAATGATTTTTGAAGTCCAATAAATGTAAGAATGGCGGATTTTCCCATGTTTTAGAGTATTTCTCTGTGTAAACAGACGACGGCCATTTTTTGGGATTTCAAAGGTGTGATGGTCCCTTCCGTTACAGAACAGGTGGCCACAGTCCTTGAAGGCATTGAGCAATGATTGCTAATGCTCAGAGGGGGATTTGAGCAGACAGAGGCTGGGATCCAGAGAGCCTAGAAGAGGAAACAAATAGACAATACCAATTGGCTTAAAAACCATATAGGAAAGAAGACAGAGACAAGCAGTTCTGAGACAAAGAGAAGACATAGACAGAGAGTGAGAGAAAGAGTTTGTGTACTCGGAGAGGCTTGAGGGATTCAAGCAAAACTCCTGTTGTTTTGTATCTGTTGTGTTGAGAGTCCTTTTGAGCTCACATTTTGTAAAACTTTGCTCTTGAAGACATAATAGAGACATCACCACTAAAGGTTGGACCAAGAGACGCAGCCCAAGAGTTTTGGGTGACCTCCATATTAAACTTGTTGTGTTTATGTGTGTTTGTCAATTATGTTTCTCTAACTACTCAATTTTCTATATTATTCGCAGTCTTATCGATCCATTGCACTAAGTAATATAGGAAAATCCATGCACATGAGTCTGTAATACCTTAAAAGTAATCTAAGATCTCATTTTCAGATCAAGTGGTATCAGAGCTTTAGGTTTGCTAAGGTTAGACAAGCTTGTGCTAGATTGTTGAATGCCAACTAAGTCAAATCTCAAATGAGGAGAAGGAGAGCTTGTTGAGACTAATCCAGAGATTGGAAGAGTCTACTCTCAGAGGAGAATGGTTAGAGAAGTCCCATTCGAATCAGAATCTCAATTCATGGACAACTTTATGGCCATGCAAGCCATGGTGGAAGAAATGTATCGGTAATTTAAGAAGGATCGAGGTGAAAGCACCTCAACACCCAAACAAGGAAAAGGAGCAGAGGAACCTCTTATAGTTGCCCATTCAGAAGGAAAAAAGAAAGGGGAAGAGCCTCCTCCATCAACACCTCCTTCTAGCCTCGAAAAGAAAAAGAAGAAAACATCTTTGATTAAATTAGATGTAAAGTTTTATTTGCCAAACTATGATAGAGAACTAAATGTAGAAAATCTAGATAACTAGATTAGACAGATTGATGTGTATTGCAGGGTGTAGAACATTGATCCAGAAAGGAGAAAAATTCAGCTGGCTAGCCTTTGCCTTGGAGGAACTGCACTAGTGTGGTAGGAAGGCAGGACACCAGCTGATTTGAAAAAGCATGGTAGAAATATTTCTACCTGGAACAAATTTGTTTCTGCCATTAAAAAACAATTCTATCCACTAGCTTATATCCAACAAGCAATGATGAGTTGGAAAACTCTTTTCCAATTAAAGGGCCAAAGTGTACAAAGCTATACCCAAGAATTTAGAAAAATAGATTTAACTCTAAGCATTTCTCTAGACTCACCTGAAACTTTGTTGAAGTATATAAGTGGTCTACATAGCTATTTGAAGCACACCATTCTCATGTTTAATCCCACTAGCCTAGATGATGTATTAGTTCAGGCTACACATCTAGAGGCTAGAGGAAAGAATGTGAACCCAGAGATTGGGGGATCATTAAAACCCTCTACAAGCAAAAACAAGGAAAAGAAGAAGCTGAGATGGAAAGAGAGGAAGACAAATGCTCTACAAAAAGACAAAAGTTCATGCACTCATTGTAAGAAGGATGGACACGATGATGAACATTGCTGGTCTATGCATCTAGAGCTGAAACCTAAAAAGTTGGGTGGTAAGAAGAAGAAGATTGTTGCTACTATTCAGAAAGACTTGGGGTCAAACTCAGGTGATGAAAAAATAGTCACAACCATAGGTATACAAGGTAAAAATTTTGAAGCATCTACAAGTAATTATACACAATCTATTGATAATGAAGATAATGAGAGGAAAAGACATGGGCCTTTTCATATTAGAGTTATTTCCAAACACCAAAAGGTTGATACTTTACTTGATAGTGGATCACAAATAAACTTGATTTCTGAAACAATTGTAAGGAAGTTGGGCTTACTAACAACACCTCACAAGAAGCCATATCCATTAGGTTGGGTATGTGATAAAGCAAAGCTACAAGTGACTAGACAATGTAAAATTAGGTTTGCTATTGGGTCAGCATTTGTAGATGAGGTTGAGTTAGATATAGTTCCCTTGGATATATGTGGTATTGTTTTAGGAAGTCCTTATTTGTATGATAGAAAAGCCATATTCTATAGAGCTGAAAATAAGTATCAACTCATTAAATATGGAATAGAATATATTGTAAGAGCTCATAAACTCAAAAATAACTATTCTCTCATAAACTCAAGGCAGATGAAAAGAATTGTAAATTCATGCAGCAATTTTTACTAATGGTTGTAAAGGAAAAGAACCCTGATAAAACAAATGTATTTGAATGTTGTGATGCTAAACAGAAAGCTAATTTAGTTAAAGTTGTTTCACGCTATGATATCCTATTTCAAGAACCTAAAGTTCTGCCACCCAAAAGGGAAATAGTACATGATATTCATTTGCAGCAAGATGCTCCATTGCCTAACATAAGAATGTATAGGTTATCCACTTTAGAGAATGCAGAGATCAAGAAGCAGGTACATGAAATTCTCGATAAAGGGTTCATAAGACCAAGCACGTCACCATGCGGATTTCCAATCGTGTTGGTGAGAAAGAAAGATGGTTTGTGGAGGATGTGCATTGATTACAGATCACTGAATAAAATAATGATTAAGAATCATTATCCTCTTGCTCGCATTGATGATCTATTACATCAACTGAAATAAAAAGTTTACTTTTCCAATTTGGACTTGCATAGTGGCTATCATTAGGTCATAGTAGCAGAACTAGATGCATGGAAGACTACTTTCAAAACAAAGCAAGGGTTGTATGAATGGTTGGTTATGCCTTTTGGCTTAACTAATGCTCCTACCACTTTCATGAGAGTTATGAATGATGTACTCAGACCTTTTATTGATTATTTTGTAATTGTATATTTAGATGACATTTTTGTTTTCAGTAAAACATGAGAAGAACATTTGAAGCATGTAAAACAAACTTTAGATGTTTTGAAAAGAGAAAATCTCTATGTGAAGTTGTCAAAATGTGAGTTCGGCAAAACATCTTTAAATTATTTGGGTCATATTGTAGGGGGTGGTGAATTGAAGATAGAACCCTCTAAGGTTGAAGTCATTGTGAACTAGCCTAAACCCAAATCTGCTACACAAGTTAGGAGTTTCCTAAGAGCAACACAATATTGGAGAAAGTTTATTGCTAAATTTTCCTTGATTGTAGCTCCCTTACATTCTTTAACAGGATTGAATAATGTTTTTCAGTGGGGAGGAAAATAGCAAAAATCCTTCAACACCTTACAAGAAAAAAATCAGTACAGCACCAGTACTAGCACTACTAGATCTTCAATGACCATTCGAGATTGAAACAGATGTCAGTGACTATGCCATGGGAGCAGTGTTGATGCAACACGGTAAACCCATATACTATCATTCTGAGACATTTAATTCTGTAGTAGTTAATTATCCCACATATGATAAAGAATTGTATGCTTTAGTACTGAGTGTGAAAAACTCGAAACATTACCTAATGAGCAAAGAAACAATTATATATATAGATCATCAACAACTTCAATATTTGCACTCATAAACTAAATTGCAGCAATCAAGACACTATATGTGGATGGGTTTTCTACAACAATTTCATCTTGTTATAAAATATAAGAAGGGAATACAAAATAAGGTTGCAGATATGTTATCGAGACCAATCATAAATGCATCTACTATACTTACGAATAACTCAGTAATGCATGAAAGCTACATTGAACAATATGATCAAGATGCAGATTTTAAAGATGTATATGCAACTTTAAGTCATGGAAAACAAGTAGAAGAATTAGATTATTATGTTAAGGATCAACTCTTGTATCATTTGGGAAAGCTATGCATTCCTCAAACTGAAAGACTTAACATAATCCGAGACGAACATACTTCTATAATATCAGGTCATTTTGGTGTAAGTAAAATAGTTGCACAACTGCAACAATTTTGTTATTGGCCAAGAATGCATGAAACAGTTTCTAGATATATTAAAGGGCGTACCATGTGTGCTAAAAGCAAGCCCAATAATAGAAAATTAGGCTTGTACACTCCACTACCATTTCCTTCTCATCCTTGGGAAAATGTTTCCATGGACATTGTTGGGGGATTGCCAAAATCTAGAAAAAGTCATGACTATTTATATGTTATTGTGGATAGGTTCAACAAAATTTGTATTTTAATACCTTGTAACAAGAAGATTATAGCTGAACAAACAACGAATTTGTTCTTTCAGCATGTATGGGTTCATTTTGGGTTACCCACTTCCATTATATCTGATCGAGATTCCCGATTTGTTGGGAAGTTTTATTCAAATCCGTGGGAATTGATGGAAACCATACTGAAGAAGAGCACAACCTTTCATCCACAAACAGATGGCCAAACAGAGGTGGTCAACAGGACATTGATCCAGTTGCTCAAAGACTATTTCAGTAAGCATTCTAAGCTTTGGGATGAAGATTTTTGTTATGTGCAACATGCTTACAACTATGCCAAGTTGTCAGGCTCCAACCCTAAACCCCCTTATTTATGTAATAGGGTCAAGTCATAGTTATAGTTAAGTAAAGAGTCAATAAAGCCCATATTAATAATTGTAAGTGATTGAATTTCATTTAAAGAAGGGACCACAGTTAGTTGCAAATGGGCCACAGTAGTAGATAGATGGTATTAATAAGAACCATGGTATTGACCCATGTATTGCATGTATGAATCTTATATAAAGGGTAGAGACTCCTCTCAAGGAGCATCGTGTCTTATTTTCTAATTGATCCCATCTCTATTAGAGGTTGTCCCCTTGAAGAGGCAAGTGAACATTTCTTTCCTTTCTGAATAATAAAATACATGTTCTTATTTCTTATTGTCCTGTGCTTTGGGTATATTTCTTCACATATTTGGTACTCTGGCATATTCTCACAGGTCAAGAGGATAACAAGTGGTATTAGAGCACTTTCTAAGGATGGTGGGATCTCCATTTTTAGCAGATTTTTTTTTTGGCTAGAGACATGTTTTGGCGTCTTTAAACCACAGGATCTGTCATTGAGCACATAAACCTACAGATTTGGGGAGGCATGCACACACGAAATACAAGGGGTGGTCACGCTTGTTGGACTCCCTTGTAACCCCTATGGGTACCCCTTTGTGTAGTAGTGCATTAGGCAGAACCGTGCACGAACTGTCTTCCAAGTACCCTCTAGGTATATTGGAAGCCCCCTAGGCTCTCTTGAAACCTCGCCATAGATAAACTGTCAGCCGTCTTGCTGCTATAATACACCGAGAACAACACTTTGGGAGACTACTCGCGCATATGATAGGGTAGTTGGGTTATACGGCTAAGAGTATGGTTGATCCTCCTTGGTTAGTGCCTTGAAAGATTGGGTTGAGTACTACTGTCAGACCCTTATGTTTATTGCGATCTGTAGCACCTAACACTCCTTGAGACCATAGTTCCCTTGTCTCTCTCTAGATCAAGCATCATCTTTTCCAAATCAGATCTAGCAGGTGGGGTCTTGTCGCAGCTGCCACAATCAGATCCGCCATTCAGATCTAGCAGTAGGGGTTCGATCACAGCCACACTCCTACTCATACTCTGTAGTTGAGGGTTCGTCGACATATTTGACTATTTGTGTGGGCCCCTATACCTGGGCGTGATTCTCGCAGGACATTAGGCAGAATTTACTTTTTTGGGATTCGATTACTGTAGTATTCCTAAGCGAGGAGTAAAACTCCTTTCAGAGTTAAAAAAAAAATTGGGTGGTCTCAAATTTTATTTATTTTTCTCGTAGTAATGATAAGTGCATTGGATCAGTGCATGGTACAAACCAGAGCTCAAGCTATGGCCAATGAGAAGACCAACACCCTTGAACAAAATTTGGATGCATTACTAACAAAGATCTACCTTAACTGACACAATCACAAAGGGCAAGTCGGGGGAACAATTGGAGGCATATGCTTTTAATGAAAACATTGAAGGTGAGTCTAGCCATTCCCTTCACCTCTTTGGAAATGACTAACAGTCCCAGCCATGACCACCCAAGCTCGACATGTATAAATTTGATGGCTCTCATCCGGCCACATGGCTAGCACAAATGGAACAATATTTCACATTGAATCACATCAGAGATGATGCGACTTAGCTAAGTATGGGTAGCATGTACTTGGACCATGAAATATTGCAATGGTGGCAGTGGCATCAACATTACTATGGAAGGCCTATGACTTGGCAAGTATTTGCAAAAGCCCTTACAGATCAATTCAACCATGAATATAATTTTTTGGGTCATCTTACTAAGCTCTGGCAGACAGGAACAATGAAAGAATATATTACAGCCTTTCAAGCCTTAGCCTTCCGCACAGGAGGTCTACGAGATGAGTTCTACTTGGAATATTTTGTCAGCGTTCTCAAAGAAGCCATACAAGCCCACGTTCGACTGCAACACACAATCTCATGGTTGGATGCTTGCAAGATAGCTCGCGAAGTAGAATGCGCATTAGCGACTTAGTCGAATCGTCCAAATTTCATAGCCAAGGGTCGCCCCACCCAATATCCAAGCACTAGCCAAATACTTAAGGTTCAAAAGGTGTCACTAGTGGAAATGGCAGAAAGAAGAAAGTAAGGATTGTGTTACTACTGTGATGAGAAATACTCCCCGAGGCATAAATGCAAGGAACCCAAATTCTTTCAGATTGATGCTTCTAATCACAGTTCATCGGAGGAAGCCACACCATTTGAGGAACCAAAGGAGGAAGATGAGGACAACCAACCAGACAATGTTCTCCAAGCTACACCTGATGAACCAATTATCTCACTTCATGCTTTGGCAGGGATTTCTACTCCCCAAACTCTCAAAATCAGAGGTTTTATTAAGCATCTCCCTATAGTAGTCTTGATTGATAGTGGCAGTATGCATAACTTCATCCATCAAAGAGTCAATGAAGCAGTGCATTGCTTTGTCAGAGAAGTCTCTAATTTCCAGGTCCAAATTGCTGATGGGGGGACAATGAAATGTGAAGGCCACTGTGAAAATGTGAAACTTCAAATGGGGGATTATTGGTTAAAGACCCACATGTTTGCCATATGCATGGGAGGGTGTGACATTGTCTTGGGTGCTGAATGGCTCCGCACACTCGGCTCAATCACAATGGATTTCTAGGAGTTATATATGAGATTTAAGTAGAAAAACCACACACATACCCTCAGTGGAATCCAGGAAAGTGCTCCCTCTATCATCAGCTCGCATAGGATGGAAAAATTGTTAAAAAAGGGCCACCATGGAGTTATAGTGCATTTTAATGCCATCGAGGCCTTCGAACCCACTTCTCTTCATATTTATCCTGAGAAGCAATAAATCTTAAACAACCATCTTCTAGTCTTTGACAAGCCTCATGAGCTTCCACCCTCGAGAGGGGAACATGATCAGACCATTACTTTGGTCCCAGGGGACCAACCACCAAATGTGCACCCATATAGATATCCATTTGCCCAAAAGAATGAAATTGAAAAAATCATCAAGGAACTCCTGGAAGTAGGCGTCATTCATCCTAGCATTAGTCCTTATTCATCGCCTGTGGTCATGGTGCTTAAGAAATATGGGGAATGCCGTATGTGTCCTGACTTTAGGGCCCTCAACAATTTGACAGTGAAAGATAAATTTCCCATCCTAGTCGCCGATGATTTGGTGGATGAACTAAATGAGGCTCAATTCTTTACTAAGCTCGACCTTCGCTCGGGCTATCACCAAATTCACATGAAGGAAGTAGACATTACAAAGATTGCTTTCTAAACTCATGAAGGCCATTATGAATTCCTTGTCATGCCATTTGGTCTTTGTAATGCCCCATCGACTTTTCAGAGCCTCATGAACCACCTGCTCAAAACATATCTTAGAAAATTTGTCCTTGTTTTCTTTGATGATATCCTCATCTACAACCACACCTGGGCCACACATCTTCAGAATGTAGATCTGCTCTTGCAATTTCTTTGGAAGCATAAATTATTTGTCAAGATGCCCAAGTGTTGTTTTTGCATGGAAGAAGTTGAGTATTTGGTCTACATTATGGGGCGTGAAGGTGTCAGGGTGGACCCTAAAAATATCCAAGCAATGCAGGATTGGCCTGAACCAAAGACCTTGAAGAGCTTGAGAGGATTTTTGGGTCTCACGGGTTACTATCGCAAATTTGTCCGCAATTATGGTCGCATTGCTAGACGGCTCACTTACCTTCTCAAGAAAATGCATTTCTTTGGAATGATTAAGCGCAATAGGCATTTATAGCTCCCAAACATGCCATGTATTCCACTCTTGTATTAGCACTACCAGACTTCACCGAATCTTTTGTGATTGAATGTGATGCTTTAGGTACGGGTATTGGGGCGGTCTTAATGCAGGTTGACCCTTGGCCTTCACTAGCCAACAACTAAGTGGGACAAATCTGGGACAATATAAGTATGAGAAGGAGATGATGGCCATCTTACATGCAGTGGATACCTTGTGACTATACTTATTGGGGCAGAATTTCCAAATCCGCACAGATCATCAAAGCCTTAAATATTTTTTGGAGCAATTCCTATCCTCGCCACAATAAAATAAATGGCTCGCCAAAATGTTGGGATATGGTTATGAGATAATTTACGAGAAAGGGAGTGAAAATTTCATAGCAGATGCATTATCATGCCAATTTGAGTAAGAAAGCACCCTACTCGCAATCCCCCTTCCCATTCTAGAATGGATTGAGGAGGCTCACAAGGAATGGTTTTCACATCCTTTACTCTCCCAACTCATTAATAAATTGCAGTCGGATCCAAATTCCATAGCGGGCTACTCTTGGCAGGATGAGATCCTTCGCTACAATGACAAAGTCATGATATCACCAACATCCACCATCAAAAGTCGCATTTTGGTGGAGTTGCACTCATCTCCCAATGCAAGCCATTCAGGCTTTCAGAAGACTTATGCTTGCACTCAACGTTCATTCTTTTGGATAGGCATGAAAAAGGACATTCTTAATTTTTTAGCTGAGTGCGACGTATTTTAGTGCCACAAAGGAGAAACAATCAAATCCCTAGGCACGTTAAAACCATTGCCCATCCCGACCTCAATCTCGATGGAGGATTCTATGGACTTCATTATGGGTCTTCTGAAGTCAGGCAACAATTCAGTCATCATGGTGGTTGTGGATAAACTTTCTAAGTATGCTAATTTTTGCGCCCTACCCCACCCTTTTACACCAACCTTGGTGGCTTAATATTTCATGGAACAGATCTTCAAATTACATGGCATGCCCACTTCCATTGTGTCTGATCATGACCCGATATTCACTAGTAACATTTTGCAGGAACTCTTCAGGCTACAAGGTACCCAACTACAACTCGGTACTTCCTATCATCCCAAAACTGATGGTCAAACTAAAGCATTCAACAAACGTCTGGAGACCTCCCTTAGGTATTTCACTTTAGAGAAGAAAAATCTATGAGTACAATGGTTACCTCTAGCCGAATGGTGGTATAACATTAATTATTATGCCACCACCAAAATGACTCTATATGAAGCAGTTTATGGTCAAGTCCCTCCTTCACCTACTTCTTATATCCAGGGATGCTCGACGGTACAAGCAATGGATCAACTACTACAGAACCGAACAACCATGTTGGCCCACCTTAGAGAGAATCTCCATCAAGCTCAAAACTGCATGAAGCAACAAGCAGATCAACATCGTTCTGAATGCCAATTTCAAGAAGGGGATCAGGTATTTTTGTGGCTGCAACCATATAAGAAAACATCACTCAAAGACAAGGGTTGTCAGAAATTATCTCCAAAATTCCACAGATTGTATCAAGTACTTCAACACATCGGAGAAGTAACCTACAAGCTAGCTTTTCCACCCAGTGCAAAAATCCAACCAATATTCCATGTCTCATGCCTCAAGAAAGTAATTGGGAACCATTCTCAAATTCAAACCAGTCTACCAGAATTGGATGAAGAAGGTTCAATCTGGCTCCAACCTGAACAGGTTCTTGACACGCGAGAATGGCACCTACGTGGCCACACGATCAAGGAAGTCCTTGTTAAGTAGAAAGACACCTCTCTGGAAGATGCAACCTGGGAACCAACCACTGTCCTTCAACAGTTTCCACAACTTCAACCTTGAGGACAAGGCTATTTTTATGGGGGAGGGCATGTTAGGGTCCAACCATAACCCCCTTATTTATGTAATAGGGTCGAGTCATAGTTATAGTTAAGTAAAGAGTCAATAAAGCCCATATTAATAATTGTAATTGGTTGACCTGCATTTAAAGAAGGGACCACAGTTAGTTGCAAATGGGCCATGGTATTAGATAGATGGTATTAATAAGAACCATGGTATTGACCCATGGTATTGCATGTATGAATCCTATATAAAGGATAGAGACTCCCCTCGAGGAGCATGATGTCTTATTTTGTAATTGAGCCCAACTCTATTAGAGGTTGCCCCCTCAAAGAGGCAAGTGAACATTTCTTTCCTTTCTGAATAATAAAATACATGTTATTATTTCTTATTGTTCTGTGTTCTGGGTATATTTCTTCGCATATTTGGTATTCTGGTATCTTCTCACAAGTCAAGAGCATAACACAAGCACTCTTCTACACAAAGATCTCCTTCTGAGACTTGTTTTCGTTTTACACCAAGGCGTCCCTTGGATTTTATCTTCAGTAAAGACATAGCAGTTGATGGACACAATGATGCAGACAAAGCAACCAATTTCATTCAACAGATCCAAGAAATTCACCAGGAAGTGCAGGAACAACTGTAAAGAAGCCAGGACAAGTACAAGGCAAGGCATGACAAGCATCGAATTGAGCATAGCTTCCAAGTTGGTGATCAAGTCTGGCTATACATAGCAAAGAAAGAATGCAAGGTGAAGCTAAGAAGTTGAAGCCAATAAGGTATGGGCCTTTCAAGATACTTGAGAAAATTGGTGAAAACACTTTTCGCATTCATTTGCCAGCTTATATGAATATATATTCAGTCATTACTGCAAAGAACTTGAGACTATATGAACCTTCATTGATTGAAGATCTCAAAGAACAAAGTGAGTTGTCTTCTATTGATGATCTTTTGCCTGAATATCTCAATGACTTGCAGGAAGATATAGTTCTAGACAGGGAGGTGAGAAATATGCACAGAGGGGATTTTGAGTACGTCAGAATCAGACTCAAAGGTTCAAAACCAAGCAGTATACAATGGATAGAAATTGGATAAGTGAGGAAGTTGTATCCTCACTTGATTGATTCTTAAAAACCAACTTTTGGTGGTCCAAAATCTTTTTCAGTGGGAAGGCATGATCCAAAATGGATTCAAAACACCCTTTAAGTCTTCAAAATAAAAAATTATCACAAAAGGATGAACTTATGAAAATAGCGAATTACACTATTGAGCTTGAAAAACATGAAGAAACAGTGAAAAACAGAGTTAACGGGGGCTTGAACAATGATGCATAGGAGCCTTCGACTTTGGCGATCAACTGTCTAGATTCAATCAGCATATCACAATTGGCGATGGTAAGAGGAGGTCATTGGAGGCGGCCATATGACAGTTGCGATAGCGATCAGTGCAAGTCAATGAGGACTATCGATCAAGTGCACAGATTGACGGCCTAGGTTAACTTGCGATATCACATTGGAAATATACAAGGAGTGCTTACCAACAGCCCAGGGACTTTGCGATATGCGACTACGATATAATCGCATCGCAATATCGCATTGGAGCAACACAAAGGAGTGGGGCCGATACATGTGACTATGGTAGCCGGACCCGACGAGATTATAAATGAAACCTAATATAATTTGAGTTTTGGAAAGTGGATTTTTCTATGTATTTCATATTTTCATTAAATAAAAAAAATACAAAGGGAATATGCCCAATGTGATGAACCCGGACCTGAAAGGGTTTATAAATGCAAATGTATATTATTTTAAGTCTGGCATAAAGCCATTTGACGGTATTTTCAGTGTTTTAATGTATTTTTACAAATACAAAGGAAGCCACAATACAGGGGCATTGCAACTTGCGATAGCAATTTAAAGGCAAACCAGATGGAATATAGGGCGGAATTAATGATTTTTAAAGTCCGATAAATGGCATATTGGTGGATTTTCCCGTGTTTTAGAGTATTTCTCTGTGTAAATAGAGGACAACCATTTTTTTGGATTTCAAAGGCGCGATGGTCCCTTCCATTACATAACAGGTGGCCACCGTCCCTGAAGGTGTTTAGCAATGATTGTTAACACTCAGAGGGGAATTTGAGCAGACAGAGCCCAAGAACCAGAGAGGCCAGAAGAGGAAACGAATAGACAACGCCAGTTGGCTTAAAATCCATAGAAGACAGAAGATAGAGACAAGCAGTGTTGAGACAGTGAGAAGACAGATACATAGAGTGAGAGAAAGAGTCTATGTACTCAGAGAGGCTTGAGGGATTCAAGCAAAAATCCCATTGTTTTGTATCTTTTGTGTTGAGACTCCATTTGAGCTCACATTTTGTAAAACTCTACTCTTGAAGACATAATAGAGAGGTCACCACTGAAGGCTAGAGCAAGAGATGTAGCCCAAGAGTTTTGGGTGAAGTCCATATTAAACTTGCTATGTTTATGTGTGTTTGTCTATTTTGTTTCTCTAACTGCTCAATTGACTATAATCTTATCGATCCGTTGCACTAAGTAATATAGTAAAATCCATGCACATGAGTCTGTAATACCTTAAAAGTAATCTAAGATCTCATTTTCAGATCAAATTCAAACCAAAAGATCTTATTTAAGAGTTGTGAATTAGTTAAAAATAAGGGACTCACTAGGAGGGATCAAAATGCTTCACAATTACTTCATAGTAAAAAGCAACATGTTTTCTTAATTAAAAACTATTGCTGGTCATGGCTAAGCCATGGAGCTTTGAACTCTAGCTTAACAGTTTAGCTACCATATGAGTTTCTTAACATCATATTAGTCAATGCCACAAAATGGGTGATAAGATCCTTAAAATTTGTACTTTTTCCCCCAAGGTTGAAATATTTTGTATCGTAATGAAAAGAAGGTTGTTTTGTGAAGAATTCCCATATCCATTATAGTAGTTGAATGGAGATAGTAATTTAATTAACACTATGGATATTATACAACATCAATGTAAATCCTCAGTTTGAAGTAGGCACAAACAACTTCATACCATAATATCATGATCAACAAATTAAATTAAGGATTCAAGTAAGATCCAACAATCATTATAAACTCTCATCCTTATGCCCAATCCAATTAATTAAAATAAAAATTATTGAATAAAATTGAAATAGTTATTAAATAATACTTTGAGAATATTCTAAGTACTTTAAGAGACAATTGGGTAGCTATACACTACAAGGAAAACACCTTCTAGCAAAGGTTTTTGTGAATATTTTTAGTGTTACTAGATTGGGGGAAATTATAAAAGAAACATTTGCTAGAACCTTGAGTAATAGTAATAAAGGTTTCAATACAGGTTTTTAATGGATTTTCACTATAACAAAACAAATTGGCTTATTGGAGGTTCTAGCAGAGATTTTTTTAATTGTGCATATATTGATAGTGCACACTAGCATACCAAATACATATAACATACACTAGTTCCTTATGAAAATATATACACTAGGGCTTACACATATATCCATTAAACATCGATGAAAACAACATATTTTTGAAGTTGTGTTGTGTAATTTAGATATTGAAAGCACAAAGGTGCGTCTAATAATAATAAGAAATAGGATGCTGCATAAGGATATGCATTGCGACAATTCTATCAATAATATGCATTGGTGCACCATAGTGTGATATGTTGGGTGTGGAGCCTGATTATCTTCTATATTCAAAGGTTTCAGCCGGATGTATACCCCAAGAAGACTGTACACCCAAGGGTCCAGGGGCCAGTGGTCCCCTAGCGGGGGTCCAGGGGTAGCACCCCCGAAGCCAAAAATATACGTAAAATTACCTTGTAAATGTCTAGTAATTTCTAGTCAATCTTGGTCATTCATTAAGCAGATGATTGATGGTAGAAGTTATGTTTAATTTATGGTTTTTCACCCTAGAAGGCAACCCATCACTATATATGAGGGAATTGTATTGCATCTATTTATATTTGGATTCTGAGTGAGTAAGAGAGAGGAGATTGAGAGCGAAGAGGGTGTTACAACTGATCTGTTGTAGGTTGTATATCTTCAGTTTACTTGATAATATAAAAGGAAGGACTGGTTGTTTCTTTGTGGACGTAGCCCAAACTGGGTGAACCACATATATCTGTGTCTCTCTTGTTTTATGCGTTTTCTGTGTTTATATTTCTACAATATTTTATGTGTTCCATTTCTCTATAATATATAATTTTCTAACATGATGCCCATGAGGGATTTAAAATATATATTACACACACTACAATAGAACAGGTAAATAGTGCCTAAAATAACACCATAATTTAGTGTTTTTTAGTTCATGAATTAAACACCAATCCCAATGCAAAATTGGTTTCTAGTTTGGCTTCCAGATTTACATCTAGTTTTGCTTCTCATTTTTCTTCTATTTTTTCTTCTAGTTTGACTTCCATTTTTACATTCAATTTTTCGTCTCAATTTTCTTCCATATTTGCTTCTAGTGTGACTTCCAATTTTGCTTCCAGTTTTTCTTTTAGTGTGGCTTTCAATTTTTCTTCTAGTTTTACTTCTAGTGTGGCTTCTAACTTTTCTTCCATTTTTACTTCTAGTGTGGCTTCTGATTTTGCTTCTAGTGTGGCTTCTAATTTTTCTTCTAATGTCACTTCCAATTTGACTTCCATTGTTTCTTTTTTTTTTTTCTTGCACGCGTCAGGAATAACATCAGGTTTAGCACTAAGATTTGTGTCTATTTTGGCTTCTCATTTGGCTTCCAATTTTGTTTCCCATTTTGCTTCTAGTGTGACTTCCAATTTGGCTTCCATTGTTGCTTCTTCTTTTGCTTTCAAAAGTTATTATTGTTTTGCATACTGTTAAATTAATATGTTTTACTTCAATTTAATTAGTTAAATATATCATGTCTTTTCAATGATTCATATGATTATACAGTAAGTCATATGAATGCATTTGAAATATTTTATAGGATAACATTTATAAATAAGTTTTAGGGAAATAAACATCCATACAAATTAGCAACATCATTATACTTATGAAATCCCCATCAAAATAGAATCTACAACATCCAGTATATGTAAAATAACAATATAATTATTGTAACATAATCATCATCTAAAATTAAAATGAGTCAAATACCTATAATTGAAGTGAATCTGACAACATCCATCATGAGCAGTAAATTAAAACCATCATACACAATAAATATGCATCCAAATCATCAACCACTTTCAACATATAAAAATTGAAGAGTAAATTCTAACAAAATCATCATCATGTATAACTAAAACAAATGAAATTAACATATACTAGTATATCAATAACATGTGAAAGTGATGCATGTCCAACAATCGACATAAGTCAAAATGATACATCATGTATAAATCATATAAATAAAAATGATAAATTATGTAAGACAAAATGATACAACTCAATATGATACATCATGTCCAAATGATATAAGTCAAATGATACATGTCAAAAAGATACAAGTCAATAATATGTTACAGGAGGCCATGAAAATGATACAAACGATAGTAACCATGAAAATCGACATCATAAAAATATATTAAAAATGATCCATGATGTAGTTTATACAAACGACTCCCTCATGATCATCATCACCATTATGATCATAATCGTGATCATAATTTGTATTGACATCGACCTCAATGTCATCTGTATCTGTGTCATCATGATCATTATCTGCCATCTTAGCATCAAACCCAAGTTGATCCAGATCTAAGTGATGAGGATCATTTGGATCTTTTGGAAGATCCTTGTTATTCAAAAAAAAAATTAGAATAAAAAGTTATTATTTATTTGATGCAATAATTAATTTTTCTGCTATATATGTAATATCACAGCATATGTAAGTTACAATGAAGATGTCATTCCAATGATGTAAAACATTCAACAATTCTAATAAATGTTAGTAAAGATCATTGAAAAAATTGTTATACAATTTAACTATTAATTTTGGTTTCTATTACATAAGCTTAAGTACAACCCCTCTCCATTTTGTGTTATATATACACTAAATTTCCACATTCAAGTGAAGGGATGGTCAATGTTTTATTCCAATGTTGAGTATGATGTAGTAAAGGTGTTGAAGATGAAATGGTTATGGGGAATGAGACTAAAGTCACTCTAGGTGGAGCAAAAGGATCCGCAAGAATGGGACAAGTGCAATTGCAACTGGCAGCATTGATTCTCTAGTTGCAATAAGTGGTGAAGGGGAGCTTCCCTTTTTCTATGCCACTTCCTGGAGAAATGGTTTTTTTTAACCTCACTTTTAGAATAGCTAGGAGATAGAGGGATTGTTCCACCTTAGGCTTAGGTTTAGAGGTTAAAACAAGCCAATGAATTGTGGGAGGATGAAAGAACTTTAATTTAGTCTAATAATGAGTACATGGAAGGTGATTTTGAGGTGACCTATGGTTTTCCTAAAACATGGGGCCTTCACTCAATGAACCTCTAACATATAACCTGTGTTCATGGTATATTATACAATACCCTTATTTTGACCACATATTAGAAAATACCTCTAAAAATCACATTATTTAACCCCCTGACAGTATGAACCCAATAAATATTTCTAATTTAAGAAACCCCTACTTTCACTAGATATTGTAGGTATGCATTTTTTCATTAACACTTTTTAGATCCCTTTATATTTTTTCATTAATTTTGAGCTCCATTTTGTATACTTGTTAATATAAAAACACTTTACCCCCTATTATATGCTCAATATATTATGCCATTTTTTATTCAATATATATCTCCCAATATCAATGCATGTGGTATGGTATTGCTCCCGTAGTGAATCCCTCATGTCCTGAAGGGATGCTACAAGTTTGCAATAAAACTATAAGTTGATTATCAATTGCAACTTCTAAAGGGTAAATGATTTTCATATATAATTGTTGCAAATTATTTGTGCTTTCCTGATATTTTGAAAACATATTCAAGGTAGAGTTTTCCAGGGCTAGAAATTAGGGATAAAATTCAAAATCAAGATAATCCTTGGAATCTATGAATTGGCATTGGTCACTTCACATATTAGGCAAGATGTACCTCTATTCACTGGTGAACATATGGATTTTAGAAGTTGCAACAATTTTCAACTAAATAAATCAAACTTCCTTATGAAATAACCTCATATTGATGAATTAGAACTATGTTGGAATCCACTTGGAATTAGGCTTAAAACCTAATGCAAACATAGTCAATTATGCCCTTTGTTGATCAAGAGCATTGATCCCAACATATGTTTCTTTTGGTCAATTGTATACAAGTTGAAGGTTGAGAATTGGTTATGTGAATCATAACCATGCATCACGGGTAGGATCATTTAACTTGCTTGGACTAACAAAGAATCCTTGAACTTGACTTGACAATGTTCTAGTTTTGCAGATGAATTTCACTGAGAACTTATTAGTGAATTGAATTGCAAATAATCATTGAGTTTTAGAGACATCATTGTTTACTTCTATATTTATTTTCACAATGATCCATGTTGATGAGATAAACAATACATAGGCCTACTATTTATGGATCATATGTTATCAAAGCAGCTGAATTTGTGGCCATGAAGGATATGTAGCACCTTGAGGAGAAAATTGAGGGAGTACAAAACCATATCATATTGGTGAAAGCTTGAAAGTGGGAATCCAAAGAGGAGTTTATGCCACCCAACACTACACCAACACTTGGTGAATCAAGAAAACAATTTTAGAAGCAAAAACATAGGTAACAATGGACTGAGATGTAGAAGTTGTAACAACGGATGTTGTAACTGCAAGCCATTTCATCTTGCTTTTCAAAGCTTGAAAGTGGCTAGCCAAAGAGGTGTCAATTAGAGGAAATTTTAGCCTAAATCTTCCCATGCAATTTTCACATAATTTCCATGTCATAATATGTGAGCCAATAAAAAATCCTTAAACTTAAAAAGAAGTACATTTCTTAAATAATTTTAAATTGTTTAATTTGCATATCTATGAAATATTTTATTATTAATTTGGGTATCAGTGAAATATTTTAATATTAAATTGGGTATTTGTGAAATATTTAGTTATTATTCTTTAATTAACTTAACCATGTGAATTAGAATATCAAAAAAGTTATTAGTGTAATGTAAATATTGATATTAGTGAAAAAAATATAAATTAAAAATGCGATCCCATTTGACATTAATAACCCTGCCCCAAAAACACACCAAAAAATATATTTAAATAAAAAACATAAACTAGTTAAATAGTTAAAAATAAAATATAATTGAATATAAAATAGTTAAATAGCTAAAAATAATTAAATAGTTAAAAAACATATTCTAGAAATGACAAATAGACTTGTCTTTAGTGTAATTTTTTGGAAGCTTTACCAGATTTCAGCCAAAAAATATATATATAGTTAAATATAAAATAGTTAAATAGATAAACAAATAATTAAATATAAAATAGTTAAAAAATCATATTTATTCTTGCCAAAATATAAAATATATAGTTAAATATAAAATAATTAAATAGCTAAAAAATATCTAAATAGTTCAAAAGGTGTTCTAGAAAGAACAATTGACTGGATTTCAACAAAAGATATAAAATAGGAAGTTAAATATATAATAATTAAATAGTAGTTTCAGGGATCTGAGAATGGCTAGGGTTTCTAAGAACATTTCTATTGCACACTCTGCTCTTCAGGCCACCAATCTAGGCATCAATGGAATACGTAGGATACCGGAAGATGTGAAGGACAACTCAATAAATCAGGTGTTAGCTTGTTGGGGCTTGAACCAGGTTCAGAAGTTATTTAGCCAAAGAAATCCTGAAACTACTAGCCATTTCGGCAAGAATCCGCGTTGTGCGGACTGAGGTCTCACTCGAGGTAGTAGGGGAGGGTGCTGGAACCAGGTTTCCGCACCCTCGGGATGTCTTGATGAAGTCTAGGAAGTTCGCGAATTGAACCTGCATGCCTGCCTTGCCATGTGCAGCCGTCTATCCTTTTCAACTTGTGCAACTTCTTCCGCTCAGCTCTTTAAAGAGCGTGAAGATGTTCTATCTAGATCCTTTATCCTCACTGTGCTGTCAGTATAGACCTTAACTTAATTGTGTGGACCCAATATTCTCATTAATCATTCAACATTCATAACAAGTGCGCACAATCATAAAACTATAAACAGATGCATAAATATAACAGAAGCACAAACACACAGTATTTCATAATCAACTTATCTTTTATTAATTCTCCGTCCAGGTACAATCCCAACTCTGCCCTGCACACTCAACTATAGGGGTCCATGCACATAGTTGCAGACTCTACCAGGCCTCTGCGCACTCATCTACAGAGCCCCTACCTACCACTACGACCTAAGACACTTTAGATTTACTTTTATCTTCTAACCATGGCTTCGCATCTATCTATTAATTATCAAAGACTACGACTCCCTTTACACATAGAGACTCGCTCTATTTATAAAATCCCATTGTCTGCAGACCATGGGTAGGCCAACCTACCATGCATTAAATTACATTATTTTAGGGTGGACAACCATAGACTCTTGCACTCTGTGCCCACATTTTGCGGGATCTTTACTTTGCACTTGACCAAAATTCAGGCTTGAAGACCCAAAAACATACTATGGGGGCATCTGTTGCCCAACAAGTCTCCAAAACAATCATCGTGACTCATCCTAAGTCACTCTACTGGCACGACAATCTTCGCGTGAAGTCCATCCAGCTGTGCTTGTGCTACGTAAAGATCTGTAGCGCACTGCTTTACCATTCACTGGATCCGTTTTGTTCGCTCGGCTGAATGCTCATTGTCAGGGTAAATTCCCTATCTCAGGTCACATGTCACTTTCATTTGCGTGAGTTTTCCTTTGATGTCAGTCATGATGAGGAAAGCCTCATCAGTCCAAGGTTGGACATGTGCTTTAAATACTGCCTCTTTTTGGCGCACTGCATCCACTTGTTCCTTCAATTCCTTTGCCCGTTGTAACCTCATGAGCCACTAAGTTAGGACCACTGTCTGTGCCATCCTATGTAGGCTATCATATTGCATTTGAAGCTTCAGCACCTCTGTTTCCAACCGCTGTATGGTGGGGTCCTCCTGTAAGGACCTCCACAATCTATTGTATACTATGGGGGATAGGCATGGCCGTTTGTGGATGCACATCCATACACTCACCTCCATGAGTATCCAAAAGATCTTGATCTCACAGATGCTCATGGCATGCCTTGTCGCATAGAGTGATGCATATTTCATTGCTTCTGGCAAGTCTTGGTCAAGGGGAGGAAACTAACTTTCCTCTGGAAATTCCCCTGCAACCAACAAGATGGATAAGAGCAACCACGAGTAGTGGAAGGTCTTACCCTACTCCTGAGCCTCCTTGCAGTTCGTCAAGAACTCCTCACAGAGGAACTGCGCCCAGTTTAACTGTACCCTCCTGGCACATTGTTCAGCTAGCACGATGACCGTTGTTGGTACCTCATTTCCATGGCATTTTCTCATCACTTTTCCTACCAGTTATTGAGTAGCTACGTGCACCCCTTTGTCTTGAATGCTAGTAATCACATAGCCCCTCTACTCCTTTTCTAATCTGTATTTCTTCTTAATGGCTTCTGTGAGCGGCAAGTCTCTGCTTTGGCCAACTATTTCCATGGGGTCCCTTCCCATACAGGGAAGGTTTGAAATCCTATGAATCAGCTCCGCTGTAATGGGAATCGACTCCTCTAGCCACAAGTACCCCTCATGGACTAGGCGAAGTAGTTGCCTGATGATGAAGATCGTGATTAGTGCTCGGTGAAAATGTGGAATCCATTGTAGGTGGAGTAGCCCGGCCTCCTCCATCCCACGCAACAATTTCCGTGGCCGCAGAGCTTTAACTACCCCCTCCTTGCTTTGTTTCATAAGCTGGCTAGTCTCCAAATGTGGGAACTTTTCACTGTCTGTGAGGTCTCAATCTTCAAATTTCATCGTGGGTACTCAACCCCAGATTGAACCCTCAAACAGAACTCCATTTGGGAGTAGTGGGGCTTCGAGTGCGTTCTTAATGGTATCCATGTCCTTGGGTACTTTTTCTTTCCTTTTCCATGGGGGGACATATTTTGGCATTTTTGCTGCAGCGCGCACTGGCTGAATGTATTACTTCACTTCTTCATCTGGTTCAATCTCTTCTACAAAGGCCTAAAGATCCTCCTCCTCATCATTTGTCTTAATATTAACCATCTTTCCCTTATCTTCCATAGTCAGTTTACTGAACCATGGATTTCGCGAAGACATACAAACCAGTCTTGTTGCCTGTGGATCCTTTTTGGGCCTCAGCATCCGGGGCAATTTAGGGATTTCCAGTGCATCCCCTACCAGTAGCGTCGAGCTCTATATGACTCCCTTGGTTCTTGACATAATTCTAGTCAAGGAATCATGTGTCTCCTTTGTCAATGTTTCAAACCATAGACTTGCTCTCACAGCCTCCAAATTCATTAGGTTCATACCCAATTGATAGCACAAAAAATGAATTCTCAAAATGCCAAGGGTTGTTTGGTGGAGAGCCACCTGTGATTTATAGGTCCTATTGAATTCAAATTCGACCGTTCCCCCCATATTTAGCTCATTAATGCGAGATTCGCGGCAGATAGTCCCAAATCTAGTTCTAACTTTGTCTCTTAATTGCCCACCATCTACTCCTCATTTCCTTAAATTGGACATCATGTCATGAATAGTGACACTAATGGTCACTTCCCAACCTACCTGCATGACAGCACAGCCCCTTGTCCGCATACGCGACCCATGTGTCATATTGATCCTGCGCGCAACTTTCGTGTCATGTGGCTCTCATACAAACTCTCTTATAGTCCCTCACTCTATTTCAATTGATTGGAGCGCTCAGACTGTGCTTCCTATAGATACTCAGGTGGTCGCACCACCGGTGCGAGGCTTCAAGTCACCTTCCAACCCGGTTCATAGGCCCGCCTTAGTTACCCTCGCACCAATCAATGCCTCACGTTCTTCTTTACGCGGTGCACTTCCCTGGTTACTTTGTCTGATAAGGTGTAGTCATAACCATGGTAGTATAGCCAAAGATTCTCTGCAACAATCTTTTAGTGCGGTGGTAGGGCTGCACAGATGTTTTCCTGTCCTTCTGTCGACACGTAATGATTATGCAATTTTGGTTTCCAGTTTTATGATATTCACGTCCATTAACATGCTTTTCTGCTTCAGTTGTAGCCAATATTCTTCGAGTTCACGAAGCTCAAGGTTCCCTCGCCGAATGGCTTCTTGAATCTGCATATGTTCATTCTCGCTCGACTGCATAATTTCTTCACTCTGGTCCTCACGTGTTGTCCCAATTATTGGAGTTATTGCATGAGGATTCTTTTTCAATGCTACAGTCTCAACTCTACGCGTCATCTTCGTAATCATTCCCGTGCTCAGGTTCTTGTGCATGGCCCTATAGGCCCATCAGACCGCTAGTATGCACAGGTCCCAATCAGTTTGTCCCTCCTAGTAAACCCTATTTAGGATTCTGCATACCTTCTGTAATTCTCCTATGTGGAACCTTTATGGAGCACGTCAGTTTCCTGCTACCACGTCAGGTTCTAATTTTCGATCCTTAGTCTCGGATATGCTTTCCCAGCACACATCTACACCCATCAACACAGGTGGGCATGCAAGCTGCTTCATTTGAGCTGCCTGGCTCTCGTTTGATGCAGGAGGCTTCCAAATCATAAGCGCATCTATATTCTACATTCACACCAGTTTACAATGGTCTTCTGATGTGTACGCCACCATCATGAGGGTGTTGCGTGCAGGGCCCGTTCTAGCGCACCGTACCATTGTTATTTCGATACTGCACTTTCAAATTTGTCCAGGAATTCATCCACTGTTGTCACCCCATCATAGGTCGGCAGTTCCCTTGCCTCTGTTGTCACGTGACGCAATGATCTAATCATCATGTTGCAATTTAGTTTTGTCACTTCGTGCCACTTTTTTTCCAACGTTCCACTTCTTCGTCTCAATCAAAAGTACAGGAGCTGTCACACTCCCATGAGATTCTCCCATCTACAGTTGGGTTCACCTGATCCTAGTCTCGCACTGTTATCTGGTAAATACAGTCTAGCTCGTTGTCACTTTCATCACTGTGCATTGTTTCAATGTAACATTCTCCCTTGTCTGGGTCTAGTGGAACTACTATGCGTAGGGACTTTTTCTCGAATTTCATCTTCCGCTTCTTCAAGTTGATGTATCCATTCATATAAGTGGCCCAGTCTATTCCTAGCAATGTGGGATAAGGATTTTTTTCATCAACAATCTCTATTACTTCAAATTCCGTCTGCGTACACACGCCTTCGATATCAACTGCCACCCCTAGTGAGCACCAATATTGCAACAATAATGCTGCAACTCCTGGGCTGCCTACTTTACTCTTATCAACCTGGTAGTTCATAACAAACTTGGAAGCGACAGTGTTGTATGCACAAGCACTAGTTCTTACTGCAAGCTATCACTTGGTCAACTGGCGCAAGATCAATAGGAGCTCATGCCAACTTCTATGGATTCCAAAAGAAGCTTTATGTGTGATGAAAGAAAGGAAAGCTTACTCCACAGAGGCTACTCTAATTGTAGAAATCAAGAAGACTGAACTATAAAGTAAACCTAATAAGCCCTACTTAACCAGCTAATCCTACTTTTGTAGGAAGCACTATGAAAACCACGAAATGAAGGCCATTACTTACTCAAGGAAGTAAACAACATCTACTCAACCTATTTCTAGAAGTAAATGAGTAGAAAAAATCTTTTTGGATTTTATATTTTTTTATGTGAAATTGACATGCAAATATTTTATTGTGTGTGAAGGTGGAAGTGAATAGTTGGTGTTGAAGGGAAGCTTTGGGGTTTGAGGAGATGTAGGATGGTGTAGAGGGGTCCTAGGAGGTCTCGGGTGGCCTTCTGGAGCCTTAACCATTCTCGACCTTCAAAAGAAGGCCTACAGGAAAATCTACAGGACGACATAGGGGATCTATAGGAGGTCTACAAGAGGTCTACAGGAGGATGCCAATAGTAGTTTTGAAGGTTTTGAAGGTGTGGGAGTGGGTGGAAAGGGTAGTCGAAGGCTAGGATGATGTGTTATGGTGCCTAGGGTTCACCAAGGATCACTAGGAGAGGGAAAGGTGGTTTGGAGAGAGGAAGAAATCCTATGGAAAAACACAGAAAACTAAGGTAGATTTTGAGGTGAACTTTGGGTGACCTATAGGGCATATATCAGGGAGAGAGTGTGATGGTTGATAGGTTGACTTGCTGTGAGAAGAAATCTGCTACAAAAGAACTGATAGTCAAACATTGAAATGAGGAAAGCAGGGAAATTAAGTACATAAAAAAACAGAATTTTGCATCAAGCTAATCTACATTATGAGCTATGGAAAGAAATGCTAAAAAATACTATAATGAGAGAAAGCATGGAAGAAGACTTATTATACAGATAGAAATGAGCTTCGTGAAATAGATCTAAAGCAAAGCATTAACCTTCTAACAAACTGCAACACTAGAAATCCTATGGAGAAGGGAAATCTATGGTTTTGCGGCAACAAGAGGGTCTTGGCCTTAGTTCATGGTCCCAAAGGGAGGAAAGAAGGCCAAGGCATTGTCGCTAGCCTTTCGTATCTTATTTTATCATTGTTTAACTTGATATGGGAATCAAAAATGGAAACAACCTTCCAAATCACCAAAAGCAACCTATTCTTAACCAAGAAAGAAATTCATCTAACAGAAACTAACCCATAAACTGAAACAAAGCATATAAATACAAACAATAGGAGCTTGGCTACTTCGGTTGGGCCCTAACCCAAGAGCATCAGCGCTCTTAGGTAACTCAAGGATAGATCAAGAAGAATCTCATCTTTATTATCAAAATAGTAATAGGATTACATGAAACTGTCCCCAAAAGGAAGCTCGAAGTTGAGCAGAGCAAAAATTCAACAAATATTTCACCCTAGTGAGGCCCTAGGCCTCTCTACATATACAACCAAAGCTCCCAACAGCTTCCTGAAAATCAGGGAGGCTTGGATCCCAAAACTCAAGATAAACATAGGTTGTCCTCCACTTGCTTAGCTGCCTCCTAGTGCATTGATTTTGCTATTTGTGCTCCGAGTTGCATGAAGGAAAATTCAAAGTGGGGAGTAATAAATGAGGGGGATTCCATGCTATAAATCCTCTCCTTTTTCCACTTTGAATTATTGCATCCAATTTTCCATGGAATCTTTGACTTTGTCTTCAAAATTCAACAAAAATCTGCATTAAACACATATTAGACCTCATGGCATCATAACTAACCCAACCCATTGCATAAGCATAAATATAATAAAAAAACATGCAATAAGCTAAGAGAATGGTTGATTTAACTATGTTAGGAGGAAAAATGAGCCTATATAATTATCCATTTATGGGGCTCATCATCACCCCCATACTGAAGGTGTTGCTCATCCTCTGAGCAACTCAATCCATCTCCTCATCTTTGATGGCCATGGTGGCCTCTCTAGCATCCCAAGCTTCTGATGTTGTTTCCTCTTCCTTGTCATAGAAGCCTGCTTTTCTATCTATCTCTTCCCACTGCCTCTACTCTTCCTCTTCAGTTCTCCCTTCTAGCATGCCTAACAGTAGTGGTGGACTCAATTTGAGGCCAATCAAATTGACCTGGAACCCCTGCATTGAGTGCTTATACATGGGCGCTCTCCTTAGTGCCTCCTTCATCCTCATTGGGGAATGATATTCCCTGATCTTCAGACTGTGTGGTAAGGTGTTCTATCTCCTCATACATGCATGCACACAGTCATCCCCAAGTAACCTTTCCATGTCCTCAAAATGTGCAATGGCTTGTGCTTGATCACTTATATATCTAGGGGAAACTTGAGGATTATTTGCAAGTAGTTGGTGTGTGCTGATGAGAGCCATGGGATTTGATGGCTCAACTCTGATCATTAGTGGCCCATTCTGCTCTCTAATTATCAACCTTTTTACTTCAGTTGCCCTTAACTCCTCAAGGTTCATCCAGGAATCCATGGCCATAAGTTGTAGGTCCCCCAACCTAGCATTGGGGTCTAACACATTCATGTCTATGAGGGCGATATTATGCAGGTAAAATTCTACCATTTTTGCGTTTTCTTTTGTTGTACTTTGGTCACACGGGTCCATAAATTGTCTGTAATCTCCAGAAGGAATTGTGCCTCTTTGTGCCAAGGTCTTGATCTGAAATTGAATCCACTAGTCCTTGAGAAACAGGGCATAGGATTTTTTTTGTTGCCTACATTGCAATACCTCTATGGACCAGCTGGCCATGCATTTCAGTTGGGCCTCTTTCTCTTGAAGCTGCCTCCTTAGTAATTCATTTTCTATTTCAAGTTGGCTCCTTGCAGCTGCTTCTCTGTGTCTGATAGCACTTAACTCCCTACCCATTTCTCTGAGTTTATTCTCCATATGACCAATATCCTCGACTCCCTTGGATTTGGTGATTTTCATCCACCTATGGGTCCTTATTCTTTCTTTCTCCAACTCAAAGAATAGTGGCATTACAAATTTTGGTGGAATGATTCTCCCCCCTCAACAAGATTGTAATAAGAGCCAAGACTAGGCTGGGGGTCAAGTTCTTGTGCCTCTATTGCTTCCTCGTTCCCCTATGGTTGTCCTTCTGTCCTTTTTTCAAGTTTTTCGGTCTCCTGTAGTCTTGACAGGGTCTCCTATAGAACAGTCTATGCCTCCTGTAGAACTATTATTGTGTCCTGTGGTTCTACCTTTTCCTTCCATGTGGGAGATCTAGGAGTCCCCCTTTCATAAGTGATAGGTGCCTTGGAAGGGGATTCCTTTCCTTGGGTAGAGGGTGAATCTTCAATAACATTAGGCACTTTAGAAGAAGGCTGGGGTTTCCCTGTTTTGATCCTTATGCTCTTCCTAGCCCTCACATGCATTGAGGTCTGCCTCTTCCTCTTTTGCTTTTGTTTAATTGGGGTGCTAAGGGCAGTGAGAGTAGCTGCTACCTCTCTTTCTAGGGTCTCAAGAGACACTTTTGTCTTTCCTGCCCCTCTTTCTCCTCCTTTTGTATTTTCCTCTATCTCTATTTGTTTTGTTTATCCCTGCTCTGTTTTGGTTTCTTTCTTCTCCCCTTCTTATTCCTTAGTTTCTTCTCCTTCTCCCCCTTGTTTCTCTTCCTCCTCACTATCAGAAGGACTGATATCATAGGTGAGGGCCTTTATGTCATCTTCTACTGTCATGTTTCAGAAAATTTCCCATGTTATGGGGATTGTGAATGTATGGATGGATTCTTCCACTAAAATTTTAATTAACCCATGGTGAACTAGTTGATCTAGACTCCCTGCCTTGAACTTAATGCTAAAGTCTATGAGGGACTGCAAGAGGAAATAGGGGATGTTGAGTTTCTGGGGTGTTGGAGTGTCCATGCCATATCTCAGCTCATGAAGGATTCTAAAATCGTAGCCATAGACAACGTTATTGTCATGCAGAAAGAGTCAATTTTGTGGACAAAACCGACCTCCCTAGAAACTAAGGCTTTTCTAGTGACAAACAAAACAATCAAGCACTATCTTTCCCTAAATATGCATTTAAAATAAAAGAAACCAGGTGTTTAAGGCTTAACTTTAGTCCAACACTGTTTGTAGCGGCCAAGCCTCTTCGATCCAGATGAGCTCCTCTCCTTGAAGCCTGCATACACAAACAAGCAAACGATTACATAACACCTGAATAACTCATACAATAAAACATATTCATCATAAAGACCAAGGAGTTTATGAAACAAATTATATATAACAACTTGTTGAGAAAAATGAACTTAATTGTATTAATTGGAAACAAAAGAAACCTTACAACCAATGCCTTTGTGTTGTGCAGGTCCCTCCCAAGGTCCAGCAAGAGTTCTCCTCTACTTTGATCGGCTCACCCACTTCCAAATGAAGCTAAGAAAGGAATGTGATCTCTCCTCTCATGCTCTATAAGGGAGTCCTAATTTCAGTAGCATCTACCCTTAGGAATGTTCAGCTTTCAACCTCCCTTGCCTCTGGCCCAATGCCTATATTTATAATGCTTTGGAGGAAGTTAAACAGGTCCACCATCAATGGGATAAGTCCCTCTTTCAAAGGGATAGCTCCCCTCTTCATGAGATAAGTTCCTCTTTCATTGGGATGCATGAACCATCTGGAGGTGCTCAATCCATGTCAAACCATATTCTAGAATGCTCTAGAATCGACTGCAGGTAAGTTTTTTGAAGTAAAAATTGCGCCTTTTGACTTTTACAGGGGTACGCACCCACCCCTTTACAGACAGAGCGTACAAGTACGCAGGTATTATGTACTTGAGGTGCGGGCCCGCAGGTAAGAGTAAGAGAAAGTGCGGAACCAGAGTTATATTGATTTTTTAAAGGCTTTATCTCTTTTTTTTGGAGTTTGACATGAGGAGCAGAGGTATAAGACTTGCCAAGGAGGACAGTATGGTTATTGATGGAGCCATACTGACTGCAAATAGTCATGGTGACAAATTTTAGTGTAACAGTTATACCTCCCTTCACAGGAAACATATTTGATGATTTGATAACTAACCTCATCCCAAGGGTAGGGTATGCTTGTCCTTCTAATGCCATTTTTATCTTCTACACAATGTTCATTGTTTTGGAAGAAAATTTTCTTGGCAACTTGTCCAATTGGCTTTTCATCTTTGCTCCAAGGTAATCAAAGAGGAAGGGTAGTAGCCCTACTGATAAATTCTAGGGTGATTTCCATGGAAAGACCTCTAAGTGTGACAGTGGCATGGGTTCTAGAGTGAGGGACTAAAGAAAGGGAAAATTCCTAAGCAACTTCCTCATCAAACCCTTGGAATTTCTCAAAAAATGTCATCCAATTTGCCCTGGTGAATATGGCTACTACTTGGGGATGTTCATGGAGCCTAAATGAATTAATGGGCTTGTTCCTCATGAATCCTCCTGGAATTGTGCTTATACCTCTTTTGAACACCAAATGTAGAGATGGAGACAAGAATTTTGAAGAAAACAGGAAAATAGAGGAAAACTGTGTTTTTTTTAAGAAAACAAGCATAAATTTTTTATGTAATTCGTCTTCTTTTATGGACTCAATTCCTCCTTAAAATGATATCATTCCTTGTACTTATTGATAATCAATGTGGGTATGCATGGAACCTACCTCCCCAAGCCAGAAATCGAGCAAAAAACTCGTGTTTTCTTCTTAAAAACAGCTCACTGCCCCTCCTGTAGAACTGCCTGTAGGTGCTCCTGTAGAACTTGTAAGTGCTCCTATAGAATGCTGATAGTAGCAGGATGGATGAGAGTGATGGAGAAAAATTGTTTCAAAGATGCGGGGTGACAAGGAGCTTGTTTCAGCTAAGTGGACGAGGATAGAATGAGAGAAAAGGTGGTGAGAGTGTTTCGAGGAGTACTTATTCCTTCTCTTAGATATTTCCAATGATGGGATGAGCTGGAAAGAAGGTACATTGGCCATATTTGGACCATTGGTCCCCACCTAACCTATCATCATGTTTTCTTCCTGCAATCACCCCTCATCATTGCATCGGAGTTTGCAAACCCTGCACTACCTATCCTTGGGATCTTTCCCTGAGTTGACTATGCACACGTGTTGTGACATCTTCAGATGAGTGCATCCAACTGGAAAAAGGTGGTGAAGTTAACTGGCCACCTTTTCTTGTTTAACCCCAGCCATCTCATTCAATTATGCATATCTTTCAATTACACAAATGGAACAAAGGATCGGGTTATTCACTTCCCTGTTAGTCGAATGTATGTGCTGTGAGGTATTTTAGCTCCTTTTACTGCTACCTACTTGTATTTCCTTTGTTGCATGCTCTCTGCTTTTTGATGTATGGTTGTTTGTCTTGCACAGGTATCCTCTGGCTGGATCTAAGCTTCAGATGTCTCCTTCAATCCCATGATTGCACTTCTTTTGCTGCTATGGCTTGATTTTAATGGGATCAGCTACTACAGGAGCTCCTGTAGCTACTTCTCCCTTTAAAATTTCAGCTTATTTCTATACTTGAAGTTTGAGGATGACGCTAGAGATTCTAACGCAGATGGAGATGTACTAGGTAAGCTGCAGGTGAGGTTTGAGGTGTTGCTTCCTTTATTTTTTGTTTTTTTCTCTATAAACTAGTTTTCTTTGTTTTTATGTGACAGGAAGGAAAAATGATGATTATGATGTGATGCATGTGTGGAATGGATGGCAAGGAGGGTTGATAGTTGTAGGAGTGTTTACATGTTCTTCATAAAGCTTGTCAGCCCCTCAAACTTCATTTTGGAACCATTTCTGGCTTTCTGTGATTCCTACAGGAGCCTCTTGTAGAAAACACAGGACCTCCTGTAGAACACACAGTTTCCAACAAAAACCACAGTGGGGTGGAAGAAAGGTCAGAAATGATGGAGAAGTGTGTGGAGGAGGTGAAATAGGTTCTTTGGCATCTTCTCTTTCTCCTTGTGGTCCTCCTGCAAACCTGCAATGCACATTAGAATTCAATTTTCTTTTTCTTCTTTTTCTCTCTCTCTTTTTTTTGTTTTGAAAACAACTAGGGCACCTCAGGGAGGTTTTCACCCTAATTGCCTGCCCTGGGTGCCTCCAAGGAAGGTTTTCAACCAAGGATCTTATTATTTTTTTATTTTCTCCTTTTTTTTTTGTTTTTGGCATCACTGGGCCGCCTCAAAAGAGGTTTTCAACCCAATGATGGGACTCAAGTGCCTCATGGAGGTTTTCACTTGAGTCCTTATTTTTCTATTTCTCTTTTCTATTTCCTCAATGAGTGGGTGAAGTGGAGGCTAAGAAATGCTCCACTACCATCACTGTCTTATTTAGATCTTCAATGAAATCTCACTTGGAGAGGGGCTTCTTGTAAATTTTAAACCTATGTCCATTAACAAGCATGGGGACGACTTCCTCATCGATGGTTCTAATAAAAAATGAACAATTTTCATTGCATTTTTCCACAGTGTAGGGTCCTAGCCATCTTGTCCTTAGCTTGCCATTAAAGTATTTATACCTTGAGTCATAGAGCAGTGCCCAATCTCCCTCTTGGAATTGCTTCTCCTTGATATTTTTTTCATGCCATATCTTCCTCTAAAGCTGAACTACCTTTGTGTGGAGAAGGGCCTGCAATATTTGTTCATCAAATCCATTGAGCTGGACTAGTCTTTCCTTCTGTGCATGGTTGAGGTCTATGTCTAGCCAAGTTGCCATCCTTTGTGTATTGAATTAAAATTCTATTGACAACAAAGCCTTCTTCCCGTACACCAGTTCATAGGGTGTGAACCCTGTGGTGGTCTTCCATGTGTTGTAGGCCCAGGTGGCCTCAACTAATCTATTCCCCCAATCTTTCCTGCTGCTGCTCACTACCTTGGTCAAAATTCCTTCCAAGGCTTTGTTAGTGACTTCCACATACCCATTGGCTTGTGGATGGTAAGGGGTGAAAGTCCTCTGCTTCATTTTATGATGTGTGAGCAGGTCTTCAATAAAATTCGAAGTGAACTGACTACCTTGACCTGTGACAAATTCTCTCAGATACCCGAACTTGTAGAATATGTTTTCTCTCAAAAATTGAGCTACTTTTTCCTTTTTGCTGCTTTGATTTCTTTTTTTTTCTACCCACTTTGTCAGGTAATTGGTGCACGCAATGATGTATTACTCATGTTTTGAAGGAGGTTTGATGGGACCCCCAAAGTCCATGCCCCACTTCTCAAATGGCTCAAAGGTCACTTGAGGTTGCATGGGCATCTCATCCTTTGGAGTAGTTTTTCCCATCCTTTGACACTGATCACATTAGTTGGTGTATCTCCTCACATCCTGACGAAGAGTGGGCCAATAGTAGCATGCTTGAAAGATTTTGAAGGCAATTCTCTTTTCTACAAAATGACCTCCACACGGCCCATCATGAGAGGTCAGGAGGATGTCAAAAACTTCCTCCTCCCTGACACATCTTCTCAAGATCTGATCTAGGCCAATTTTGAAGATATTATCCCCAATCCAAGTGAAAGGGGCACTTTTCGTCACTATCTTGCTCTTCTCCTTCAAGGGTAGGTGTGGTGGGAACTATGTTGAAACCAAGTAGTTTGCTATATCAGAAAACCATGAGAGAGTACTGAGATAAAAAATAGGTGTTCATCTGGCATTTGATCATCCACCATTCCTTCTTCACCTACAGGCAAATTAACTCTAGACAAAATTTTAACAACAACATTTTCTTTACCAGGCTTATAACCAATGGTCAAATCAAACTATTGTAGTAAAAGCAACCATCTAATAATGCGAGCATTTACATCCGGTTCGTTTATGAAATATCTAATTGTAGCATGATCAGTGTGCACGAAGGCCTGAGAGCCTGTGATATAATGTTTGAATTTGTTTAAAGAATACACAACAGCTAGGAGTTCCTTCGCGGTCACTGTATAATTTTACTCTGCCTTTGACAAATTTTTGCTTATAATGTATATGGCATAAGGTAACATTTCATCAATTTGTCCTAAGGCTACTCCTATTTCTTTGTTCGAGGCATCTGTGTAGATGTGGAAAGGTAGGGCCTAGTTTGGGCCTCTCAAAATTGGGGTAGTCACAAGTTTACTCTTCAAGGTATCTAAGGCTTCTTAACAGTGTTCTTACCATACAAATTCGACATCTTTACCTAGAATACAAAACAATGGAGAGGCTAGCTTACTAAAATCTTTAATGAATCTTCGGTAATACCTAGTTAAGCCTAAGAAATTTCTGACATCTCTCACCTTTTGAGGAGGTGGGGTCCTTTGGATGATGGAAATTTTGTTGGGGTCCACCTGCAATCCTTGTCGAGATATTGCATGACCTAGCACGATCCCTTCAGTCATCAAAAAATCACATTTTTCTAGTCTGAGGGATAGGTTCATCTCAACACACTTGTCCAAAAATTTTCCTAGGTTAGATAAAGCTTCCTGAAAGTTAGAACCATAAGGAGTAAAATCATCCATAAATATTTCCACCGCATCATGAACCAGTTTAGAAAATATACTCAATACTGCTCTCTACAAAGTGGCTGGAGCATTGCACAACCCAAAAGGAAGGACTCGGTATGCAAAGGTACCCCAAGGACAAGTGAAAGTGGTCTTATCTTGGTTTTCTAGGCTAATTTGAATCTGATTGTACCCACTAAACCCATCTAGGAAGGAGAAAAAAAATTTCCCCGCAAGACCATCTAACACTTGATCTATGAAAGGCAATGGAAAATGGTCATTTTTAGTGGCATTGTTCAATTCACGATAGTCGACACAGATTCTCCACTTACTATTTTTCTTTGGCACTACCACCAAAGGAGAGACCCATTCACTGTTAAAGGTGGGGTAGATGAATCCTGCATCAAGTAATTTTTGCAACTCTTCCTTAACAATGTCTTTAAGTGTTGGATTCATCCTCAATTGAGGCTGCCTAATTGGTTTTCAATCTTCCCTAATGTATATATGATGAGCACATACTGAACGGTGCACTCCCTTCATCTCCTTATAACTCCAAGCGAAGGCATCTAAATGTTTTCTCAATAAGTTGCACAACTCCTCCTGGGAAGGGGATAGGGATGGATTGATTTTCAAGGTTATTCTTGGGATGAACTATATATTCTTAACATGGATAGAGCTCAGGTCGGCCACACATATATTAGTTAAGGGGTCGCCTTGTGTTTCTTTCACTAGGTCCTCTAATGGTAAGATACTGGGGGGTGGATTCTGAATTACATTTTCAATGATATCATCCTCATATTGCGGTTGCCCCCCATGGAAGTTTCTAATGCACAAAGTGGTGCGGAGTAGACTTCATCCTCATCCTCCTCCTCCAACCAAAGAGGTAGATCTTGTTCTAGCAAGGGTTGGGCAGGAGGGTAGAGGATTAACTATTTGGACATATGCCTATTTTTGATGGTCATGTTCCTAGCTTGACAGCTAATGTAGGCATCGGCAGTAGCCAACCAGGGTCTTCTTAGGATGAGAGGATACATGGTGAGCTTTTCCTTCAGCTGAAGAACTAAGAAATCAGTAGGGTACTCCGAGGAATCGATGGAGATCATCACATCTTCCACAATCCCTTCAGGGGTCATGGTGGAGTGGTCTACTAGCTGCAGCATTGTCATGGTCTTCCTCAAGGAACCCTGGAGGTTAAGTTTGAGCATTATGTCCTTCGTCATCACATTAATGGTAGCCCCAAAATCAATCAAGGTATGTGGGATCATGTTGTCATTGATATGGACATCAACTACTGGGCTTCCAGGGTCCAGATATTTCAGAGAGATTACCTGCCCCAACATCAGGTCAGATAGTTGTCCTATGACATTGATGGTTGGGGCATCTCTCTTGCTCCTTCCTGGATGCCTAAAGAACCTCTCTTTGATCAACCTATTGTAGATAGGCCATCTTTTATGGCTTGTAGCACCTCCATCGTTGTACCAGATCTAAGATGACTTGGTCAATTTCATAAGCGCCTATCTGCACTGTTAGTTGCATCTCTTGCCCTGTTTGTGCCTTATTCTTACCAATATTTCTAACAACACGGTGTTCATCAGAAACATTTTCTTTTCTCGTGCATTTATTTATTAATTCTTGGCGTCCTTCCATATCCTTTCTCACACAACAACTTTGTGCAAGTCTCCAAAAGTGTAGTAAGCATAGAAGGGTCAACTTCTTGCATTTTACTAGTCTCTAGCATCTTTTCCTGGCTTCCTAAGGTGGTGGCCTTAGTGAAGATCTTCTTTGCTTCCATAAATGTTTCCTTAGCACACTTAAGATCAAAGGTTGCTTCTTTCTCTGGAGCTTTGTGAACACATCTGCTTTCCTCAAGTTGTTTACGTTTATCAGCTCCAATCACCATTTCACTTCTTAGCACAATATTAATGCTTTGATCCTCTTCACGAGGCTCAACCCTCATCATTTGTAAATTTCGTGTCAGCTATTGAGGATTTGTTTTCTTCTCTTGCATCATAGCTATTAACACTGGACATTCTTAAATAGCATGGTCAAACTGTCTATAGTATTAATATGAAGGGTGTCTAGGATTCACGCAATCTTCTGAAAAGTGACCAAGTTGTCCACAGTTGTACCAGGTAATTTGACCACAGGCTCTACCAGGTCATGCTCCTCGCCCTTGTCCTCGGCCTTGAAAACCTCTACGTGCTCCTCTTGTGCCTTGATTTGGAGGCTGAGTTTTTGCTTGCATATGGTAAGTAGGGGTTCTCTCCATCATCAACTCATAGCTTCGACAATGATGCTCATCATGGCCCACAAATTTACAAAAAGTATAGAACAACTACTGAGGTGTCTGAATGAAGTTCTAAAGCAAGTGGAAACTATTCATTGCATTTTGTCCAATAACTTAACAAATGGCACATTGTAGTGTAGCCCCCATGCTCAACCCTGCTATGGCTTCAGGCTTTAGGGGAATTTCCCCCCCTATAATATAATTTGCATGCATGGGACAATGATATTTATTGTGCCCGGGACTTTGCACTTCACGCACCAAACCTCTGTGTGCACTTCTGGCTTAGCCACTCTTTCTTTCTTTAAGCTCTACAACTCTAGGTACACGCTTTGTAGCTGCAAATGAATATTTTGTACCCGTAGGTTTGTATCTTGAATAGGAGATGCGTGAATCCTCATCACAATCTCCAAGGCTTCTGCCTGCATTGATATCTTCTACTAGGATAGATAAATTCTTAAATGTGGTAAAAGAAATGTGATAAACTAGTGGCGACACTGGCTATCGGAGATATCCATGTCAGCCTATCTGATCTGGCACTTTAAACTCTGATCAGAGTCCCAAGGTGTTTCCTCAATCTTCATCATGATCTCTTTAAATTCAATTGCCAACTATGCCTTAGATTCAGGCATACTAAATTCCTTATTCAACATTTTCAAAGTCTCGGCCAACGATGCACGAAGGTTATCAGTATAATACTTAATATACCAGGTTAGCACATGGTCCTGTAAGGAGGTAACCAACTGCACCTCTTTATATTATCATCGGTGATTTACTGTGCTCTCCGTACAATGTTTGCTAGAAATGAGAACTGCTATGGATCTTCACTTCCTATTCCTTTGAATATCAACATCTTCATTACATTTTCCATGCTGAATGGTGGTAGTGGAGGTGGAGGTGTCGATGAAGGTGTATGCGGTGGAGGTGAAGGTGAGGGTGGAGTGGGTTGCTGATGTGTTCTACGAATACCCTGAGTTATGAATTAAACAACACTTCATAGCATACTTTGAACCTCCCCTTCATCCTCACTTGAAGGAGGTCAAATCAATGTGCTATAGTCTACTCCTAATTAGGCATGTTTTCTAAAGAATCTTCCACTCCTCTTAGCTCTGAACATTAAGGTAATGGCATTACCTGCTTTTCACATAATAGAATTTTAATCCAAGTATTAAGTTAACATAAATACTTACCTCATGGTCCCTTGAAGAATCTGTGCTCTACTTCGCTATAGCTAACTGACGTCTATAACAAATCCTCCCAGAATCAATCAAGCGAATGATTGATAGCCTACGAAATCTTATCTTCAGAGGCCTATAGTCATCACACCAATTATGGAGTCCACAATATAGGACTATCGAGCTTCCACCTTCCTTGAATGTCTGTTAGTTTAGCTAACCGCTCATATAGTTCAATTGGGAATGTGCATAAGAAGATTTCGTATACCTCTGTATACAAATATCTATTAAATTAATCCTCCTTTGACATGCAAGGATTCCTATTTTCTTGAGCCGTGAACTCGTGAATTTTCTGATCTAACCACTTTTCAATCTCTTTCTTAGTCGGATTCCAATAATGCGACATAACACATCTCTTTAAATAGAAGGTAGTCTCAGCAACAAAACTATTTATTGGCTTACGGGGTCTTGATCCATGTTCAAGGTTAGTTGCACCAACCAACAAAACCCTACACTACTAGCCCAACCTGTGTAGCACAAGCTGCAATCTCACCTGAAGCAGTATTGGGGGATGCAAGAACCGAGTTTCTACATTTGGAGACTATTTTGATGTCTTCTAGTGCCTTGGATCTGGCTTTGTGTAGATTGATAATCTCCTAGGGAAATTTTATTGTAGCTAGGTTAACTAGTTTCGAGACCTTCATGAAGGCTTGCGATCAACAATTGCGGACCTAAAACAATCGATTTATCTAATTTCATGCATCAACAATTAACCCTATATCATATTTCACATAGATCTACTTTAATTTGTTGGAAATCATAAGAAGAAGAATCTGTAACTTCACGGAAGTGGTTAAGCATTCATTTCGTATGTTATTAAGACAAATTCAGTAAAGTCACGTAGAATTCAATCATTATTCCATAAAACATAAGATTAATCAGAAACATATAATGTAAATAGATGAAATCGAAATAAACGATAATTCTTTAGAAAAATGTATTTATTGATCTCAATTCACTGATTACAGACTCTTCTTGCACTGTTCACAAAGTTGCAGGGATCTGTGCACTAAGCTGCAGACTCTACTTAGGCCTCATGTGCACTCAGTTGTAGGATCCTTCCCTTCTCTCTCAAAGTGTAGGAAGCAAAGCCTTCCTACCTTATCTCTTACCCAACACAACAAAACCTCTTCAATGTACCCAACTCACTATCAAAACTTGTCCTACTAAGACTCGCTAAGACTCAACTATTTATAGATATTTCAATACAATTCCATGGTCCACGGATAATGGGTGAATCTAAAAACTGACTCAAAACTTTACCCAAAATAAGGGTCTAAGCCCCTTTAACTCTTATTCATCTATGTGGTCTACTTCCACATATCGCAGAAACTTTACATCTTTTAAAATTATATACAAAATTTGGGTTAACTAACCCGAAACTGACCCAAGTGACCCCATCCCAACATATATACACAAAAGGAAATGGGATATATAAGGACTCTTTGAGCCAATATTTTGTAAAATTTTGTGTTATATATACACTGCATTTCCTTACTCAAGTGAAGAGATGGTCAATCTTTCATTTCAATGTTAAGTAGCTAGATGTAGTAAAGGTGTTGAAGATGAAATGGCTATGGGGAATGAGGCTAGAGTCAACTCCAAGTGGAGTAAAAGGATCAGCATGAATGGGACAAGTGAAATTGCAACTGGTAGCACTGACTCTCTAGTTGCAAGAAGTGGTGAAGAACAGCCATTCAAATCCCTTCAACTAGGTAGTATCACCATTTTAAAGAAATTTGAAGAATTCTTTCTTAAAAGATGGTTGTGTAGCTATTTTATCATTGTATTAAAAAAAAATTCAAATGTATATATACTCACAAAAAGAAAATGGATATATAAGGACTCTTTGAGCCAAGCCTTTGTAAAATTTTGTGTTATATGTAGACTGCATTTCCGTACTGAAGTGAAGAGATGGTCAATGTTTCCATTCAATGTTAAGTAGCTAGATGTAGTAAAGGTGTTGAAGACAAAATGGTTATGGGGAATGAGGCTAGAGTCAACTCCAAATGGAGTAAAATGATTAATCAGAATGGGACAAGTGCAATTGCAACTAGTAGCACTGACTCTCTAGTTGAAAGAAGTGGTGAAGGGGAGCTTCCCTTTGTCTATGTCACTTCCTAGATAAATGGTTTTGTTTGAAGCTCACTTGTGTAATAGGTATGAGACAGAGGTATCGTTTCACCCTTGTCTTAGGCTTAGAAGTCAAAAAAAGTCAATGGCTTGTGGGAGCAGGAAAGAACTTAACTTTAGTCTAATAATGAAGGCACGGGAGGTGAATTAGATGTAAAATTGGGTTGTCGTAAAGGGTTGATACATGTCTGCACTAAAACTATAAGTTTATTGTTCATTGTAACTTCTACAGGGTAAAAACATTCCATATAGATGATTTTTGCAAATTATTTGTGCTTTCCTAATAGTTTGAGAACATATTCAAGGTAGATTGTTTTAGGGATCGTAATTAGGGGTCAAATTCAAAATCCAAATAATCCTTAGAATCTATGAATTCGCATTGGTCGCTTGAAAAATTGGGCATGATATACCTCTATTCACTGGTGAACCTATGGATTTTATATCTTGCAACAATTTTCAACTAAAAACATTGAATTTCCTTATGAAATAGCCTCTTATTGATGAATTAAAATGGTCTTGGAATCCATTTGGAATTAGGCTTGAAACCTAATACAAACATAGTCAATTATCCCCTTTGTTTATCAAGAGAATTGATCCCAAAATATGTTTCTTTTGGTAAATTGTATACAAGTTGAACGTTGAGCATTGATTACAAGAATTACACTCATGCATCATGGGTAGGATCCTTTAACTCGCTTGGACTAACAAAGGATCCTTGAACTTGACTTGATAAAGTTCTAGTTTTGTAAATGAAATGCATTAACAATTGACTAATAAATTTCATTTGAAATAATCATTTAGTTTAAGAGACATAATTTTTTTGTTTTATAGTTATTTTCACAATCATCCATGTTGATGAGATAAGCGGGTCATAGACTTGGTGTTTATGGATAATATGTTATCAAAAAAGAGGAATTAGTGTCCTTAAAGGAGATGTAGCACCATGAGGAGAAAATTGAGTGGGTAGAAAATGATTTCATCTTGCTTGTGAAACCTTGAAAGTGGGAAGCCAAATAGGTGTATCTACCACCCAGAACTAAACCAACACTTGGTGGATCAAGAAAATGAATTGAGAAACAAAAACATAGGTAACAATAGATTGAGAAGCAAGTTCTATAACAACAGATGTTGTAAAAACAAGCCATTTCATCTTGCTTGTCAAAGATTGAATGTGGGTATCCAAAGAGGTGTTTCTGCCACCGAACACTATAACAACACTTCGAAGATCAAGAAAAAAATTGAGAAGCAAAAACATAGGTAAAAATGGATTGAGAAGAAGATGTTGTAACAATGGATGTTGTAATAACAAATGCCATAACATGTCAATGTTGAAATTTTTGAAAATGTTGTAACACCCATTACTATTGAAAATGCTGAAATTGTTGTAAACGATGATGCTATAACACCTGCTACTATTGAAAATACTCAAACAATGACCATTAGAGTGGATTTTGTAACAAAAAATGTTGTAACAATGGACGTTGTAACAACAAATGCTATAAAAATTGAGCGGGTAGAAAGTCATTTCATATTTCTTGTAAAAGCTTGAAAGTGGGAAACTAAAGAGGTGTTTCTTCCACCCAACATTACACCAACACTTTGATTGTTGTGACCTTTTCTTGTTACATTGAAAATTTCAAAATTTTGATTAAAATTTCAAAAAAATTGTTTTTATTGCACTTTGTAATAGTTTTCCCGCAAATATATAATCCCACAATATATTATTTTTTTTATTTTAATAAATAAAATGTCAAATCATTGCACACTAACTAGCACACATTTTCTATTGGCTATGATTGACACTTTGGTGATCGACGACTCTTTTTCTATTTTGCAACCTCCCGCTTGCTCGACGTTTAATGAAGGGGTGGTGCAAAAAGTCATTTTTCCAAAACAACTTTTGCAACATGGAAATGACATATGAATTGCGTAACCCTCCACCCCCCACACACCCTGCCCCCCCAACCCCCTCCTCCCCCCACTCACTCATTATCAATTACCACCTACCCTTGCGAGAAAAACTATCCCTAGTTTTTGGTAATAAATATCTCCTACCACCATTTATTGATTTTTTTCCATTTAATTCTGAATATTGTTTGTGATTTAATTCTAAATATTCCCCTTACCCAAATGTTCATTCCATTTTGTTTTCTTTCTTGTTCATAATTTAATCACTCCCACATTTTTTTATCCCCTCTCACCTTTCCTCCAGTCAGCAAACATAGAGAATAAAAGTGCAGAATTATAGTAAGCCCTCAATGACAACTTAGAAATACAATGACACATTTTACAGGTAATTATGAACCTTGCTACAAGTTGATAGTTAAAAATGAGTTCAACTAAAGGAAAGTATTCTTAGGTTTAGTCTGAAACCCTCCCAAAATTTGATGAATTACCCTTAGTTAATAGGAACAAAAAAATAGAAGATACAAAACTAGAGTTTGACCCATATGAATTGCAAGATTGGGCTTCCTAAAGTTTTGAAGACAATAGCGACAATTTTCCTCTGTGGGAGTTCTTTTTACCCAAATTTATATTTCCTAGAATGCATCCTTTTCTGAAATTCGTAGTATGGTGTGCAGATAGGTACTTACACAGTGAAAAAACCATAATTGCTCAAAATGATGAAACATTATTTTTATAACTTCTGAGTCCTTTTTAATGGTCTTTTGCATATCGTTTCCCTGCTCTTTGAACCCATTCTCTAGTGAAATTCTCCTGGAAACATATCAAAAGTTAACTTTTGAAAAAAGATTGGTTATTTCTAAATTATTCATGTTTGAAGGGACTAGTATTCCCACTCACCATTTGCCTTACCCTTCACCATTTTTTCCAAATTTTTCATGACATCATATCCATTTTATGTTGTACTTTAGGGTATCATAGTAATGAAAAAGTGGATGAAGTAATTCTATATTTTCTATCAATTTTTTTTCCAAATAAGAAACAACAAATCTTATTCAATTTAGCCAATTTTTATCTGAGGCAATTAATGAAAAGTTTCTTAAATTTGGAGTTGAAAATTATTTTAAATATAAATCAATCCTAGTGTATTTGTTTTTTCATTATTAGTCGGATAGGTTCCCAATATAATTTCAAAAGGAGGACCTTCAAGGGAATCAATGGTCTGCGATTCGTTGGACATCCTTGGTCAAAAGGAATTTTAAGGAATTTTCCTTCACTGATTTTGTGAACAGATTTCTTCACATGTGCTGTAGTCTAATAATTAGTGATAGTCCTCCCATAATTTCGCCTGAAATCAAAAGGATTATGTATCTTAGTGAAAAAACATGGCTTGGTGATTAGTATTTGTACCAACATTTTATAGAAGTTAGATTGTATGGATGTGAACTTCCACCCTATCAGTTATGAGTTTTTTTGCCTATGCGTATATTTGTGCTTGAATTCATTATACAAAGCCTTAATGTATATCAAGTGAATTTTTTACTTAAAATGAAACATACCTTGTTTAAAATGAAGGCACAAGTAGGGCCATTTATAGTGAATCAGAGGTTAATAGAAAATGAGGTGGAACAATTATTGGCACAAATGAAGTTTAAATTGGGGGTTACATGGCCATATGATCCCATTGGGAGAATTTCAGCCATCAGAGTTGAATATAAATCCCACATTATTTTAATTTTTCGAAGCCAGAGATATTGAATTTTTCTAATAAGGACACCGGGAAGAAAACACTTTGCAGGAAGTGACAAAAGAACAAACTGTGGAGCAGTTAGTAGGACAAAAAAATTTTGTTACACCTTGAATGAAAGAAAATTAAATTTAGAGGATAGATCAAATCTTATCAGAGTCAGAAATGGAATTGTTCAATTTATATAAGAGAAATATGATAAACAATTTGGACGGAGCGGTATCATAAACAGTCTCATTTGAAATTTCTTCACCAACTACTATGGTTATTTCAGGAAATCCTATTTTCATAATGAAAGAATTGGATCCACGGATAAAATAATATTCTCCTTGATCTTCTTCTTCTAAACAAAACATATTTTTTGATTTTATGGAAATCAAGAAAAAGAATGAGGCTTTGAAGCCAGTAACTTATACTGAGTTCTGGAAAACAACTTCTTTCACTAAAAATAGGTTTCTTTCAGCTCTTGATATTGAAAAAGGTGAATTTAACTTAGAATTGATTGAACCTAAAGTTTATGCTCCTAAAGATGTTGGAGATTACAAGACTTTTGTTTTATATTTCAATACTAGACAATCGATCTTATCACTACAATACCTTGTGATTAGCTCCCTTTTTTTATTCTAAGGACTATTTTAGTGTATTTTTCTCCAATTTTTTTAAAATGTTGATGCAATTTGTCAGGATGGCACTATTTGTGGTGTTGATTTCTCTAGCAAAAACATTTAGCCGCTAAATCAGGTAATAATAGCATCGAAAATAGTGTTGAAAGTAGAGATGAAAATAGCACTGGAAATAGCATTGGAAAATAGCGATGAAAAATATCATCGTAAATAGCACTAGAAATGGTGCCATAAATTTCCCCACAAATATCCTCGGTTACCTCCATTTTTAGTCCCAATTTTAGTGCCAGATGTGCCTAAATAGTTAATTAATTGAGGTGTTTCAGGTTAGGTGGACAAGGGCTTTGAGGATCATGCGATTTAGGGATTTGGGGTATAGGGATTAAGGGTTAATGGATTAGGGGTTAGGGTTTAAGGGATTAAGTGTAAAGAGTTAAGGGATTTGGTGCTTATGGGTTAGGTAGTTTAATGGTTAATGGTTGGTTTGTTTCATGTTTGGATGTTCTATCGAAGCTTATTGTTAAAGGATTACATTTCAGTTCATTTAATGATTTGAGTAATTAAGTTTTTGGGATTTATTTTTGATACACAAAAGATTTCTTACGCACATGTTGTCATTCCTAATCAGACCAGATCCAGGAAATCCAATTATTTGTCCAATTAATACATACCTCACCTTGCCATAATATAGCATGATTAGACCATTCTAACACTATTACATTTTATCGATGTAACTATCACCATTAATACCAATATTCCTTAATCATTATTACTTCTGTATATTTTTTATGTTACATATCGAGATTAGTGCAATCATTCTGGAACTCCTTTCGATTTAAAATTTCCAAATTTGGTAATAAGGAGGAGTAACCTCCAGTAATTCCAACACCTTGGCATTGTCCCCTAACCAAGAATTTATGTGTGCTGAAGCAGCTTTGTAACAGGTTCCTAGCAGTTTTTAGTAGTGTGCTTGTGAGGAACTATGGGTGGAGAAGTGGTCATACATGAAACAAACTCTGCTAATGTGTTGTTACAACATCCAGAAGTATTGTAAATTTTTTGAAGGGCTAGATGGCTGAGTTATTTTGAAAAATTACAGGGTTTCAATGAATTGGTCAGCTTAGAATTTTCACAAGCCTTAGCTGAGAAACACCCTATGGTCAGGGACTTTAGAACTATTGTTATAGAAGAAGTTATTGTGAATGTGACAAGGCTACCTAGGACGACAAAATGATGGTTGTCAAATAAAGTGGCCAATCCTGAAGCTAAGGCCATATTCTTATAAGAGGGAGAAGAATTGTCGCCCAAGAATAAGGGTTTCGAGAGAACATAGCTTCCTCACCCTTGGGATGATGTAGCCTTCTTCATCCAAAAATTCATTACTTGTGAGGGTCATTTTGGGATTATTTTCAGTTATCACTTCCAATTGCTTGTAGAACTGAGGTCAGGGTAGTTCATTAATTTACCATACTACCTTTTAAAGTCATTACAACACATGGCAGAGGCTGTGAAAGGGGAAAACATCTAGAAGCTTCTGACACTAGCCATGTGTTTATTAAATTAATCATCATGCATTCATTACAAAGACAAGGGATCTCATGGCATGATTTGATAGTGAGACCTTGTGTTGGTGAAAATGAGGAGCATGAAGACAGTGTTGAAGTAGCCCCTAGTGCTAAAACAACACCAAGTAATCAAGCAACACCCAAAACTGCAACAACCGTTGTTGTTGAAAATGCTACATATTCCAAGAGAAAGACAGTCGCAGGCTCTAAGCAAAGTAGGGATGATACACCTTGTATGATTGGTTTAATAAACCTTAAGAGGTGGAGTTACATTAGAAGGACCCCTAGTTCATCCTCGAGATAAAAGTAGACACAAAAAAAATAACCTATGGTTGTATCTAGTGAGTCATCAGAGGAAGGTCAAGGTGGGTTCCGAATTGTAGAGGAGTTGTTGGAGGAAGAAACTGTTAAAACATCAATTATGCATGAAACTAGAACTACAGAAGTGAAGACCCCTAAAGGTACCATGGGACTATCAATAAATTTAATAGTGTAGAAGAGGAAAGTGAAAAGGCCAATTGCTTGACGAACCCCCAGGAAAAGGGTATGAGTAGTTTTTATACCATAAGAGACTCAAAAACCTACTACTATAACTGAAGGGGAATGTGCTGATATAGATGGACTTGATGGATTTAAGGAGAAACAAGACAAAGAAAAGAAGGAGAAGTTTGCAGAAGAAGGCCCCTATACATATGAAATATTTCCTGTTACACCAAACCTTAAACAAGAACTAGAGAAATAGAAGGAGGTAGAAGGACCAGTAATAGAAGAGTAGATATAAGAACAAGAGGTTGTTACTTAACCAAGTAAGACAAAAATTTACCTTCGTTCAAATAAAAAATATAAGAAAGGAAAATGATGAGTGAAAGAAATAACTTGCTTGGTTTAAAAAAGATTCATTTTAATAATGAAACTGGATTGATATGTTGGTAGACGCTATAGAAGTGTCATCATCTACTATCTCAGAAAAACTTTGTAAGGGTTGCCAACAAATCCTTGAGGAGGATAAAATCAAGGCAATTATTACAGTTTGAGATGGAGTACAAGTATGCTAATCCACAAAACATTTTTATGATGTTGTGGTTACACAAGAACCAATAGTTGAAATAGAGAAAACTGAAAATGAAAAGACTAATGTACCACAACCTATTAATGATGTTGTTGTTACACAAGAGATAGCAATTGAGATAGAGCAGCACAAGGAGAAAAGGGATCATAAGAAGGATGTTGAATCAACATCTGAAAAAGTTCATCGTAAATTTGAAGATTTGATGAGGGTATTGGAACAGTGGGAGAAAATAGTGCTATTTCCTATAGATGAAGTCATATTCCTAAAGAAGAATAAGGATGGTCAATAAACTTAAGAAGGAGTGGTTTGAAAAATTAAGAATTGTAGAATTTGTGAAAATTTATTAGGAAACGAATTAAGAAATGAAACAATTGAAGGAACTACAAGGAGAGGTTAAGTTGCTATATCAAGAAAAGGAGCTCATTTATGGCATCATTAATGGCTTATTATGCGATAGGATTCCTTCTTCTTATCCTTTACATTTGCAAGAAAAAAATGGTCTCTTCCAATTAACAACCCTGAAGGAAAAGCAACCATATAAGACAAGGGAGATACAAAACTTCCTGGAAACATTTCAAAGTGATAATTTCTCAAAATAACATTCGTTTTGAGAGTTTTACCTGAATATTATTGCTAACTTTGTGGATGAATCATTCAATCTGACACCCTATGTCGGAGATGTACGACTCAGGGATTTTATTTCTCTTATGAAAAATTAGATAGGTTGGAAAGTTTCCCTTGATATTGTAACAACTAATGAATAATAGGTGGAACTATTTATTAGAGGAGAACCTGGTTCAACTGAATATATTTCAGACAAATACAATAAAATATGGTGGTCTCCAGACACTAAGACACTACTGATTGACCATCAAGAATCAATTCTACAAAGATGATAAACAAATATACAAGGAATGATAATTGGTGCCTTAGAAGGAAGTAAGTTGAGATGGGATCTTTCCCGGCAAGAATTTAAGAGGGGAGACCCCTATTTTTATCATAATTTTTAGCAAGCACCTTTTAGAGTTCATTTGCATGTTGATTGTATTAGGAAGAGTCGTGCAGGATAGATAAGACTTGGATTTAAGTTCCCTCTTGTTTGGTTACCTAACTATCTATATCAATATCCATATAGTATCATTGATAAGTTTTGGGAGGTAGAATTGGTTATTTCTCAAGGATACATGATCAATGGTGAAGACATGGAAGGAAAATATAGCCTCACACAAATTCACTCTCAACATGTCAGGCATTAGTGACATGAGTCTACATGAGGACATGCAAAATCTTAAGCTGGGAGAGATGCTAGGTCACAAAATTGTCATATTTTTCCTACTCGTTTTCCTATTTTTTTATCGCTTATTGACCAACAAGACCATATCTTATTACTATAATATCCATTATTCACCCAAGTATGTCCATTTTCACTTGTCGTTTTCTTTGTCCAATTCTACTTATAATTTGACATTAAAACTATTTTATTAGGATTACTTTTATCATAAAACTAATGTATGGATTGTTTCGGGTTTGGATGGTTTGTTGAAGCTTGTTGTTAGAGGATTACATTTCAGTTTCTTTATCGATTTGGATTAATTAAGGTTCTCAGATTTATTTGTTTTACATAGGCAATTTCTTAAGCATGTGTCTCCTTTCCTAATAAAATTGGATCTAGGATTTTGTCAAAGTAAAAATAAACAAATCATCACTTGGAGATATTTATGGAGCATCTAGATCATTTGGTTGAGATCTTTTGTATCTGTATTTGTAATTAAAGGAAATTGTTATAGTTTTACCCCTTCCATGGAAATCATTGTGTAATTGTTAAGGTATCTTTTTATTTTAAGATCACATGAGAATCGAAAAATTCTCATGACGATTTTCTCAATGCAATTAACATTTATAAAAGGGAAGAGTGTTTTCCCACAAGGACTAGAGCGAAGAATTGGAGAATAGGTTTGGAAAGGGGAAACACCAGAGCTCTATAATCCTGATACTTTTATTAATGAAAATCTCAAATTTGTGGTTCATTAATTTCCTTCGATTAGTTTGTGTGATTTATAGTTTACCATCCCCTATTGAGGAGGAAGGGCCCTCCTTCCTATTAGGGATCACTACTTAGTTAGTGTGGAATACATAATTGCATAAATATTTTTCAATTATGTGATTGTTGTTACTTTTGTTGTTATAATTAATTCTGTTTGTAATTTAATTAAGTGTAGTAAGCTTTGGATGGTGTGACTACTTAAGTCCTAGACAAGTCCCCCAGTTTAGTGTGGTAGTGAATTATTTTCTTTATTGTTACAGTTTGGATTACACTTCCTTTTACATCTGTAAATTGACTAAGTGATGGTTTTCAAGAGTGCTTTGACAATGCTTGAATGAAAAATTGGATCAATATTTATCAATTATGTGATTGTTGTTACTATTGTTGTTACAGTTAATTCTGTGTGTAATTTAATTAATTTCAATAAGCCTTAGATGGTGTGATTGGCCTAAGTCCTGGATTGATCCGTTAGTTTAGTGTGGTAGTGATGTATTTTATTTGTTGTTACAGTTTGGATTGCACTTCCTTTTATGTGTGTAGATTGAATGAGTGATGATTTTCAGGATTGTTGTGAGAGTGTTTGAATGACAAATTGCATAAATATTTCTCAATTATGTGATTTTCGTTACTGTGGTTGTTACAATTAATTCTATGTGTAATTTAATTAATTGGAGTAAGCTTTGGACGTTATGATAGTTTAAGTCCTAGGCCGGTCTCTCAATTTAGTGTGGCAATGAATTATTTGATCTACTGCTACAATTTGGATTTCACTTCCTTTTATGTGTGTAGATTGAACCAGTGATGGTTTTCATAAGTGTTGTGTGAGTGGTTGAATGAAAAAGTAGCTTATTATGTAGTATTTGTTCACACTAAATTTGTGTGGAGTGTGTAACATCTTTGTTGGTTGCTGAGAGTGCGTGTGCAATGACTTTGGGTTGAGATTATTTTATACTATTCATCATGTGCCTTAGCATAAAATTTGTGTTACGTCTTTTAAAAATAAAGCCTACCTGGATCGATAATTAAATGTAAGAGCGGGTTGACCAACATTAAAATGAAAACAATAAAAAAAATAATGAAGTTAACAAAGTTGATTATTCAAGTCATCATGAGATATAGGTATTAATATTTTGTTAACTTTTATGTCTTCATGAAATTATGTTGATACAAAATGAATGGAAGAAGAATTCAAGTAATCCCATTTTTTTCTTCCAACAATTCATACCATATCTTGAATGATATTTCAACAGGAAATTTTTATTCACACAAATAATACTAAAGCATTTCAAATTTTAGGATATAAGAATCATTGTTTTTTAAACATGGATTACAAATAATTCTGAAAATTTAGAAGTCTTGGTTATTAACATCATTGCCTGTAACAATGTCATCTAGTGTGTCATTATCAATGTTCATATGATATTTCTAGCTAATATTATCATCATCCTCATCTTGACTTGCATCATCTTCATCATCATTGAAATGTAACTATAGACCATCCGTATTTTTACCAGATGTATTTGGATCATCCTTTTAGATACCATCCATATTGATGTCTTCCATAACATCATGTACTTTATATTGTTGTCTTCATGTTCTTGAACATAACCATCTTTAGCATCATCAAGGATGTCAATTTATTCAATTTTCTCTAATCCTTCTCTCTCATTTTGTTGGCAATCATTGTTTTTTCTCAATATCCACTAATTCATCATTAAATACTTTCCTTAATGTTGGACTATAATGTATCATAAATTTCCATTTCAGGTGCATAATATATTCATAGAAAAATCCCAGCACATGAATGAGTACATACATATTTTATATGTATTAGAATACATATCAGGATATGTTTTGACCATCAAAAAATGTGTTTCATTTCTGGGTTGAAATGGTTGGTTATGTTGTTGATAACATACAAATAAATAACATATAATGTAAGTTTAAAATCATTGAAAGGATCTATAAGGACTTAAGTAAACTCATGTTAAAAAATTTCATACAAACTTCTTTTATCACAAGTTTAATGGTCACATGGAAGACAACCTGCGTTGATAGTTTTGTACACACTGTGCTGAAGTGTTGGTTACAAGTCATTCATTGTACATGTTTAGTGCTTTAACCCTAATCAATATTAAAGAAAATAATATGTAAGTATTCACAAGGGGCTTCTTATCTTGTTGCGATAAGTGCCCTAGTGTGGGTCTACGTTGTTCACTTGACCATATTGTTCTAAAATATATGTGTACATGCTTGACAGGGGCATGTCCTCATGCGAGGAATGTTTTTCATTGTATGGTGGTTGAACCTTCGTAGGTTTGAATCCACCCTCAGTGTAGTACCGTGATGCTGATGTGTTGTGGAAACTCCTTTCCTAAAAGGTTGGTAGTAGTTAGGGAATTCAAAGTATTAGTATCTTGTCCATAAGGGATGATGAGCATATCCCTGTTAATAGTTGAATGCCCTTGAAAATATCATTAAGCATTGCAACGTCGACTATAGTGTTGCTGTAACCTATAGGATACACCTTGGTGGGTAGTAGGAGAATTGGATGACCTTCATGAGTCCACAAACTCTTAACAAAGGGCAGTCAAAGAGTCACTAGTGCATACATGCTTGAAATTTCCTAACTGAACATCAATCTTTGTGTGGCCCTTTTGGAGCCTGATGCATCCTGTGGAGTTGGGATAGTTAACTCCATTGTAAGCTCAGGAGGGTTAGCATGTACTTGTGCCTTAGCAGACCCCTGAAAGTCAAGAAAAGTGTCGGGGAAGATCCTATAGTCAGCACAAACACCAAAATCAAGCTATGGTGAAAGGGAACGATGGAAGGATGCAAATGCAAAGAGGAGGAAAGTTCAGTTGGCGACCATTGAGACCAAGGCTAATCAGAATGCACAGGATCTGAAGAGATCTCTCCCATTTGGCCATGGAAAAAATTGAATGTAGGTAACTGTTATAGTGATGGAGGCAGAGGTTTATACTTAGAGAGGGATATGATCAACCATATCTCTCATCTAGGTGGAACCCTAGTCATGGAAGCTTATGATTGGAATGCCCATATTTCCCTTCAATTTATTGGGCAAAGGAAGATAGCGTGGCCTAGAGCCTCTAGAACAAAAATGTTAGCTTGCATCAAGAAAGGATTCACAGGATGAGGTTGGCCAGGATGTGTGGGTTGAAGAATCATCCTGGTAGTTATGCCATTGGATTGGGTGGTGCGCATCGAAACATGCAATTTAGAGATCCTTGTTTGGAAATTATAATGGTAGTAGGATGACTCTAACTTCCACATGAGGCTGACATATATGTTATGGAATGAGAGGAGGCCTTACTCATCAAGTCCGCCCAATGGTCCCCACCCAGGGGTGCTAGAGGGGCACCTAAGGAAAGAACCATGATGAAATTCATGGGGTAAAGTAGGTGCAACCTTGTGGCAGGAACATTAGCCTGATTAATCCACCATTGGTCGGAAGTGAACCCACTATCCATGCAAGCATGATGGAGGAGCCCGACGAATAACAAAGATTAATTATAGTAAGCTTTGGATGGTGTGACAACTTAAGTCCTAGATCAGTCCCTTAGTTTAGTGTGATAATGAGTTATTTACTTTATTATTATAGTTTGGATTGCACTACCTTTTATGTGTCTATATTTTATGAGTGATGGATTTCATGAGGGCTGTGAGAGTGGTTCAATGATAGATTGTATAAATATTTCTCAGTTATGTGATTGTTGTTACTATTTCTTTTACAATTATTTTTTTCTTTAATTTTGTTAATTACAGCAAGATTTGGATGTTGTGACAAATTAAGTCCTGGACCAGTCCCTCAGTTTAGTGTGGCGATGAATTATTTTCTTTGTTGATATGGTTTGGATTGCACTTCATTTTATGTGTGCATATTGAATGAGTGATGGTTTTTAGGAGGGCTATGAGAGTGGTTGAATGACTTATTTCATAAATATTTCTCATTTATGTGATTGTTGTTACTATTGTTGTTATAGTTAATTTTGTGTGTAATTTAATTAATTGCAGTTAGCTTTGGATGGATTGACAACTTAAGTTACGGATCGGTCCCTCAGTTTAGTGTGGCAGTGAATTATTTTCTTTGTTGTCATAGTTTGCATTGCACTTCCTTTTATGTGTGCATATTGAATGATTGATGGTTTTCATGAGTGTTGTGAGAATGATTGAATGCTAAAGGAGCTTATTTTACAATATTTCTTTGCATCAAATCTGTGCGAAGTGTGTAACAACTTTGTTGATTGTTGAGAGAGTGTGCGCAACAAATTTGGGTTGTTATTATTTTATATTAACCATCATCTACCTTAACATAGACTTTTCGCGACAATCTTATAGAAATTAAAGCCTACTTGGATCGATAATTAAACGTAAGAGTGGGTCGACCAATATTAAAATGCAAAAAAATATTAAAAAAATGAAGTTAACAAAGTTGCTTATTCAAATCATTGTGATATACGAGCATTAATATCTTACTAACTTTTATGTCTTCACGAACATATGTTGATATAAAATGAATGGAAGAAGCATTCAAGTAATTCTATTTTTTTCTGCCAACAATTCATAATGATATTGCAACAGGTAATTTTTATTGACACAAATAATACTAAAGCATTTACAAGTTTAGGATATAAGAATAATAATTTTTTAGAACTAGGATTACAAATAATTCTAAAAATGTAGAAGTCTTGGTCATTAACATCTTTTTCTGAAGCAATGTCATCTAGTGTATCATTGTCAATGTTCATATGATCCTCATCTTGACTTGCATCACCTTCATCATCATTGAAATATGAATGTAGAACATCCATATTGTTATCAGATGTATTTGGATCATCATTTTCTATAACATCCATATTGTTGTCTTCCATAACATCATGTACGTCTATATTGTTGTCTTCTTGTGCCTGAACTTAACCATCCCCAACATCATCATGGATCTCAATTTCTTCAATGTTATCTAATCCCTCTCTCTCTCTACTTTTGTTGTCCGTCATTTTTTTCTCAGTATCCACTAATGCATCATCAAATACATGCTTTAATCTTGGATCATAATGTATGATAAATATCCATTTTGGTTCCAGAATAGCTTCATAGAAAAATACATGAACTTGAATGAGTACATACATATATAACACGTATGTTATAATAATTTTATTGCTTAATAAACACGTGTATATATTCTCAATAAAAAGCGTATAAATAGATTATTGGTCACTATCACTTCTAATTATTTGAGTTAAAGAAATGTATGCTCATAATGAATTGGTAGAACATAAGGTTCCTTATCCTTTGGTAGGAACTTTGAGGAATCTATTGAAAACAATCCACTATGGGTATCATGCCTCTGTGTCCTCTCAAATGCTTCATAAAATCTACACTTAAAATAAAACATTTAAAAGAGTGGTAATCTAACTCAATAATTTCTTTTATTTTCCAAACATATTGTAAATTCCCTACAATAATATTCTTATATTTTTCTTTTCATCAACTCGATTTCTTGAATTAAAACATGATGCCACAATTGAAGGATTGTTTCTTTACATCTACATGTTCTACACAATAATGTTGACCATATGCCTTCATTAATGGATACTTCCTTTCCTACGAAAGACCATTTGTTATGATTCAAAAAAATATAATGATGAATATTAAAATATTTAATAGTGTCAAAATTGTAAGGAAACAACATTATGTGAAATTCCAACTATACCTTTCTTTCACATCCTTTGGACATGTTGATTTTATCTTCTGTTATTTTTGAATATATACCTACATCTTCTATTTCATTTTGAATTTGTTCAGTAAACCATTCTACCATGCAATATTTTCCCCATTCCCATTGCATATCAATAGGAAATGGGGTATTCCTTGGTTTCGATCTCTTAAAATGTATCTTCACTTCTAACACTTTTTCTCTCTTTTTAATATACAAATAAATCCATTTGTTCTTAAATTCCATGTGGTACAAAATGAAATTATAGAGTATAGTAGTTTCATCTACACCTATTAAATGTCAAGGTTCTTATTTCAAACTCCAAAGGCGATGTTGTTAATTTGGAAAATAAATTACAGAGTATATTAATGATCACAATAAAAACAACCACAATGATCAGGAGTTTACTTCTAATTTATACTTGAACACCATTAGTTTATGGTTTTTCTCCATCAATAATATCTAATGCTTGTTATTCCTCCCAAAAGCATGTCCCATTTTCAGAATCCTTACCAAAATATTCACATAGGAAGAAAAAGTATTCATTCAATAAATACCCTTCAACCATGCAACCATCTAGATGCACCTTTTGATGAAGATATCTTTTAAGAGTTTTCATATATATCTGAAAGAAACATCCACATTATCGATACAACACCCTCAAATTCAATGTCATCGACTAAGTGTATAATTAAATGGAATTTTAGCTCAATGGAACTTGTAGGGAGTTCCTTCCTGAATACACATAAAATTTATGCTATTTCCTTCTTTCGTTTTGGCACTTCACATTCATGGATCTCCTCGGATGTCACCCACCTAATATAATAATACGAAATTAGTATGAATTTTTATGCAAAAATTAAAATGCAATACAATATATCTATGTCTCTCACACATTAACATACTATACCACATACCTTGCAAGTGATGACAATCAACTTATGGCCTTTCAAGTGGCATGATATGTTGTCAAACACATTTATCAAAGATCATCATCAATTATTTTTGTCAGACAATAAAATATCATAATATATTTAGTACCTAATCAATTTTACCAATAAATGTTAAATATTGATGATATATAATACCTTCATAAAATTATGAAAATCATGTGTTTTAAATCGAGTGAGATGTCCATCAACTGTAAAATCTTTATTTAATGATGAACCATGGCCACTAGGTGTCCTTATTAAATGAATGACATTTTTTAGTTCGTATAGCTCTTTCGTTTTAACAATCCATGGATATTTTGCATACTTTTCATTTTCACTATTTGGCCACAAATGTTTTCTATCAAAGTTGGTATGAAAAAGAGAAATATCTCTCCTCGAAGACAAGTTATGCTTCTCTTTTCCTGTTATATGTCAAAAAATTGAATATGTGACATTTTTGAAGATCTGCGTGGCATCTAATAAGTGAGATATTAATAGATCCTTCCAATATGGTAACTCATATAATATGGATTTCCTTTTCATACCTTCTAGTATCTTAATTATATCTTGTTCTAGTTCGTCAATAGAATCACCCCCATCAAAAAAATCCTACCAAACTTTCAATTCAACATCTTCATACTTCTTAAGTCAATCAACTGGACCCATAATCATGGGAGGGCCTCTATTTTCAAATGTTCCATCAAATTGATTCTTATGATTTTTTCTAAACCTATGATATGTTGGTAGAAAAACCTTGTTGTTTTCATAAATAAATTTATGAAAATGTTTAGAATACCACCCTTGAAATTGTTCTCCACATCTTGGGCATGAAAATATACCCTTTGTTTGAAGCCCTACAATTAAATAAGCCTAATAACATCAAAATAATAGTATAAAGATAAGTATGAAAGTTGGGATGAGAATAAATTATGAGTGTAAGTATTTTTTTATCTTACGAGAACAAAAACCAATTCCTGGGAAATCATGAATAGTCCAACATAATACACCATACAACATGAAGGACCTATTTGATAGAGGACATTATATGTCATACATTCATATGCCTTTCCATAACACTTGCATCTCATCAATAAAAGGCACAAGATAAACATCCATGCTTTTAACTTGATGTTTCCTTGGAACAATGAGAGTCAAGATGAGGTGCTCCTTCCTAACACTCATCCATGGAGGAATATTGTGCACCATCAATATGACTGGCCAAACACTATAATGTGAGCTCATAAGAGAGAATGGGCACACTCCATCAATTGCAAGCGAAAACATGATACTATGAGGTTTGTCTTTGAATTCTGTTGGTAATTTTTTCTGTATGTGCTTCAATTCTTTGGAGTCAACTGGAATTCAAAAGAATCAATATTTACTCCTATTTTTTGCATTCCAATCCATAAATTGTGAAGGTGAATTTCAACAAAACATTCATTGAAGTCTAGCTATCATTGGCATGTGATGTAAAACCTTCTTTAGAACTGTAGGACCTTGTACATCTGTACGATATATTTTCTCTTTGCATACAGGGCATTCTACCTTATCTTGATATTCATCTCTATATAAAATGAAATCATTTTTACATGAATTAATTTTCTTATATTCAATCCCCAACTCAACCAACAACTCACATGCCTCTCTACAAATTGATGGTAACACATTATCTTAAGGAAATATTTTATTTTTTAGTGTGTTGTAAGATTTCCAAAGATTAGATCCACTGAATGTTTAACCTATGATGAACATGTTTGATATGTAAATATATATTATGAATATTAATATACAATATATGGAAATAAAATCCCCTTACATAAATATAAGTGAACTTGGTGAATGTTTACGAATTACGTGCACCAATTTACAATGCATTGTAAGAAATAGATTTCAACTCACTTCAGTAGGGTGGTGAAATTTTTCTAAACAACCAAATAGTGACTTGAATTCTAATAATACTAATGTGCATGCTAGTTTTTAAGTTCTACTCGCACTTGATTTGAACACAGGTGTCTTTTTTGTTTGCTCGATGGAGTCTTTCAACATGTTTTTCTCATCAACATCACGTTGATGGTAATTGTTGATTTGTGGCAGCATTGGATGTGCTCAAGCCATGAAAATTGGTGGAGAGGCTAAATAACATGAGATCTCCAAGACCTAGAAATGTTTTGGGGAAATTCCACCCGGTTAGAGAGATATTAAAATAATTAATATTTTTAATGGAGTTCTTAAGTCTAAACCTAGGAAAATTAAAATATTAATGGTTATTAATATAAAACTGGGTCAGAAGGTTGTAAATGACATGGATCAAGCCAAATATAATCTTATCCATTGATTAGAGACTTAATCTTGACCATTGAAGGCTCAATAGAAAAAGTATAAGAGGATGCTTGAGGGTCAGTTGGAGATACACCAAGATTGATCAGTTAGTTCGATTTTCTGGAGCAGGTTTTGTTGAGAAAATTTGAACAAGTGATATGAGTTGCAACAAGGGGTAGTGAGTACATAGCATAGAGGCATAGATAGTGTTAGATAGCTAGTGTAGTGATTAAGGAGGCTACACAAAGGCAACTAGAGGTTGTGCATAGGCTGAGGGTCCTATGTGGGTAACGTAGAAGGCCAGAAAGATGACACATAGAGGCAATTGATTGATGCAGGCAGTTCGAGAACTACGCAGAGGCTAGAAGGACTTACACAGAGTCTTGGAGAAGTGCCAGAAGGATTTTCATGAGGTAAAATAATGTTGAGTAGCTAAATATATGCTTCTAAGAAGAGGTATTACTGCCCTATAGAAATATCTATTGGGTAAGCCAATTTGGCACCATAGTTGTACTCAAGAAAGTTGCTTAATAATAAAACCCTCAGAACCGTTGCATAGGTTTTCCCAAGTTGTGCTTGTCCGAGGACGATTGTCCAAAAATAATGGTGTCCCTTGTGTGTTTGTCTATTATTTCAATTGATGATTTGTATATGAGTTGAGACTACATTTGTGTTTATTTTTAGTATTATATTGTTAAATAACTTATTAAGGAATAAACAATTAAACGAAATAAACCAGATAATGCAGTAGGAATTTCTAACGTGTCAGGCTTAGAAATTTAAACATGGTATGAGAGCAATCCAGATCATAGGAGGACTGAAGGCACCAACATAATTAGAAGTATTTGCAACAGTAGTAGGTGTCCCGAGAGATAGAGCTGCTACTAATAAGAAAGAAGTAGAGAAGGAGTGAGTAAGAGGTCGTGTGTCATCATTTCATGCTAGAGAGAGGGCTAGTTCAAAGGCAGAGAGAGGTAGAATATGCTCACAAAGATCCAAGTCATCCTGCTTAGTTAGGTAGGCTTGACACAATTGGCCAGAGGAGTGATTCAACCTTTGTCTCGATTGTGCAGATATGGAAAGATCATTTTCTTCAGTTCTGTCGTGGCGGAAAAAGTCGTTTGTGCTGACACAACTGACCTCCCTAGGAGTCTAAACTCTCTAGTGACAAACAAGACAAAATGGAGTGATCTTTCTCTAAATATACCTTTTAAAACATGAAAACTACAAGTGTTTAGGCTTACCTTATTCCAAAATGCGGTTGTTGTAGTCCGTCCTTGCCGATCCGGATGAGCTCCTCCTTCAAGTCAATTCCTGCAACCACAAACAATCAAACAATTACCAAGCACTTGCATTTCATATAATAAAACATATATTCAACATGCAGACCAAGGAACACATGAAATAACTCATTAACATAAGCTATTGACAAAAATAAACCAGTTTGTATTAATAACGAAACAAAGAAACTCTTACAACCTGGCCTTGGTGTTGTGCAAGTTCCTCCCAGGGTCCATCAAGGGTTTTCCTCTACTTTGACAAAGCTCACCCACTTCCAAGTAGAATCAAGCAAAGACAATCTCTCCTCACAAGGTTCTAAATGGGAGTCCTAATTCCTACAGCATTTACCCAAAGAAAATGTATAGCTCCAACCTCTCCTCCCTCTGGCTCAATGTCTTTATTTATAGTGTTGTAAAGAGGTTATTCAGGTCCACCATCAATGGGATAATCCCCCTCTTTGGGTGGGATAGCTCCCTTATTGATGGGATAAGTTCCTCCTTAATAGAGATACATGAACCAACTGGAGGCGCATCCAATTCATCAAACCGACCTCTAGAAAGTTCTAGAACTAACCACAAGTAACTTTTTTAAGATGAAACTCGCGCATTTTGCCTTTTACAGAAGGACGCACCTGTCCCTTAACATACAGAGTGTCCAAGGACGCACCTTTTGTGAACATTGTGAGCGTCCCCGCAGGTAAGGCTAGAGAGAACCTGCGACCCCAGAGATAAACATATTTTTGACAAAACTTTCTCTCTTCTTTGAGTTTGAGATGGATAGCAGAGGCATAAGACTTGCCTAAGAGGGTAGCATGACTGTTGATTTGAGCCATACTAACTGTAAGTGGTCATGGTGACATTTTTTATTGTAACAGATTGCCCCCTAAAGTGCGAAGCCTGGAATAGATTTAGGGTTTTGTAATTCTAGGAAGGGTGAAGCGCTTTATCATTTCAAGGATTGTCTTGTGGATGACCTGGTTGGAACCTGCAATTTTCAACACAAAATACATGGATAAGATTATATCATCACTGAGGTAGGCATTCCCATACTCAGATTCAAAACTTTAACTAATGGACTAACTATTCTGATACAGGAATGATCTTGCAGTACACCATTTTTATAGACTTTTGTAGACACAGTATGGACGCAGCCATCTGTTTATGATTAGTCTACATAGATAATGAATACAAAACTCCTCGCAGCCTGGATGGTAGAAACTAGATCCAGGGTCTTCACTTCTACTTCCCGAATTGGTACGATTCTAGCCATGTGATTAAATGATTCGATGTCGAACATGTTAGAAACCACTTGATTACCAGTCGATGATGCAAACTGTTAACAAGCGTGAGAGAAACCACCAGTAATGTCAATGGTTCTCAAAGTACCAAGCACAACCCGTGAAATGTGAATAGATGTTTTGATGTCGAACACTTCACGGAATCCTTTGATCGAAAGTCAATGATGTAAACTGACGTCAAAGGCGAGAAACCTGCCATTGATGCATGCAGACTTCAAGGTGCTGTCGATTCCTAAGTCATCTTTCTAGAAAATGTGTCGATGTCGATAGAAAGCGACCCGTTGCAGGCAAGCCCGCAACACGAAATCATTGTTCAAGTTGAAGAAATGTTGCTGTAAGGACTGACTCAGGGATGGTCAAATGGATGACTAGTATTTTGCAGATGAAAGTTTTTTGCTTGCAGACCTCTTGAACACATAACGACACGACAGATGGCTTGGTGACGAATAACTCAAAGTTAATCCCCGGAACCCGGTTAAAGACTTTCAAAGTGGTTTGGTCAACTGTGAGGTAAAAGATTTCCCAACCCAGGTGAATGAAAAAGTGTCGTGTTCAAGAGTGGTAATAAAGTTTCTTTTGAGACAAAAGGTAACAAACAGGTTCATTCTTCTCTCTTTTCCCCCACCATTTCTGGCAAGTACCTCTTTATTTTTAACAAGCTTGAGGAGGATAACATATGCTTGATTATAAGCTCATCCTTCGGACAAGTCCAACCTAGTTTAAATTCGAACCCTAGGAAGGAGTGGTTCGTTGCTGTTTGTAATTGAACAGGTCCTTTACTGTAAAAGTTTAACGAGCCCAGTATAGGAGAAACTCGGCGTTTTTCATTTTTAGAGAGTCTGAAAAAACAAAAGGAGACTCCACGTTGAACTTTTTCGTATATTTGTGTCCCTCAAGCCCGAAAAAGTATAAAATAATACCTGGGGGAACCGCTTGATCTTGCGACCAAGGAGTACTTTCATAATAGTGTCGTTGACTTGAAAAGTAAAAAGCGATCAAGGACACGTCGTTTTATTTCCTTATCGAGTTTGAAACGACAAAAACCCGGCAATCTTTTCCTGATTTCGCGGTCAGAAAAGAGCTAAAAGGGGACCGTCTTTTAATTCCGTTTTAACGAGTGTAAAAGAAACGCTCGGCAATCTTTTCATGTTTTAAGAGTCTGAAAAGGGCTTAAAAGAGAACTCCAAGGTTTCACTTTTTCGTAAGTTTTAACGAGTTCGAAAAAGGGATAAAAATGTACTCATGGTTTTCACTTTTTCGTAAGTTTTAATGAGTTCGAAAAGGGATAAAAATGTACTCATATGGCCGACTTTCAATTTAATTTACGAGCAGGAAAAGACGGAAAGAACTCGACATTTTTCATTTGTTTTACGAGAATGAAAGATAGCAAAATAATCTCGGTATTTTCATGAGTTTAACGAGTCTTGAAAATAACTGAAATTGACTCGAGATAGGTTTCATTTTTACAAAAGCTTGAAACAAAGAAAAACTATGCTTCAGAGTAGTTTCATTTTTTCACAAGCTCGAAACAGAGAGAAAACTGTGCTTGATGCCCCCTAAGCATGATTGCTAGAGCGCATGCCCCCCAGCTTCATTTCATTCAACAAGTTGGATGAAATGAAGGTTCATGAACGAGATCATTTGAAAGACTCGACCTAAAACTGTAAGAAAATTATGCAAAAACTGAAATAACTAACCTAAACGTACAACCTAACATCTATGAGGTCTAGTCAAACTCTCGACTCAATTAGAGGAGGATTTGTTTCATTTTTTAACGAGCTTGACACAGGAAAAGAACTATGCTCGGATTCAGTTTCATGTTTATGCAAGCTTGAAACAAAAAACTATGCTTGTTATAAGTTCACATGCCCCCAGCATAAAGATGCAAACCAAGGTACATGCCCCCCAAGCTTCATTGCATTCAATGAGGTGGATGGAATGAAGCTTTACTTTCAAGATCTTGGAAAGAATTGTGGGAGTTGTTTCATTTTTTAGTGAGCTTGACACAAGACAAGGAACTATGCTCATGACTACTCTCTACAATCTGCTTACTTAACCTACCCTTGTTTCATTTTTTAACGAGCTTGACACAAGACAAGGAACTATGCTCAAAAAGTTCGCATGCCCCCAGCATAATGATGCGAAATGAGGTACATGCCCCCCAGGCTTCATTGCATTCAACCGGCTGGATGAAATGAAGGTTTACTTTCAATATTTAACTTGAAAAGGGAGTTGTTTCATTTTTAAAGAGGTTGACACAAGAAAAGAACTATCCTCATACCTGATTCATTTTTTAACGAGGTTGACTCAGTAACAAGAACTGTCCTCAAACCTGATTCATTTTTTAATGAGGTTGACTCAGTAACAGGAACTGTCCTCACACACACTGATTCATTTTTTTATGAGGTTGACACAGTAAAAGGAACTTTCCTCACACACACTGATTCATTTTTTAATGAGGTTGACACAGTAAAAGGAACTTTCCTCACAACCCTACTTTCTAACTATCTATATGACCTAAAAACTAGCTGATTCATTTTTTAATGAGGTTGACTCAGTAAAAGAACTGTCCTCATGCTAGCCTATTTCATTTTTTAACGAGGTTGATACAGGAAAAAACTATCCTCGTAACATTGATCATGGCTTCCAACTGGAAGAAAGACATGTCAATGGACACACCTTGATCATGGCTTCCAAAAGGTCTTCATCCGAAGGAAGAATAGTTTTTTGGAAGGAACACACGTCAAGGGACTCAAAAGGGATAAGAACATCGTGTTCAAATAATCCCATAGAGTTTTCCATGTCAATTACCGGATCTAAATCAACAGTGAGAGGCTCACTTACATCGGTAACTGAAAACATGGGACCAGTTGCCACATAATTAACCCATGGCAGGGTAGATACCACTTTAGAATCAGGAACATTTAGGGGTGTCATATTATTGGTAGTTGAGACAAGACTAGGGAACGAAAGCTGGTCTACAGTCACAATACTGCCATTGTGAGGGAAAGACATCACGCGAAAGAGTGTCGATACGACAGCTTTCATTGCATAAACATAGTCTCGCCCAAGGAGTAAATTGAAATCCAAGGGACCTCGAACTACCATAAGATCAATACAGACAGTTTTACCTTCCAAGGTAATAGAAAACTTAGGAAGGATCCCTAAAGGTTCACTAATGGTTCTGTTAAAAGCTTTCAGATTCTGCGTAATAGGCGCAAGCTGAGGGGAACCCAAAGCTTTCCAAACAGTTGAGGATAAAATACTAACAGAAGCACCTTCATCTACCTGAGTACGATGTATGTCCCTAACACCCGCCTTGACAATGATTTGGAAAGGGGTGGAGGAAGGAAGACGAGGTTCTGTCAGTCTATTCCAATCAAAAGAAAAGACCGCACTACTTGGAGGGGGTTCTGTAGAAACACATAACGACACGACAGATGGCTTGCTGACGAATAACTCAAAGTTAATCCCCGGAACCCGGTTAAAGACTTTCAAAGTGGTTTGGTCAACTGTGAGGTAAAAGATTTCCCAACCCAGGTGAATGAAAAAGTGTCGTGTTCAAGAGTGGTAATAAAGTTTCTTTTGAGACAAAAGGTAACAAACAGGTTCATTCTTCTCTCTTTTCCCCCACCATTTCTGGCAAGTACCTCTTTATTTTTAACAAGCTTAAGGAGGATAACATATGCTTGATTATAAGCTCATCCTTCGGACAAGTCCAACCTAGTTTAAATTCGAACCCTAGGAAGGAGTGGTTCGTTCCTGTTTGTAATTGAACAGGTCCTTTACTGTAAAAGTTTAACGAGCCCAGTATAGGAGAAACTCGGCGTTTTTCATTTTTAGAGAGTCTGAAAAAACAAAAGGAGACTCCACGTTGAACTTTTTCGTATATTTGTGTCCCTCAAGCCCGAAAAAGTATAAAATAATACCTGGGGGAACCGCTTGATCTTGCGACCAAGGAGTACTTTCATAATAGTGCCGTTGACCTGAAAAGTAAAAAGCGATCAAGGACACGTCGTTTTATTTCCTTATCGAGTTTGAAACGACAAAAACCCGGCAATCTTTTCCTGATTTCGTGGTCAGAAAAGAGCTAAAAGGGGACCGTCTTTTAATTCCGTTTTAACGAGTGTAAAAGAAACGCTCGGCAATCTTTTCATGTTTTAAGAGTCTGAAAAGGGCTTAAAAGAGAACTCCAAGGTTTCACTTTTTCGTAAGTTTTAACGAGTTCGAAAAAGGGATAAAAATGTACTCATGGTTTTCACTTTTTCGTAAGTTTTAATGAGTTCGAAAGTCAGTTGACGGTAGGTTGGGAGAAAGTTTACGGTAACCAGTTGGAAATTCTTGCTGTGGAACAGTAAGTTTTTCCAACAATGTTGAGGCTTCATCCATGTGAGGGCAAATGTGAGTTTGATGACTCCCTTTGCATAACTTACAAGGAAACCTAACTTTACCCTTTTTCCCAGGAACCTGACTATCACTGGTTGATGGATCAACGGAAAGTTGATGAGATTTTTCTGACCATACTTCCAAGACCTTTGGAATACCAGGACAATTGACAAGGAAGTGGTCACCCTTACACAGTCTGCAAGGGTATTTGGGTTTACGATGCATGTCGGAGTTTTCCTCAACACAACTAACACTTACAACCATGGTTGGTTGGTTGACTTTTTTCTTATCTTGCTTCTTCTTCTTCTTTTTCTTCTTCCCTTTCTTCTTCTTCTTAGCCTCCTGGTTACTAGCATCAAGGCTTTTACCAGGCGAAGAGGAAGAAATGGAGGAAGAAAAATTAGGCGAAGAAGGTAAAGGGTCAACAGAAGGTTGGTGATGTTGAGATGGTGAACTCGGTTGAGGTGAAGCATCCGGTTGAGGTGGAACAATTGGAGTACTTTGGGCCAACGAAGTTGAAAATAACCATATCGGTAAACCTATTGTAAATCCAGGTAATGACAAAGTAGCCATATAAGGAGGACCAACATTTCCAAAGTAAGGAAAAGTACTAGGATTCTCATTAGGAGGGGTTCCTAGGTTGATAAATTCCGGAACATTTGCCATTATATTCAACTTCAGTGAATTTTATTAACAATTTAAAACTAAAATTAACAATTCACAATTCACACTTAACAACTAAAATTCACAATTCACACCTATGGTCTCTAAAAGTAAAAACAAACAAATTAACACGCGCTATCAAATCTAGGAGTCAAACCACACACAAACAGTAAGCTCTCCGGACCGAAAACACTAGTTGGTGATGAAGCCCAACCTCACAGAATTCAGTACAGAAATGGCGGGTGGAACAGTTACCCCGGCAACCTGCTTAATGAATAGACCGGCACAAGTTCCTCCACTTTAACCGTCTCGAAGTGAAGTGAACCCCCCGGAAAATCCAAGTGAGTATAACCGACGTCTGCTCCAGGTACAGTGGGACCTTCCCTCCACCGTCACCTCGGTAGAACCCTAAAGATTATGGTCACTAAGGTCACCAACAGTAACAAATACACCTGGGGGAACAGTCTAAACTCCGACAGCACGCAAGGGTAGAGTAGCAAGCTCAATCCCCTTACCGGCTCCTTGACAACAATCCAAGGTTTACCGATAAGTGACCCCTGGCTCCTCGACAATGGTTAATCCGAGGTTTACCGTTTGTAATACGTACTGTCTGGCGTCGTTCCCAACGAGGGGGGAATGATCCCCTCACTGGTTCGGACACGAGCTCGTGCTTCTCCTTTAAGAGGAGCTTTCCCATAGTGCAATTGAAACAATTGGATTTATTCTACTCAAGATAAACTATCTGTTTGGTTTTGTATTCTTGGAGAGTTAAGTACTCACCTACTCCAAGACCCTAGCCTAAGCTATGTTGGTGTTTCAGAGCCCTAGAAATGTAAAAATTACTAGATGAATTTTAATTAAGCGCTGTGTTATTAAGGCTGTTATTACTCAAAGGGGTAAATGGAGATGAAACCAATGGTGTTATGACCCGACTCAACTGAATGCAATCGAATATGATAATGCAATCCTTTCAATTCAATGAATCCTAACTAGAGTAAGGAGAGAGTTTCCATTCACTTCCAACAATGCAAAAAATTGATCATTAAGAGAAAATTTAACAAATTCTCTAATGCACTAATTTCATCAAGAAAAACTAATGCAAATCAATTCCAAACCAATTTTTATTTTTATTTTTGTGTAAATTCAAATCAAAGAAAGCTGATCTAAATCTACGATTGATTTTTCAGAATGTAAACTATGCAATTGTAATCTATGCACAATTCACATGAAAAGTATGCAAATGTAATCTATGCACATTTTTCATTAATATTCTGAAAATGAGAATTCTAATTGTGCAAATGTGATCTATGCAAAAGAATTCTCAAACACAAGACGATTCTAATGTGATCTAAGAACCAATCAAGTGCAAATTGAGAAAATTGGGTGAGAGTTCCAAAGATCAAAACATAAAAACACTCAAAGGTGATTAACACTCATACACAATTTAGCCCCCCCCGGCGAATGAGGGGGCAATTTTTTTGCAAAAACAAAAGCAAAAAGATGCAAAATTGTGAAAAGACTGAGAGAAACCTCCAAGTAATGACCAAAGGAAATCAAATTAAGAATTTCTCAAAAAAGAGACTCAAAACACCCAATTGATGAAAGCTAAAAGCAGGAATGCTAATGAAAGAAGTTCAGGTGAAAATTTTTGACAGGGTACTAAAGGATCTGGGCAGAAAACACTAAGAAAAACCAAAATCTAAAAGCAATTAAAGCAAAAATGGAGTTTTCCTAAATTTTTACAGGAAGACGCAGGCAACCCGTTAGAACAGGCGCGGGCCCGCTCTGTGCAAACGGCAACAGCGCGTCCAAAGACGCACTGTGCAGTACTCAGAGGGTGCGTCCTTCTGGAAAAGTTAAGAAAAACCAAATCTAACTAAATCTAAAGCTAGGCCACCCAAATACTAATTCTCACAGTCAAAAACCAGAAAACAAAAATGATTTTCTCAGAGCAAAGTTCACACAAAGGAAAAGACTTTCACATTAATGGATTCCCCAGCGGAGTCGCCAATTTGTCGTGGCGGAAAAAGTCGTTTGTGCTGACACAACTGACCTCCCTAGGAGTCTAAACTCTCTAGCGACAAACAAGACAAAATGGAGTGATCTTTCTCTAAATATACCTTTTAAAACATGAAAACTACAAGTGTTTAGGCTTACCTTATTCCAAAACGCGGTTGTTGTAGTCCGTCCTTGCCGATCCGGATGAGCTCCTCCTTCAAGTCAATTCCTGCAACCACAAACAATCAAACAATTACCAAGCACTTGCATTTCATATAATAAAACATATATTCAACATGCAGACCAAGGAACACATGAAATAACTCATTAACACAAGCTATTGAGAAAAATAAACCAGTTTGTATTAATAACGAAACAAAGAAACTCTTACAACCTGGCCTTGGTGTTGTGCAAGTTCCTCCCAGGGTCCATCAAGGGTTTTCCTCTACTTTGACAAAGCTCACCCACTTCCAAGTAGAATCAAGCAAAGACAATCTCTCCTCACAAGGTTCTAAATGGGAGTCCTAATTCCTGCAGCATTTACCCTGCAAATGTATAGCTCCAACCTCTCCTCCCTCTGGCTCAATGTCTTTATTTATAGTGCTGTAAAGAGGTTATTCAGGTCCACCATCAATGGGATAATCCCCCTCTTTGGGTGGGATAGCTCCCTTATTGATGGGATAAGTTCCTCCTTAATAGAGATACATGAACCAACTGGAGGCGCATCCAATTCATCAAACCGACCTCTAGAAAGTTCTATAAGTAACCACAAGTAACTTTTTTAAGATGAAACTCGCGCATTTTGCCTTTTACAGAAGGACGCACCTGTCCCTTAACATACAGAGCGTCCAAGGACGCACCTTTTGTGAACATTGTGAGCGTCCCCGCAGGTAAGGCTAGAGAGAACCTGTGACCCCAGAGATAAACATATTTTTGACAAGACTTTCTCTCTTCTTTGAGTTTGAGATGGATAGCAGAGGCATAAGACTTGCCTAAGAGGGTAGCATGACTGTTGATTTGAGCCATACTAACTGTAAGTGGTCATGGTGACATTTTTTAGTGTAACAAGTTCCTAGGGCATAGGGAGTTGTGGGAAGATTTTGGATTAGGAAGCTGGTGGCATGTTGTTGCTTTCGTAGTAGAATAGTACCTAACGAGACAGAATCAAGTTAGAGGGAGTCACTGCCTTAACAAATTTCTAGCTAAGAAATATAGATCTGAGTTGCAGTTGCAAAGACGATCGGAGAGGAGAAGATCGATAGTTGGCAGGAAGATTTCCAGTAGGGAAATCAGGACTCAGAGGGAGATTTCCAGTAGGGAAGTTGAATCTCAGAGGGAGTCCTGAAGGAGGAGAAGAGATGGTAGTGAACAGACTGAGGGATCCGGGAAGTTTGGACAAGGCCTCTAACTTTTTTATCTTGAAGGACAAGATCCTGTCTATTTTGGATATACATCACATCAAGAGCCTGTCCTTGAGATCCATGGCTATCCTAGTTGACCCAGCTAAAAATGAGAAGTATGAGGATGCAATGGTGAAGGAAAAGTGCATAATCCTTGATGGGGTCAAGGATCATGTAGTACCACATATTGCTAAGAAGAACACAAAAAAGGAGATGTGGGGTACTTTGACGACATTGTATTATGGAACTTTTGTGCAATGGAAGAAGCTATTAGAGGATTAGTTGCAGGTGTATCAGATGCAGAAGGGGGAGCATATAGATCTATACCCCGACAGGTTGGAAGAGATCCGAGACCAACTTACTTCCATAGGGGTCATGTTGGATCAGGATTTCATGGTAAGGACTGCCCTAAGTGCGGTCTCCAAGAATTGGGATACATTTGTACAAATAATTTTGGGCAGAGCTACTCTTCCAATATGGGAAGAGATTTGGGCAGCTCTTCACTAAGAAGAGATCAAACCGTTGACCAAGGTGGGGAGTAGTAGCAAAGGAGTTTGAATCAAGAAAGAGGAGGAGGAGGATGCGACTCTGACATCTTTGGGACAAAAGGGGAAGACGAAGAAGAAGGATATCTCCAAGGTAAAGTGCTTCCATTATGGGAGTTGGGTAATTATGCAACCCGGTGTCCCAAGAAGAAGAATAAGGGAGAGGCTTTTAACTCTAAGGAAACTTCAGCTAAGGCGAAGAAAGAAGTCGAGACTGATGATGATTATGCCATGAGTGCTCATGCACTTGTGGAGAAGAGCTGCTGTGACATCAAGCTACAATCAGGAGGACTACAGAATATGAGGGCTAAGATCCTTAGGGTACATAAAATCTTGGATCATATCTGGCTACAGGAGCCCTAAATGACAGTAACAAGATGACAGATGTCGGGTGGGAGCAAGATGTGAAGGACTGAACAGACACTGCTAGAGTGCAGAGGTCTGTGGAAGTGCAGTGGGTGTTGCAACAGTGCGAGAGAGGCACAGAGGTGGTCAGAGCAGTGCAAAGAGGAACATAGGTGGTTACAACAGTGTAAGAGGCACAAAGGTGTTTGGATCAGTGCAAAGGTGATAAATGGAGCATAGGATATCAACATAGGTAGCTTCAACATCAAGAGACTTTCAGACTAACAAGGATGTCAGTAGTTGGGTAGATCAGTTACTTACTTCTCGGTAACTGAGTTGCAGTGAAATAATTAGTAGTGGTAGTGTTATAGGTAGCATGATGCAACATTTTGAGAGGGAGCTGCAATACACATGTAGCAGTGGAAGTGGTAGAGCCATGGGAAATAGTACAAGAAGTAGCATTGCAGTGGATGTTGGGTAGTAGGCCAAGCATCAGCAGATGTACCAGTGATGGATGATCAGTTTGATGTTCAGTGGTGGAACATTACCAGAGCACATTCCTCACTAAGAGGGAGTTTTCCTTTGTGGTAGCATCATATGTGATCTATCTATGAAAATTGGTGGAAAGGCTAAAGCACATGAGATCTCCAAGACCCAGAAATGGAAATTACACCTAGTTCAAGAGATATTAAAATAATTAATATTTTTAATGGAGTTCCTAAGTCTAAACTTAGGAAAATTAAAATATTAGTGGGTATTAATATAAAACTAGGTGAGAAGGTTCTAAATGACATGGATCATGCCATATATAATCTTAGCGGTTCATTAGAGACTTAATCTTGGCCATTGAAGACTCAACAAAAAAAGGTATAAGGGGAGGCTTGAGGGTTAGTTGGAGGTACACCAATATTAATCACTCAGTTCGATTTTTTGGAGTAGGGTTTGTTGAGAAAATTCAAACAAGGGATCTGAGTTGCAGCAAGGGGCAACGAATATAGAGTAGAGAGGCATATATAGTGCTAGAGGGCCAACATAGTGATTGAGGAGGCTACACAAAGGCAGCAAGAGCCACGCAGAGGCAGCTAGAGACTGTGTAATGGCTAAAGGGCCTACATGGGTAACACAGAAGACCATAAAGCTGACAGAGAGAAGCAGAGGGATGATGCAAGGGGTTTTGGTGCTATGTAGAGGCTAGTAGGGCTGACAGAGAGCCTTGGAGAAGCACTAGAGGTATTTTCGTGGGGAAGACTAGTGTTGAGAAGCTGGATATTTGTTTCCGAGAAGAGGTATTACTGTAGTGTAGAAATCTCTCTTGGGTAAGCGAGTTTGGCACCCTAGTTCTACTCAAGAAAGTTGCTTAATAATAAAACCCTTAGAACTGGTGCAACAATTTTCCCAAGTTGGATTTTTCTAGGGAAGATTGTCCAGAATAACAGTGTCCCCTGTGCGTTTTTCTATTATTTCAGTTGATGATATGTATATGATTTGAGACTACATTTTTATTTATTTTCAGTATTTATATGGTTAAATAACTTATTAAGGAATAAACAAGTAGGCTAAATAAACCAGATAATGCATTAGGAAATTCTGACGTGTCAGACATAGAAATTTCAACAGTAATTACCCCTGTTGTCATCGTTACTTTTAACCATACGATAACTATTTCCATTCCCAAGTAATCTTGTAAGGATTTCATACAATCCTTCTTCATGCATTGCATTTTCACTGTCATGATCATCATCATTAAGGATTCTAGGTAGCGTTTCTTGAGTGTATGTGAATCACATCAGTTATTCAAATTTCTCAGATGGTAGAGTTCTCTTTAAATATGTTCTTTTCACCCTGGTATGGTTTAAAGTATGGTTTGGATTATCCCATCTAAATATGAATAGCCCAGTTGTATCAACTTGGATATTAGTAACTGTTGTTTCATCATCATATTCTACCTATCGAAAAACACAACCATTATTTAATGTTTCACAAGAATTGGATAAATAATAAATGTATCAATTTCAAATAAATATAATTGAATATCTCTTAACAAATAACATCGCTTGTATTATAGTCTTGACCAACCTCTTCTTCAGTGAAATTATTTGTTGTGTCTAAAGTATCCATTCTTATATCCTCTTCCACCTACTGCATTCTTCATGATTTAAAAATTTTAGGTCCACACCCACATACATATGTTCTTTTTATTTTTTTAGTTGAATGCTTAGGCTATGCACTTGTTCCAATCTCCATCTAAAATATCAACAACTGCATTAATTTATTCCAAGGTTGGATAATATAGTATAAATTCTAATAATATTGTAAAAAGGGATGGATGTATCAGAAATTCTTCCTAAGTTAAGTCAAAATTTGATTACCTAGTGTTTTGTGACATTTTTTTTGTCCTTATTTGATATGACATGATCTATTTCCATGGCCTTGTATTTTCCCTATAATACATAACATAGTAAATGATGTTTAGTACACCAATTATATCATTTCAAAAAATATCCTATCCAACACAAAACCTCACTTTACTCATATATTTGACATATCGATATCATGTTTTAGATTTGAAAAAAAACAACATATTTTATATAACTTTATCTCGTCTACATTGTAGCATTTGTGAATTCAGAAACACCATCCTCCTTTGGTTGAGGTTGTTTTTCCTTCTTACCTTTATTGTATCTGCATATTGCATATCTAATTCCAAGGCCACCCACTTTCCTCTTGTTGATTTAGTAGGTCTATATCATCCATGGCCTCCTCTAGATCCTGTAATACATAACAATGAAATTAGTCAAATACCATCTATGCACTTCACTATTTCTCCATCCAATTTTCTAAGCATATAATTGATTTAAGCTCAACTAGTTTTCACTACACCTTTCTAACTAAAATACCCTTATTTTCAATATATACCCTTTTTGTTAATTTCTACTCCTAATATGGTGACATGACAAAACTCTTATAATATTAGATGAGGATTATGAAAACTAAAGGACTAGTTTTCTTTTTTCATTTTTTCATTTAACTTGATTCATATTGTTCATCCATAATTTTAAACCGCTAAATATTTTTATTTTTGTATATTTTAAAAAATTCCTTTCACCCTATATGTTAGAGAATATACTATTTTCAAATTTTTATTTTTAAGTCCTCTAAATGAACTCAATATATAATATACTAATTAACATATGTTAACTTGTGGATGAAATATATTTTCAGCACCACCATTCACCCTATAAAGGAGTAAAGAGTGAGTGTCGAGATAAAAAATGCTTGTGTTACATGTATACATAATCACTAAGCAACATAACCTTTAAAGGTGAAAATGTGTGTACATAACTATAACTAGTGGATTGTTACATTATGAGTCATTGGCTATTAAAATAAAATTGGAAAGTTTTAATCACACCAAATTCATTAGTGGGATAGAAAAATAAGACATAAACAACGTTCATTCCAGGGTCAAAACACTATTTATAGGGCTTTACATCTACCAACATTTAAGTTTATCCCATCTGCTTATGTATATTGCACATCCAATATTGGTATTCAATTAAACCTATAAAAAATGACAATAACATGGAAGCCTCTAACATTGACATTGTAAAGTGCAAAGATGACAATGAATACAAATTACACCAAATTGAAAAATTGAAAAAAAAAACCCCGCAATTCTATAATTGGCATGAACAATGGATAACCTACTATGTATCCTGACTATTCAACCAAAACAATGTAATACATTCACCATATTTCCATTCTCATACTCACCATTTGAAAATTGAGGGAGATTTGAAGTTCTGTGCGAAGTTGGCGCAGACTAGGGTTGGAGCAATGTGTTGAGGCTATGAAAGAAAATTATTGATCTATTGGATATCTTTTGATGGTGGCTAGATATATTTATAGACCTATAATCCATTTTTGTGGATTTCAGTAAAAGAGACATTTGATTTGTGGGTGTGATTTAGCCTCTAGCAGTCACAAAATCAATTTATGCATCTCATTCACCCCCTACCAGAGACAAAAATTAAACCCTTGTCCATCCATTTTTCACTACTGCTATTTAAAACAGTTATAGGGAAGGGAGAAAAATGTAGGGAGAAAAGAGAAGGGATTTTCCATAATGTGGAGGAAATAAATCACCCTGGGATTCCAAAAAAAGTCAATTAGCAACAGAGGGAAATGAGTAAAGGGATCTGATTCCTACAAGAATGAGGAATTTCATACTCAATTTAGAGATTTTCACATGTTTCCATTGCTTGTTTGAATTTTATACTTTAGTTTGAAAATTGTAAAAGAAGAAATTAGGGTTTATTCTTTTATAAAATTTTAAAATAAAAAATTTATTGTACATATATAGGGACATGACAGTGAGAAATTGAAAGAGGTAATCAGTTTTATATTGGGGGTAGAAGGATTGAATAAGTTAGAAGGTATGCTTTCCATATACATGGAATAACGTGCTAAAGAAACTCAAATAGAACAACCAAAGCAACCCTGTCAAAGGGAATCGATTTATTCCCCATCAAACCTTGGATCAAGCAAAAGATCTAGGTAAAAATGAATCACAATAACCTCTAAGAATGTGGAACAAGGAACAAAGATCTCCAATGTCCCACCCACTCCTAGGACACATATTTATTTCACCGCCAGTATAGGTACTTATGCATCTTGAATTGGTACATATGAAACCAAGGTAGAATATGATGTTGTCTCTAATGAAATCAGAATGATAGATGTCACGAAAGTGTTCAATTGTAGGTTGAAGGAATCATGCCTTCAACTCTTCAAAGAGAATATAAATCTTCCATTATCTAATATACCCATACACCTTCAAAAGGTGGTCATCCATGACATGCTGATTGAATTTGGGACAGGTTGGTTAGTAAAGCAAGTAAAAAAACAAATAATTCAAAACAAAAAGAGATATTGTTGCAACCAAATGAAAAATATAAAACAAATTTCTCTTGAGCTAAGGTACAAAATAAGGCCAACTGATGTAAGTTTGAAAGTGTGGAAAGAGCTCATGGAATCATATGATAAAGATGATGCACAGAGGGGGTATGGTAAGGAGAGCATACAAGTATTTAAATTTGGTCATAAGATTATTTCAAATTCATTAAATAATTTTTATATTTTACTAGTGCATAATCAAATTGAATTAGTCTATGTTTAAGGACAAGGACTCAAAGGCCACATTTTCCAAATATCATGCCACTCATCACTATGTCCAAACAGGTTTAGAAGCCTTAGCATGCAAATTTGTAAGTATATTTAATGTATGAAATTATATATTTTTTAAATTTTATACAAAAAAATAAATAATTGGATAGTAATTACTTTAACTCAATATGCATTTTCCATGTTTTTATAGAAGCAACAATATGGCCATTATCCATCACACGTGGAATTTGATATGATACAAGACAAAAGGTGGTCCTATTTTGTTATCTAGATGGAGAACAAGGTACCATTAGTTGAATTTGAAAACTTAGTTCTATATTGTTATGTTAATATGTCAATTTGCATTTCTTGTGTTGACATGTTTATATACGTGTAGCTTGATTTCTTTCATGCTCCCATCGGACATAACACACAAATAAATTACCAACCTTTCATTATCAATAAGTCCTTAGAAATCAATATCTAATCATGGCTTTATCAAGTCCTTTTCAAAAAACCCTAGGCTAAAGGAGGGATGCAATACCATGTAATACATAACTAGTAGACAACAAAACATATTACATGGGATTGATTATAGATACCTGGGCTGAGAGCACATTACATGGAATTGATTTGGACCCAAGATACATATGTTGGGGAGTAATGGATGATTGTCTTGGAAAGAAAGAAGCCTTGTGATGAAGAGAACTTGATAGTTTCCACCCATTCTTAGAGAGTGCAACACCTAAGGATTGGTGTCTTGGCGTGTATACCTTGGAGAGAGAGCACTTCACCTGGAGACCTTATCTTATGCATTAAATTGAATTTCTTGTTTAATTATTCCACTTTACTAATGTTGGCCTCCCTCACCTACTCTGCATAGAGGGAAGAGAATGCCTTTGTCTACACTATACTCATTATTCCATCTATATAATTATCATGGAGAGTTCTTAGTGCTTGCGTGATGCAATAGAGGAAGCCCTAGAGTTTGTGATGTAAACCCTAGAGAAGAAATGAAGATGAATGCTATCACTAGGGATGATCTTGAGTCTTAGCACTTGTCTTAGCAATTATTTACCATATGTTAGAATGAAGGGTGTATTGAGGTCTAACAAATTTGTTTTGTAGTGAAATATGTATTGAACGAAATAAGAAAATATGTAGGGTCATGGCTATTAGAATAGGAACATTTAGTATGTCTGCCTTTGTTAGAGCCTGTTCGAACTTTGAAGGCCTGGTTCGAAAGAAAGGACCTAAAACTCTATAGGACACTTCCCTTTCTAGTCCTATGGGGACTATGGTTAGCACACAAATTGGTGATTTTCAAAAAAAAATTCATCCTACATTCTACACTACAGCATAAGTATGCTCACTATTCTAGGTCTATCAAACACTTATTAATCCTAAAACAATCAGACAAGTGGGGCAGGTGACAATATACCTTTAGATGCAATGTGAACTAGTTTTTGGAGAAATTAATGAATAAATTCAACGAGCCTACCTATATGTGATTACAACCTTAAAAATTGACCTTCTTGTATGGAGAGAAGACCATAAAGAAATTCAAGGTTTAAATGATAAGGCTAAGCAAAGTCCTATGCATTAGATCTACAACGGGGAGCATGAAATGAAAGTAAATAAGATACAAAGATTGCAGAGTGATTCATTAAGTTTTATTAGATAAAGTTCATAGGTATCTCAACTATTCACACAACATTGATTAATATATTAATGAAAGAAACAACCAACTTTATTACACAGGTCTCAGAAGAAGAATAAAACAAATGAAAAATTACTAAGAAATGCCTCTTTGGCTTCCCACTTTCAATCTTTGACAAGAAATATTAAATGGATTTTTGTTACAACATCTATTGTTACGCCATGTTATAGAATTTGTTATTACAACATCCACTATTACAACATTTGCTTCTCAATCCACTTTTACCTATGTTTGCGTTTCTAAATTTTTTTTCTTGATCCCCCAAGCGCCGATGTAGTGTTAGGTGGCAGAAACACCTCTTTGGATGTCCATTTTCAATATTTGATAAGAAAGATGAAATGGGTTTCTACCGCCTCAATTGTTACAACATCTACCATTACAACATCCATTGTAATGGTCATTGTTTAATTAGTTTCACTAGTAGGATTTGTTATAGAATCGTCTTTTACAACAGTTTAAACATTTTCAATAGTAATGAGTTTTACAACATGAACTATTACAACATTTTTAGTATATTTTACACTGACATGTTGTTATGGCATTTGTTGTTACAAAATTTTCTTCTTAATTCGATGTTACATATGTTTTTGCTTCGCAATTCGTTTTCTTGATCTCCCAAGTGATGGTGTAGTGTTGGGTGGTAGAAGAACCACTTTGGCTGCCCACTTTCAAGCTTTTACAAGGAAGATGAAATGAATTTCCACCCCCTCAATTTTTCCAACATTTGTTGTTACAACACCATTGTAATGGTCATTGTTTCAGTAGTTTCAAGAGTAGAAGTTGTTATAGCATCAATTTTTACAACAATTTAAACATTTTCAATAGTAATTGCTATTAAAACATCAATTCTTACAACATTTTCAATAGATTTAACATTGACATGTTGTTATGGCATTTGTTGTTACATCATTTGATTCTCAATCCATTTCTACCTATGTTTGTGCTTCTCAATTTGTTTTCTTGAACCCTATTGTGTAGGAAATCCTTTATGTGAACAAAACATATCCCTCTATTCCTATGGTAGGATATAGAAACTGCTTAAAACAACTACATGCAATATTTCCTAATTAATACTAGAAAATACATAGGGTAGATCTCCTACCTCTCTTTGATAATAATACCCTTGATGTCAACCTTGACACTTTGGCTTCCAAGCTCACGGTCTCTTGTTTGCTAGTGTAGATGAGTTCCTACAAGAAAGATCAAGTGGAGACAACAAAACTATACAAAGGATACCATTTTCTAAATCAATCTACATAACATATCAAGGAGAATCACAATAAATGGATAGTAATTGAAACATTTATGGAAAGAAAACACATATTGTATTATTAATAGATGAAAAATGGAGAATTACAACCAATGAAGCCTTGATATTGGAAGCCTCCTTCAAGTGAGATTCCAAGTCCAATCCTTAGCCTTAAAACACCTTTTCTCCTTTGCGAATGGGCAGCATTTGGGCACAATTCAGCAATAGGATGGTAACCAATGATTAGCCAACCATGAGTGGATGGTGTGAAATTCATTTATAGGGAAGGAGAGGGAGTTGAGGATCCATGAAAAGAGGGAGGAGTTCCTCATCTCAAGGGAGATATTCATGGAAAGAGGATCTAGGGCTAGGAATGGGAGGTCTCATTCCATCTTCATCTACTTGAAGCCACATTTTTGTTCTTGAGCTTTCTTGTAAGGGAAGCTTCTCCTCCATTTTGGGAAAAACTGCTTGAATAAGACAAACACAAATTTTCCTAGTAAAAGTAGTGCTCATAGCGCTATTCATGTGTTATTCTAGAGGTTACCAACACAGATTTTCCTGATAAAAGTAGCATTGGTCTTGCAAAATAGGGTTTTTGAAAAAATCTTCAGAATACTTTCAAGGAAAGATTTCTTTGGTTTCTTCAAGGATGTTCTGAACATGTTTCATGGTGAATACATTATTTATGACAAATTTCATCACTTGTGATAGTTGTGACATTGAAGACACAAAGTGCGACACTTTACAGTACGAGACTAGGAGTGCGAAAAAATATTGTATAACAGATGCCCCTTAAACCATGAAGTCAGAATGGGAAGTGATAGCTAAAATTATTTACAAGCGAAGGCAAGGACTTAGAGAACTGCCATCAGGAGATGCGCAAATAAGACATAATACAATATATCTTACATATATGATGTAAGTATGCCTGACAATACATATTTAAGTGGGGGTCTAACAATACATGGATCCATGGCATGGATGTAGCCATCCAAAAAGAAAGGGTCATATTTAAACTCTATTGATGGTGTGGGACCCGCCAACATTTAGGGGATTACCCTGTTATGAAGTCCCAACTAGACATGACACCATTTCGTGTGGGAGTCCCATCCGATATGATGGCCCAGTTGCCATTATATTAAATATTTCCCTAAGCTCTTGCTTCTCAGCACAGGAGAGTGGTCTACTCTGTCTTCGAGTGGTGAGGTTCGCATGCCTGGTGATTGCTATTGTTACTTGTGTCAATGGTTATCACATTGTAGAGGGACAGGGTGGGAGTGAGTCCCAAGTCAGATGGGAGGAGGCCCTAACTTTGTTAGGAACACACAACACAACAAGACGTGCGCAACTTCCTGAAGAGTAGTCCACATAGATGCAGCAGTCACAACGCACAAGGAAAGATAACAAGTGCAACACACAATGGAGGATTCCACGCGAGTGCAATGGTTGTTATAGCAATTTTATGCGAAAGGTCTGTTTGATGTCAAGGAGGTAACCAACACAGGCAGGACAATGCTAATAGATCGTACAATACATTGTCATTAATATACATGTATTACAACAATTGAATGAGTTCAAGTGTAAAACACATGTTAAAGCAACATGCATTAAAAGTGTTCAAGATCATTCTTACAACAATTAAAATACATGTGTGAAAACTTGATGGCCTATTGGTAGGCTTCTCAATTAAGCAAAAGTTCCAAGACACATTATTACACCATACATCATTAACCCCATGCGCGGGGTGTTGGAGCCACTACTTACTCCTCAAAGAAATTATTACAAACTCTCAAGGCTATGTGGGTGGAGCCGAGGTGAAAAGTCCTTCGCATGTACAAATAAGGGGGTATTTAGAACCAACGGTGAAAATGACCCCTTGTGGCTATTCGACTTCCCTCATGACCATTTGACTTCCATGACCTTTCGACTTTACATGACTCTTCATATGACAAGTGGGTCTCTTGGACTTCCATGCTACATTACATTGATTGCCAGTATGGCCCATGGTAGATATGTGGACTATTATCACTTTGATAATTCCTTTGCAGTAAAAAGAAAGAAAAACCAAAGGTAACCACAAAGTACTTTTGGAGATCAGGACCTGGCCTTCCTAATGCTCAGAGAGGGCTCTCTCTTTAAAATTTAAGTTTATTTTAATTAAGATGTTTTTAGGCTAGTTATGACTGTTCAATGGGTTTTCTATTTGTATTTGAGATTGGGTGGTGGGATCCGCTTAGACAGATGGATAAAATGATGTCGTTAGACCATTGGGCTATGGATTCAAACAATAAGGGAAGGAAACTATATTAACTCACTAAAGGGAATGTTCCAAGGGCAGGATAGCAGAGTGTTTTTTTAGATATTTGAGACAGAGGGGTGAAAGGGTTTCACTCAGGGTGAGAGAGCAGTTAAGGGTTCTCAGACTCGGATAATGAATGCAAAATGAAGGGATAATCAATATCAAAGGGAAATTAAGAATCATTTAACTTGGATATTTAAGAAATCAATATAAACCAAAGATAAATTAAGAATTTTTTAATTTAAATGTAAAAAGAAAACATTTAAATGCATAACTGTTAAGACAGAGTATAACTAAACAAGTTTTGAAGTATTATTCCAGTTATAACATTGAGATTGAGAAACACATTTAAGATTATGAATAAACTTGAGAAAAATAACAATAACACATGAAAATATTGTTTTAAATTCGCTCAACACATGAATACTTGGAAATATATGATCTTTATTTATCATTCCAGCTTGTGGTCTCAGCAAATGATACAGTAACCTTATAGGTCTTCTGATCAAAAGGTCTATAGAAATGTCTAATAGAATCCACACTTAATACATCGAATTATGAAGTATTTATACAAAAGGATTTACAAAAATATCTCAAACTGTATTGAGAATTAATTTAGGAGAAAGAAACATCTTCATGCAAGAAGATAGAGACAATTATTGAACTGCTTCATGTTGTCCCTCTTATTTTGGTTCTACTGGCTTTGATCTTTTGCCCTTTAATATAATTTTTTGTTTGATCTTTCATGTTGGATGCTAAATTTACTTTAGCCTTTCATCTGATACACTTTGACTCTATTGATCTGTCCACATCCTTTTACCATGGTGTTTTACTTTTACTATACATTAACCTTTTTACTGCATATTTCTATAGTAAATCAGTTAATTTCTCCCATGTTTCGACATCAGGTAATTGGGTTTGTAGCATATTTCTATATTTTTCATCTTCCTCTATGTAATTGGAAAAAGTAGGCTTATTGATAAACAAGTGTTTTACCTCATGCTGGAGGTAAAACAAGTTTTCAAATGTTTGGTATAGTACTTTGCCTATTGGCAATGCCTTTATTGATGATGTATTTACCCGATCTTTTGCTACCTCTCTGATTTTCTTGTTGTAATCCTCTTGTGTCATCAGCATATCATTTATCACTAAGGGATTGGTTAATCCCTTTTCTCTCAAAATCTAGAACTTAGCTATAAATTTGTCAATGACTAGTTACATATTTTGACACTTATCATCCAAGTTTTGCATCAAGTTCCTCTTGGAGAGGACCCTTTTTACCTCCAAATTTGTCTTTGTTATGTCCTCTATTTCCAATTCTTGCAGCTCATACTTATCTGTGTTGTTAAGGAATTGGATAATTATGGCAGCTTCTTCTGGCATTTTTCCTAATTCTGCTTTTACTTTCTGGATGGCCTCTGTAGCCAGCTTTGTCAAATCTATTTGCTTGAAAATTACCTGAATAGATGGCCAAATATCATTGACAGAGTCAATGATATTGGCCCATATTTGTTCCTTAGCCTGTTGAAGGGGTTCTTTTAATGTTAAGTCCTTTTCTAGGGCTTTCAATCTTTCACTCATCCTGGTATCCTTTTGCACTTCTTCTTTGTGCATAATTTTGGCAAGCTTGTAATGAGTTGCCAAGCTCGTCACTTTCTCTTTGAGCTTATTCATCTATGTGGTTTGTATGGACATTTCTTCCATAGATTTAACCAATTTTACTACTTCATCACCTCATGTACCTGTTGCTGATGTAGATGTTGTAGAAACCGGTTGTGTTGTGGCCACTGGAGCTGTGGGAGCCAATGAGGTTGCCAATGGGGACGGAATAGTCTTGGTAACTAATGGGATGACATTTACTGAGGTAGTTCCAAGATCAGTTTTCTTTAATTGGCTTAAGTTGTACAATTCCTTTTTTGTCTCCCTCAACTGATCATTAAGTTTAAGGACTCCCTCAACTGATCATTGAATTTAAGGACTAATTCCATCAACTCTTCATGCTTAGTTTGGTTTTCCAATACTTCCTCTGTCTTGGGGTACTGCAATTGTAGTATCTTTAACTATTTCTTGAGGGCTACAACGTTGTCATTCTTCTTTTTTATTAACTATTCAGTAGCCTTGATTTCTTTAGGATCATGTCCCGATTCAATTACCAATTCTTCCAAAGACTTGATTCTGGTGTCTTTGGCCTATGAGGAGGCCTTTTCCAACTGATACTGGGCTGAAATATTATTCAGTGATTTATGCAACTAGTGTCCAGCCATGGCCTTTCTTGTGAATCATTTCTCCAGCCTGCTTGTGAAATTCAATTTGGTAAACGGGATGAATATCCCTTACCAATACTTCAAAGTCTATCTTCTTGAAATCTGCGGATGTTCTCCATTGTTGTACAATTGGCTTTATAAAGGAAATTTGCATCTTTCCTTCCTTGATGTCAAAAGTTGACATCAACCTACTTTGATTAGGGGGTGTAAGCATGAAATATTGTGCATAGGATTCTGCCTTCAGTTTCTCATTTCTCATTTTAATTTCCTTGAACTTGTCCTTAATGTCCCTATCTCTATCAGTAGGCTTATTAAATGAGGAGACTTTTACACTGAACCACCTTCCTAAAATTTGAGTTTTTGATGTATATCGCTCTCGTGTTTCTCCAGATGGAGTTGTGAATTTTCTCATGTCTAACTCAGTATCAATTATTTCTACTGAGCCTTTTGTGTCTTCTCATTCTAAAACGGGGTTAAGCCTAGGCCTTTTTCTCTGGCTAGCTTCATAGTGTACATTGGAAGTGTCCATACCTGAGTTGGAGCCTTCCTCTCTGTTCCTATTGGGATTATTTTCCTCAATCTGAGGAGTCTACAAAACAAGAGGGGTACTCATGGCTCCTTCTTGCTCTGATACCTGTAAGAATGAGCTTTCATCAACTTGTTTATCTAAATCAAGCAAGGTATTTTCAACATCTACCTTTGTACTATTCCTGCCTATGAGAGTGTTTTCCAACCGCTTAGATTTGATGGCATATCTCTCTATTTCTAGTATGGGGTGATGAATGTAAGGTCCCAATTTGACATTTTGTCTTAGTTTGGTTATAAACCCTTGAGGGTCATACCTCCACATGAAACTATTGTTAAACTACATTTGTTGCAGAATTTGATTTGCTTCCTCTCTTGCCTCTCTAGAATTGCAAATAAAAGGACCTAACTGATTTTTTATGTTGAACTAAGTCCTTTTCTTGGCTGAGGCAAAGTTGATATCGTCATAGTTCATTATCTGCCTATAATATTCCAGATAAAATAACCTCATGGGAAGGTATTTGGGTAGTTTGTACAGGGCAAGCTAGCAACTATAGATTCTTATTTTGGTGTGATTTTGGTAAAGGTACCAATCTCCCACCTTACCTTGTTTGGACAACTAGAGCACTCTTTTGACTTCTTGGCTTATTCTGAGTGGAGGGTTTCCTGTCAGCATGGTCATGATTGGATGGACAAAAGAGTCAATGAGGTTTGTGTAGGTGTATGGGAATGAATACCTGTGGAATAGTGGTGTCCAAAATATAACAAACCTAGGCTTGCCTTTAGTATCCAGCTTCTAGATGGTGAAGGGAAATTTGTCTAACTGATAATAAAAAAACATGTGGTAAAGTACAAATGAGTACTTGAATACTCTGTCATTGTGCATTCTAGTAAATTGTTGATGCATCCTTTCAGCTATGAACTGGGCATAATTATACAAAGTAGTAGGAAGCTTTCCTAGAGTGAAAATGGACATGAAGGCTAGGATGGGCTCATCAATGAATTCATCTATGGTATAGCTCAGAATAGATGATATCATGGTTAAAATTTTCTTGCCCCTTCTAGAGAAAATGGAAGAAACATATGGAGGGGCATCTGTAGGAATGTGTTGCTCTTCTACAATGAAAGTTTAGAATATTTGGGCCAGTCTAGATGGACTCAATTTGGTGTACTGGTCTAACAAATCCCCAGTGGAGAGTGGGGTCAGGTTTGGACCAGGTTGGACTTGAAACATTTCATTGATTGACTCAGCTGTAATAGTAAAGAAGACTTTTGGTCTAGGGACAGTATAGCTCTCTCACTGGGAATGTAACAAGCATGGCACAAATGAATAATCTCATGAAATACATGTACTTGTGGAAACTAATATTTGGGAAAATTGGACTCCCAAAGGCCAAAGTCATCAGTATGGTTTAGATATTTGTCCTTACTCCAACAACGAATTTTGAGCAGGAGTGTATAGGCACTTTTTTCATTGATTTGAAAATCCTTGTCCGCCAGGGGAAGGTGGTCAAGGTCCAAATGGGGGGTTGTCACTGGTCTAACATCCATGGCGATGGGGGAAACCATAATTCAGTTCTTGTGGATTTGAATTTTACTTATACAAGTTTATATGAGCGGTTTGAATGTAATTTGGAAGCTTTCAAAAGGGTTTGGGTATTTTAGTGAGGCACACACAATATTTTTAAAGTAATTTCAATTAATTTTAATTAATTAAAACACTTTAAATACTGAACGTTTTCAAATTGAAAGGGTGTTTGGTAATTTCTCTTCAAATACCTAGAATTTGGGTGAAATAACTTCAAATTGGTGTTCTCGACAATTGTAGAAGGTTGAAAGGGCTCTGGTACGCATTGAGAGATTGATTGGGATCTTCGTAACTTCTTCAAGAGTGATTTGAGGTTAATTTGTGATTTCAACGTTTGAAGGTGTCACAATGGTTTGCAGAGGTTTCACAAAGAAATTTATCGAAAAAGGTCGAATAGGGCTTCTTGTGCTTTTTATTGAACAAAATTTATTTTTTGGCAGGTAAATTATGGACGAATAATGGGCAGTTTTTCGAGTTGGACGGGGAGATGGTTTCCCAAGCCATCACACCGCTTTATTGGAGGAGGTGGTATTTTGGTGAGGCCACCAGATCTACCTTAACACTTGACACATAGCAGATGGGGGCCCGAGCCATACCACTTTATCAGGTGGGTAAAGGTCAGATATCGGGTGAACCCGATATGGCTATGAACCGTTGGATTTGGATGCTGACGATCGGACGATAGTCGAGTAACAAATTAGCACAGATGAAATGGGCAAAGCTTTTGGGCGAGGGGTGGCTTTAATCCATGATGGTTTGTGATTATTTACAAGTTAAACATGAGATTAAATGATCAGATGGGGTTAATGAAGGGATTATCTTAACTTTACCGAGAATTGGTGAGTTAGGAGGGTTGCGGTATTATATATGGGATTTATTTATATATGGGAAAATTTATATTGGGAGCTATATTATTAAGTTAGAAATTAATATGAACTGAAATGAGTGGAGTGAAAATACTACTAAGCATAATGTAATATTTGTGCATTTACTTCACATACACTTCTACTTAGGATAAAAAAGTTTTGTGGATATTTTGGGTTAATTGAAACACAAATTTCTACTTTTCATATGCAAATGGTGTTTAACCTTAGGAAAAGGGGTTTTATTAGGGTAATGAAGGGGAATGACTTTTATGAAGGGAATTCTAACACTTGATGTCCATAAATCATTAAGTTGAGGATTCGGTCCCACCAAAAGTCGGAGAAACGCTCTAAGCCTTTATGACTTGAAGGATTTTTAGTACTAGAACATACTTTTGGATGGGGAAATTAGTAACTATATGGAAGAAATGAATGAGGGGAAGCCAATTAAATCAACTTGTAAACCTCTATTTTTTCTTTCTTAATTGCTCATGCACATTGAAACATATGATCAAGCATGATACATGTGCTTTTGTCGAATCAAATTTATACTTCAGTAACCTTTCTTCTACTTACCCATTACTTACCCTAACATTTTTTCTTCACTTATTTGGGTGAATTTAGGCTAGAAGACCCTTATCACTCTTTTTCTTTTATAAAATAAATGACCTACTTCTAACCTTATATCTTCCAAGGGCTCAGATTAAGCTAATGAGCCCCTTTTATTTTCTCTACCTATCTAATGATCTCTCAAGATTAAGCTGTTTGGTCAAATTTTATTCTCTAACTATAAACATAAAATTCAAAGCACGAAATAGTCAAGATTAAACATTTTTACTACCATGGGTTGTGGCATGCATGACAAGCTGCACACAACCATTATTTAACACAATAAAGCAGTAAAATAGTAGTGGCGTTTAGACTTGCACATTTTCATGATCTGTTTTTGTTTTTGGGGTTCATATATTTTCATTTTTTTATCTTCTCTTATTATTTTTTTCCTTTGATATTTTTTTTATGACACACCCTCTTTACATTTTTTGATTTTTAAATAGGGAAAACATTTGTAGAAAGTAAAGGTATGTACAATATTACAAGGCTTAACCTTAGACAAATTCAAAATTATGAATCCTATCACTATAGGACTCTAACATGGATGACATGACTCATAACATGACTCGACATGGAAGTGCTGGTACATTCATGTTGTTGGTGGTGTTCATGTCGAGTTGCAGTGTTGCTGGGTGATGGATGTCCTCATGGCGTGTCACAACTTCAACTCCTCATGGAAAAGTGCATAGAGTCTTTAATGGTCACTGTGTTCACTTGATGTTGCATTTGCATGTTGTCGTGCTTGACAGGTTCACCTATTCATGAAAAGTGCATGTTCATCTACCCGTCTGTCCGTGAACACAACTTGAATGTCCACTCGTCTGTCTGTCTGCGTGTGAACACATCCTTGCAACTTCATTCATGCATGAGAACATCTCTTTGCATGCATCATTTTTTCGTACATTGGTGAATATGTCCTTCTGCTTGTACTCCCTTTGTTCATCCCACCTGTCGTCATGCCATGTTTGTTTGTGTACCTATATCTACAGTCTCTCATGATGAGACAACATCAAATCCATAAACCTCCTAGTCTACCACGGTGCATGATTGTTTCAGATGAAGGTGATCAGGATAGAGACAAATTTGCGAGTTGGGGTGGAGGCTTCGGGCACTACTGCTAAAAACTGTGCAGAAGTCACTGGGTGATGGAGGTGGGAAATCTAGATTGATAGTGATTGTCCACAGGGTCTGACTCGGTTGGAGGAAAAAGCTACGCAATTTTTTAGAGGAGTAGTCTAGGATGCGAGAAGGTTGGGCAGACAAAATATGCATAATTTTTGGAAGGAGAGGGCAGAGGGTAGAGAGATCCTAGCAGCCAAAACTACACAATTCCTAGAGGGATTTGACAATCATTTGCTGGGACATTGGCAACAAAAATTGCACAATTCCTAGAGGGAAGCAACATTCAGCTACTGGAGCTAACCTGCTGAACACCTCTACATAGTTTTTGAGCTGAGAATACTACTGGGGAGCAGAAGGATTCCTCATGAAAACTACAGAGTTTTCTAGGTGAGTAATCGGTCGGCTGACTGGTGGCCTGGTTGGAAAAACTACATAATTTCTTGAGGGAGACAGAGGCGGGAACTGGGTGTCTATCTCTCTTGTTGGTGCAATTTTCGCAGTCAATGGAGCAGGCAAAGTCTGCAGCCTCTATGCAAATTTTGAGGGGAGTCAGTCTCTGGGTGACTTCTAGGTCAAACTCTTCAGTTGACCAACATGAAGGTTGATTGATCTACTTGTCAGCATCATATCTTGAAATTTCTTGCTTGGTGTTTCAACATTGTTCTCGGTGGTAGTTGATTGAGTTGATGGTAGGGTGACATTCTATATGTTATAGGAGAATCTAGTCACCAGACTTCAAAAAAATGACTAACTATCTGAATGAGTGAAAAGGTGGATATGTGCTCTCTCAAACAGACACTTACATGACTTGACGATGAGATGACTCAAACCATCGAGACACATATTCTCAACATGACTAACTGATAGTATGAGTGACAAGCGTGATGCTTATGACTGATCGTTGAATGACCACGATGACGCTTGCATGACAATGTATATGACTTTGTGTGTGAGCACGACAGATGTTTACATGGCGAACAAAAAATGTACACACGAAGTGAAGACCTTGTGTATGACCAGAACACGGTTGCAAGCATGAAATTGACATCAACATGCAACATTTTTCGGTGGAATGATCAAGCAAGGTGGGAGCGAGGACTCACACGAGTTCATGGAGTGAACACGAGTGTGTGTAGTCATCAAGTAAAACGCTCAAGGGAGGCTTTAAAATTGGATGTGGGACAAAATTTTGGAGGGTGTTGCAATCGCTACAACACTTGGAGACACACTGGTAGAACTCCAGGTTCTCTGTTTTGGTTCATTCTCAACACAGGGTGTTGCTCTTTCGGGAGTATTAAATCATTATGTGGGTTATTTTAGATTCCCCACTTACCCCATAGATATACATGGTTCACCTTTTTTCAACTTAGTTAAACATAATCAAAAGTTTAGCTTGATCACAATGGTTCAAAATCGGGCAGGGTAGTTTAGCTCGTGAGTTGAAGATTTTTTGAGTATAAGTTTTCATCTCTGGTGTTGCTCTGCTACTAGTAGGCTTGGACAGTACCCTGATGGGGTCACACAGGAACACACACATTGATCCATTTCGAGCGAGCCTGGTTAGCACCTCGGTGGAGTTGCATGCTTCACCTCTCTCTACAAAAAACCTTTCTCTTCCTTTGCCTTTGTATTTTTTACGAGGACTATGCATATGCACTTATTTATTTTTTGGGGTGGGAGAGGGATCCTGACTTATTGAGAGTAAAAGAGGTTATTCCTTCATAGAAGCATGTAATACCTCTAACATAGGTTTTCTCATTTTGATTTTCCCCTTCTCCATGTCTACTAGTTGGATGAGCTTGAACACACATACCAGAAGGTTGAATACATGCATGGGGCTTCCCAGTGTCGACATAGGTTCATGGTTGGGCCAAAACTTCCTTTGCAGATAGGTTGTATTTTCTGCTAAGACTTCATCAGCCGAAGGTTATAAACAATCATAGACAAGACAAACACAAGACTGACCAAGTGTTGCAGTGTCATAAGTCTCTTCATATCTGAACCACATACTCATTCAAAAGTTAGAATGCAGTAGATGGAAACACTTATTTCTGGAAAACAAAAATAATAAGGTATTAAGCAACTCAAACAAGTGGAAACAAAAATAGTAAGCGAAGCAAACCAAATGAAAACAAAGATAGTAAGCAAGGCAAACAAAATGAAAATAGCAAGCAATAAGCAGACTATGTACATTGCATAGGGCACGACTAGGCCTCCTGGAAGTAGTGCTTGAGATCTTTGCTATTGATAGGAAAGTTGCCAATCCTCTTGTCAAGTGATTGCAAATGGTACATGTGTGGGCCAAGCTTCTCATGGGATGTGTGCTGGCCTATCCACAGGGACTCGAACTTCATATGCTTGCCTTTGTCTTCATGGGACTTATCCCATTTTAGAACTAAGTCACCAACACCAAAGTTAGATTTCCCTACAGACTTCTTATCAAAGCATATCTTCATATAGTTCTGTTGGAGTGTAAATTTTTGTTTTGATTTCATCCTTTCTTCCTGAAGCTTGCAAAGTGTATCCATCCTATTCTGAACTAACTGGAAAGTCTTGCCTTAGGATTCTTGGGATAGATGAAGCACAAGCAAGTAGATATTAGGTGGAAGGATGGCTTATTTACCATCGACCGGGAAGTATGGTGAGGTATTCAGAGAGGATTTTGGTGCTATGTGGTCAGTCCATAATGCATTTGTCAGGGTGGTATTCCAATTGCACAGCTTAGAGAAAACGGTCTTTTTGATTTTTTGGATGACGTTTTTTTCATGGATTCTGTGAGATTATTTCCTTGCAGGTAGTAGTTAGATGAGTGTTTTAGCACAATACCATTTTTTAATGAAAAATCATAAAGTTGCAAAGACGATAGGTATGTTGCATTATTAAAAAAAGATGATGCCAGAACGCTAAAGCGTGAGATGATGTTCTGTTGGAGGAAGCTAATGACATCCTTGTCCTTCACTTGCTTAAGCGAAACTGCTTATGTCCACTGCATGAAGTAATCAATTGTTTTCCATAATGTAGTAGTGTTGTTTCGACAAATGTGGGAAAATATCCCCAATGATGTCTAAGCCGCATTATTGGAATGGTTCGGTCACTGCAACAGGGTGCAAGAGGGCTGCTAACCTTCATGCTCTATCGACGTATTGTTTACTGACCGGGCACTTGCAGGCATAACTGTGTGAATCCTTGAATAATGTGGGCTAGTAGAAACCAACTCTCATAACTTTGTGTGCAGTGGGGTTTCCCACAAAGTGACCCCTGATGGGTCCGTCATGTAGATCTTGCAACACCCTCTCTGATTCATGTGCCTCCAGGCACCTGAGAAAAAATCCATTGCTATGCTTCCTGTAAAGCACTTCCTGCATGGGCTGATATGCTAAAGCTTTGAGGCACAATGCCCTCTTCCATCTGATGGAAAATTGAGAGGGTACAGTGCCATGTTGAAGGTATTGGTGCCCATCTATGTACCAAGAGGTTCCATACTTAGTGGGTGTTTCTCTCCTTATATCACACATCTCAACTTCTTGCTCCCAACTGATGAGCTCTCATTCACTCTCTAATGCGTGTACTACTTCAGCTGCAAGTCTTTAGAGCTCATGTCCTTTGATCTTGTGAACTAGATTTATTTCAGGATCATACTCTTGCAAGCCTTTCATCCAATTTGCGTGTTGTTCACCAAGTTCTTGTTGTATAAGAAATGTGCAGACTGTTAGGTGAGGGATGTAGACTATGTAGTGGTTCTTCAACAAGTAGGGTCTGAAGTGGTTCACCACCTTGTACATTACATATGCTTTCTTATCAACTACATGATAGTTGATTTTTGGTCCCTGCATGCTTGCGATCATGGAGGAGATGAAACATTCATCGTTCATCTTTTCCTTCTGAGTAAGTATTGCAGTGAGCGAATTATCTTGAAGTCTGGGCTATAGAGCGTAGGAACTTCTGCAATGGCATTCTTGATATAAGTGAATGCATACTTTTCCCTCTTGCCCTAACTATAGACTACATCTATCTTGATCATGTCCTACATGGGCTTGACTATTTGCGCATAATCTAAGATGAACATCCAGAGGAAGTTTATCTTTCCCAAGAGGGACTGAATGGCTTCCTTGTTGGCTGGGTGAGGGAACTATGTAATAGTCTAGACCCTATCGAGATCCACCTTGATCCTGCTTTTCACATCAATGTGTCCGAGAAGGTTCCCCTCAGACACTGTGAATATGCTCTTCTTGTGATTCAAGGAAATCCCATATTTGTGTCATCGCCCAAAAAAATTCTTCAGATAACGTATGTGGTCCTCACATGTTCTTGATAAGATAGTCATTTCATCGAGGTATACCACTACACTCTGTTCGATGAGTCTACAAGAACTGATGTCCATGGCATAGTGAAAGGTTGTGCCTACATTTACAAGCCCAAATGACATTCATCTATAAGCGAACATACCCCACTTGGTACAGAAGGTAGTCTTAAGTCTGTTAGGTCTTGCTACTAGAGCTTGATTGTATCCTGAAAAAGGTCGAGTAGGGAAAACATTTGTTCCCAAGATATTGTTCACAGCATGTGGTCCATAGCTAGCACAGGGTAGTTGTTTATTCCGAGGCACGGTTCACGTTCCCAAAATCAACACACAAGCGGATTTCCCCAGAATTCTTGCATACAAGAACAAGGTTTGAAACCCATGTGGATTAAAAAACTTTGTATATGATCCGTGCATCCAACAACTTGGTAAGATCTTTATGCATGAGGGGTTTAAGTGATGGGTGTACTTTCCTCAGCTTCTGCTTATATGGCTTGACCGCTTCTTTGATCGGAATGATGTGTTGGATTATTTGTGTGTCATAAGTTTTCAGATCATCGTATGTCTACGTGAACACATCTCGGTACTGTTTGAACAAGAAAACAAAGGCTTTCCACTCTTGCTATGCGAAACATGTGGCGAGATTAACAAAATTCGAATCTTTTTCTGTTCCCAGGTTGATCAGTTCATGCATCATGATGGAGCTGTGGGTTTTGTTATTCCTCAACCCTTAAAAACGTTCTTACAAGTCATAAAGCTTTTCCATTGATGCCACATCCTTCATGAGAAGATGGCCTTTCCTGTTACTAGCTTCTGCTTGCAGAGAACGCTCGTGCTCGTCATCATCTATCATTGCATATTTGAAGATGTCAATGTTGGCCATGAAATGAAGTATCTGTTGATCATCATTAAACACACATAAGTTAGTTATGTTATTGGATAGATGGTTTGTACAAAATTTCAATATTAAATCTATCCCTAACTGGTGACATTTTAGAAGTTGTGTTTTCCAGAGCATTGGAAGCTGCATTACGCGTACGTGGTATGGAAGTGATGTTAAATCCTTGGAAGTTAGAGATTAGCCACCATATATCTTGATGGTAACTTTTGAGATGCAGTGACAAACAATGAATGGAGTTACATACCTGTCGTACCACTTTCTCTCAATCACCTACCACTTTGAGCATGACCATGTTGAGGCTAATGGATTTTTGCAAGCCCAACATGAGTGCTTCATACATGAAACTTGAAACCATATTCTTCCTATTGTATGGGCCAATCAAGACACTCCCAGATCCTGATCCATCCTGTGTTTTTGATTCGTTAAATTATAGGTCCACAACTTGTCTATACACAAACCATTTTACGCACTTGTACTACTACTACTACTGTTTCTACTGCTACTTCTACTATTCGTACAATGTACTGTACATGTTTCATTACCATCAGTTGGTCAAGGAAGGAGTCCCAACTGTGTGGTTGGTGGCGCTAGAGTTGGTCATGCAGGATACCACCCCAACATTGTTTCTAGGAGTTAGTCACCAAACATGAGTTCTACGAAGGCCAATGACTCATTCTCACCATTGATGGGAGTGAAATTATTCTTCATATACCTCTTAGGTAACACCTGGATTTGGTTGTTTTTATAGAATCCACATGTGCAACCATTCTGTAGAAAAATATTCATTTAGCTTGGTGGACCAGTCTCTGCTGAGTAGTAAACCGTATGCTTCAGGTATGTCCACAACAACAATGTTGATGCATTGGTGTACTCGACTGTTATGATATATTTGGATGATCACATCTCGGAGTTCACCAATGGTTGGTACAGATGTTTGATCAAGTTGGATTATCCGTGAAGATGTATCACTCCATTTTTCATTGATATTTTTATCATTGGAGAGTAGCACGACATTGGTTGTCATGCCATAATCAACCAAGGAGTTGTGAACATTGTAGTTAAAAACTTCAAATGAGAGCAACAATGGAGGGAAACCTGAGTTTTCTTCTTCCATCCGTTTTGTTTTGCATAGTGGAAAGTGATCCGGGAGGTTTTCTTTCTCCCTTATTGGTAGAGGTTGCACTGTCTGTTGCTGTCTGTCATAATGTGTGTAGCAAGATGTACCACTGACTCTAGATCTTAGCTAACTCAAACAAGCTGATGTTTGCATGAGTTTTATTCATGTCATCTACAATGTTGTATTCCATAGGTGGTGGGCTCACAGAGGTGTCCAGGGTAGGACTGGTGTTCATTTTGTCCAGTGTAGTGTTCTGCAGTTTGTTGCTGATGGATGTACTTTTGTCTGCCACTATCTTCCCAACTTGTTCTATGTTTTTTGCTTTGGGGCAGTTGGTGGATGAGCCTTCCTCAAAAGTAGTCTCATATTTTCTTGTGCTTCCCCAAGTGTAAGGGGAGCCCCTTTACTCCTAACATTGTAGCGTTGAGTTTTCTTTGGGGGTTGTTTCTCGGTGATCACCTTTGACGTTGCTTGTGAGCACTGATACATGTTCACCACATGCCCATAACTTGATGCTTCATTAGGTGTAGCATCTTTGTCATTATCTCTGCCTTCCGGTTGTTCCTGCATATTTTTTTTGTGTCAAATGTATGACTACATATAGATCTTGTGATTCACTTCTAATTTGAACAAGATTTCTCTAGGTGATGTTCCTCGTCAAATCAATAGAACTCAGAATTTGTGTATTGATCAAGGTGGAACACAAATCTATGCACATTTTTTGGAGGGTACCAGTTGCTACCTGATGACATGCTTCCTTGTCTCCATCTGGGCAGATGATTACTTACAGACGTGTCTGTTTTTTGTTGTTTGAGCTCGACTACTTCTGTTGTCAAGTTCTTGAAAAAGCGAGTGAGGGTTTAGATATCATTTGTTTCCTTGTCTCTACCTTTTCTTGCCATCGCTTGGGACTTCCAACTCATGTATTTCTTGTCCTTCGTTGGTTCATCATCTTTGATGACCCCAATTGTGCGCAGGTCTTTCTCAACAATAATAGCCTCCTCGCAGTTTTCCAAGAGTGTTGGTTTCACAGCTCGCTTGAAAAGCTGTGTAATACTGGTCAGCAGTGCAGACATGTAGTAATCGACAATTACGGAGTCATGAGGTTTGGTGTCCACTACAAACTTGTTCAATATGTGTGTAAACCTCTGATTGAAGTATTTTACATTTTCTTTCACCCACATCTTTAGGCTTACCAATTCTTTCAGTAGCATAGCTGGGGTCTTATCATCAAAAAACTTTTTGAGAAACATGCATTTGAATGCACCCCAGTTCTGTATGGAGTTGGCTGGAAGGCTATGATACCATGTAGTTTTACAACCATCCAAGGTACATGGAAACAATCTACATGCTACATCATCATACTATAACTCAAGGGTCTACAACTGTAGGTAGAAGTTGTCCAAATGGTCTTCAACCCTCACTATGCTATCACGGTTGAACTTGATGTTCATTCTCTCCGCTCACTTTGAGATGTTGTGCAAAGAACCCAAGAGAGGTTATGGCCCCTGAGCCATCCATTCCCGATTTTGGTCAGCCATATCTTCTTCTTATTTGTCCTCCTCCTCTTCTTCAGAATCTGATAGTTCTTGCTCTGAATCTGTTGGTTCATCTCCACCCCTACCTCCTACATTGCCTTCCCCTTCACCTCATGTACTGGCGTCTAATCCCAAGATCACAAACATGTCTCGTTCCCCTAGTTGGAATACTGGAGGTTCCTCTCCATCTTCAATAACTTCTATCAGACCTTCAAGCATGGAAATAACTCCTTCTTCAACTAACGATACAACAACCCCTGTGGGAGTGGCTTTTGGTTTCCTTGATGCGTATGGAAGGTGTTGTATTCCTGGGATCAATCCAGCTACTTTTGCAAACTGACGGGTGATGGGACGGATGAAGTGAAGGTGATGATATGAAGTTTCATGTTCAGTCCTGGGAGGTGAGAAGTGACCAACTACATAGTTGCACGTAGGTGAGAGGGAGTGTGAGTTAATGCCTTGACTAGATGGTTGATGAGAGAGTGTGAAAGGAAGTTAATCCATATACAATTGTCTTCCCTCCTTCTAGCACCAGAAATTCTAATGGTGCTAGACCAACCAACGTTTAGGTGATCACCTAGGTATGAAGTCCCAACTAGACCTCACTCTGTCTTGTATGGGAGTCCCATCTAGTATGATGGATGGATTGCCATTATCTTAAAGATTTGCCTTAGCTCTTGCTTTTCAGCACAAGAGAGTGGTATGCTTTGTCTTTAAGTAGTGAGGTTTGTGTGCCTGGTGATTTCTAGTGTTACTTGTGTAAATGGTTCTTTCAATGGAGAGATAGACAGTGGGAGTGAGTCCCAAGTTGGATGGGAGGAAGCCCCAACTCTATTAGGAACAAACAACACAACAGGATGTGCACAGCTTCCGAAAGAGCAATCCACACCGATGCGGGAGTCATGACACATAAGGAAAGATAACACGTACAACACACAGTGGAGGACTCTGAGTGAGTGTGATGGTTGTTATAGAAATTTTATGTGAAAGGTATTTCTGATGTCTAGGGAGGTAACCAACACGGGCAAGACAATGTTAAAAACTCATACAACACATCTTCATTAATATATATGTATTACAACAATTGAATGAGTTCAAGTGTTAAACACAAATTAAAACAACATGCATTACAAGTGTTCAAGATCGGTCTTACAATAGTTACAATACATGCATGAAAACGTGATGTCCTGTTAGCATACTTCTAAATGAAGCAAAAGTTCCAAGACACATCATTACACCATACATCACTACCCCCGTGGGCAAGGCATTGGAGCCACTAATTACTCAAAGAAAAGATTACAGACTCTTAAGGCTATGTGGGAGGAGCCAAGGTGAAAATTCCTTTACATGTACAAATGAGGGGGTATTTATAGCCAAGGGTGAAACTGAACACTTGCGGTTGTCTGACTTCCCTCATGACCTTTCGACTTTACATGACTCTTGATATGACAAGTGGGTCTCTTGGACTTCCATGTTACATTACATTGATAGAAAGTATGGCCCACAGTAGAGATGTGGACAACATGACTCATGACAAGAATCGACATGACAGTGATGGTACATTCATGCTACAACTGGTTTCCTTTTCGAGCTGTAGTGTTGCTGGGTGATAGATTTCCTCACGGTGTGTCACAACTTCACCTTCACATAGCAAAGTGCACGGAGTCTTTGATGGTCACTAGGTTTGCTTGATGTTGGATTTGCATGTTGCTCCTTACTTTCATGTTGGCATGCTTGACAAGTTCACCCATTCATTAAAGTGCCTGTTCGTCCATTAATTCATCCATGAACACATCTTCCATGTTCGCTCAACCATCTGTCTGCATGTGAACACATCCTTGCATGTTTGTCCATTCGCAAGCAAATCGCTTTGCATGCATCGTTTGTTCGTTCATTGGTGAACACATCCTTCTGCATGTACTCCCTTTGTTCATCCCACCTATCGTCGTTCCATGTTTCTTTTTGTACCTATATCTGTTGTCACTCATGACGAGATGACATCAGATCCATAAACCTCGTAGTCTACCATGATGCATGATCGTTTCGAATGCAGGTGACTGGGAGAGGAGACAAGGTTGCGAGTTGTGAGCTTGGATGGATTCTCTAGGAATTGTTGGTGAAAACTGCATTGAAGTCACTAGGTGATGGATATGGTCAATCTAGATCGACAGTGACTGTCCATGGGGTCTGACTCAGCTGGAGGAAAAAATTTCACAATTTTTTAGAGGAGCAGTACATGCTTCGGGAAGGTTGGGCAGACAAAATATGCACATTTTTTGGAAGGAGAGGATAGTGGGAGTCTGGAATCCAAAACTGCGTAATTCATAGAGGGAATTGGTAGTCAACTGTTGGGACATTGGCAGCAAAAACTGGGCAATTCCTGGAGGGCACCGATACTCAGCTGCTGGAGCTTGGAAGCAAAAAATGAGAAATTCCTAGAGTGAACTAGCAGTCAGGTGCTGGCGTTGCTGGCAGGAAAAATTGTGTTGATGCTAGGACGATTGCCTACTAATCACCTTTATGTAGTTTCTGAGCTGCACAAACTGCTAGACAGTAGAGAGTGCCCATGAAAATTGTGTAGTTTTCTGAGTGAGCAGCCGGTCGGTTGACTAGTGGGTTGCTTGGAAAAAATACACAATTTACTAAGGGAGACAGGGATAGGAACTGGGTATTTTCTAGCCTGTCTATGCAATTTTCTTAGTGAGCAGAGTGGGAAAGGTTTATAGCCTCTACGAAAATTTTTAGGAGAGTCAGTCCTGAAGTAACTACAGGGTCAAATTCTTCAATTGACCAACATGAAGGTTGATTGTTCTGCTTTCGGACATCACAACTTGAAATGGCTTGCTTGGTGCTTTTGCATTGTTCTGGGTGCTAGTCAATCAAGTTGATGGTGGGATGAAGTTCTGGATGTCAGAGGGGAATCTGGTCATCACACTTCAAGAAAATGGCTAAGTGTGTGAATGAGTGAAAAGTTTCACATGTGATCTCACAAACACACACTTACATGACTAGATGACGAGACGACTCAAACCATCCACACATATATGCTCAACATGATTGACCAAAGATGTGATCGACAAGCACGACGCCTATGATTGATCATTGGAAGACAACGACAACGCTTGCCAACAATGTATATGACTCCATGTGTGAGTGCGATAGATGTTTACATAGCGAACACAACATGTACACATGAAGCGAAGACCTTGTGTATGATCAGAACATGGTCACAAGCATGACATTGACATCAACATGAAAACTTAATCAGTGGAATGATCAAGCAAGGTGGGAGCGAGGACTCACACGTGTTCACGGAGTGAACCCAAGTGTGTGTAGTCATCAAGTAAAACTCTCAAAGTAGGCTTCGAAATTAGATGTGGGCCAAAATTTTGGAGGGTGTTGCAGCCTCTACAACAAAGTCATGAATACTTAATAACTCCATGTAGGCTAGATTTATCAAAAAAAACCCAGGGTCTTCATCTCTATCTCGATCCAACCAAAGTACAAATATTAGCATGTAAATAGATGTGTCAGAGTCAAACATGGTATAAACCACTTGATTATGGTCAATTATGTAAATCGTTAACTGGGACGAGAGAAACCACCAATGATGATGATGGTTGTCAACATACAACATCAAAATCCACGAGTGTGAACAATGAATCTAAAGTTGAACACTTGTTGAATCATTCAATCAAAGGTTGGTGATGTGAACCTATTGTTTGTTGGAAATAATACTGAGAGGGGTTGTGAATTAGTATTAGCAAGTCAATAATTTTTCATTTCCATAGTCACATTCATATATGCTACTTTAGTTAATGGGACTCGCGTGTATACGCAACTATGTTTAAGGCAACTAACTTATATCCTGCAAACTTATGATTCAGTTAGATCATCATTTGTTGATCTATAATCAGTGCATCAGAACCATATAAACAGTAACCAGGTGCAGTAAAAAAAACAGACAATCACACACATGAACACAATATATAAGGTGGAAACCCAATGTGGGTGAAAACCACCTGCTACAATCGTCTCTATCTTCTTTTTAATAATAAGAAACTTCTTTTTACAATTTTTGTACTTATGCAGACTTATACCAATATGCAGGCTTCTACCTACAAAAGGCTACAACCTTCTCTCATTCTCTAGCTTCTCCTGGAAGGGAGATACAACCCCCTAGCTCTTGTACTAGTTGATATGTTTACTAGTACGTAGGTGCCGACCTACAGAATGCTACAACCTTGTCTTTTCTTCCAGGGACCATGTTTCATAAATTTTCAGACTGGATCCATCAATAACATCATTCAATCAAAATATATCTACATCATCCAATCTCCTTTGTACCAACCACAACTGAATCAGTCAATCACTTTGACAACCCTTCAATCTTATATTTCAGAATGTTGTAACCAGAATACAATAACTAGAACCCAAGCTAGAACCTAGAACTCTGCAACAACAAACAGAAGCAGCTAAACCATATTTTTATAAGGTATATGCTACTTCCATGTGTCGAACCTGCGTGCATACGCTCTTTTCTCAAGGCGAACCTGCATATAGATCTTCAAATCAAATTTAAGACGTATACGTTGTTTTGATATGCAGAACCAATGTGTATACACACCTTTTCTAAAATGAACCTACATACAGATCTATAAATCATGATTTAAACATTACAACAATTCCAGACTTCAGTTATACCCAAATCATCATATTTACAGACTACAACATGCGCCAATTATTAAGATAAACGATCAAACCACATAAAGATACTTCAGTTCAAGCCTTAAGATCTTAACCCATCATTAGATCTTATCCTTAATCAAGTGCTAAGGTTCATCCTTGGTTCAGATCCAACTATACACCATAACCCAGTAACCTGTATACTAGATCTTGCTCTTCATCAGATATTCAATGCTTGAGTTCCTTGGCCTAATGATCTTCCCTTCCTTTTATAGTCTTAGACCTAACTCAATACCATGGACCAAAACCACTTAGGACCAATACCTGGGGTCAATACCTTAGACCAGATACCTTGGACCAATACCATGGACCAAATACCTTAGACCAAAACTTAGTTTTCCAAGATTACATGCCTTGCATTTTATGAAAGTTTGTGTGTACATATACGCTACTTGTATACATAGAACCCACGTGTATACGTGGCTTGGACAATGGTGAACCTGCATATACCTCTCTTTCTTCATTCTGTGAAGTTTGATCTGAACTCTGTGCTGTTAACCTGTTGAACTGTGATCTATCATTTGAGTGAGTTGCCATCAAGGACAACACCTGTGTCATAATTCCAACAATCTCCCCCTTTGGACTTGATGCAATCCCAAGTCACTCCCCCCCTTTGTCATCAAGGCCAAAGGGTTATGCTCCCCCTGAGTACATGGTGAATTCTCTGATATGCTGAAGTGTTCTGATTGAACTCCATGATAGAGTCCATGCTCTCCCTGAATATAAGCAAGGTCTGCAAAACAATGTTCTAAAAGAAGAAAATGACTTTATACATACATCATAAATGACCTTTCTATCACCAAAGACTCATACATACATCCATCTCCCAACCAAGTGGGGATATACCAAGTGTTTATACATATTACATCATCCATCCCATGCATAATGGGGTAACAAATTAGGTCGTTTCATGACCTTTTCATTAAAATATATACATGATATATATAACAGAGACCAAATATCTTAAACAAGACCATGATAGTCATCAGCAACTACCATCAGCATCATATGTCAATCAGCATCGAGACCAGCAACCATGTTCTCCTCCTAAACTGGTTCCACCTGAATAAAAAACAACTATGTGAATCTGTACCAAGATCTTCTAAGATATTGCCAACAATGCATTATTATAAGCATATGCTCCCCCAAAACCTATGCCAGATGATCACTGTCAAATCATATAATAGAAGGGTTATCAAGGCATCATCATCAATCAGATATACATCAAGCTATCAACAACTTATGAGAGCCAACATATTTCCACATGTCATCCATAGACTGTAACCATCATCAAGTAGAGCAGATAATTTCACTAAACCATATCATACCCCTTTCTTCCTGAGTCTATCCCATTGCTTTTCCTCAAACCAACATATACACGACTTTATCCACAAAAACCAATGTATGTACATGACTACACTTTATGAAACTCGCGTATAACCACCTTTCTCTGAAACAGATAGGATTTAACAGTAGGATGATGCATCAACTGCTCCCAACTTTTGTCTGATATATTCAAATGTCTCTCTGGGTAGTGGTTTGGTGAATATATCAACAACATATTCTTCAAAGGAAACATACTCCAATTTGACCTTTTGTTCAAGCACTTGTTCACGTAGGAAATGATATTTGATGGGTATGTGCTTGGTCTTGGAATGCATGACTGGATTCTTTGAAATACTAATGGCATTTGTGCTATCACATAGAATGGATATGGGTGGAGTACATGTGATCTGAATGTCTTGCAATGTTTGCATCATCCAAAGGAGTTGTGTGCAACAAGATGCAGCAGCCACATATTCGTCTTCAACCATAGATAATGCAATTGAGCTTTGTTTCTTACTAAACCAAGACACTAATCTGGAACCCATATAGAATGCACCACCACTAGTGCTTTTTCTGTCATCAATGCTTCTTGACCGATCTGCATCTGTATATGCATGAAGTGTAAGATTTGTATCTCTAGGATACCATAAACCAAAATTTTGTGTTCCTTGAATATATTTGAAAATCCGTTTGACTGCCTGAAGGTGTGATTCCTTTGCATTTGCTTGGAATATTCCAACTATTCCTACTACATGCATGATGTCTAGTCGGGTACCTGTTAGATAAAGCAGATTTCCAATCATGGATCTGTAAGTTGGTTGATGTACTCTTGTTGATTCATCATTTGAGCTAAGACTGCATCCTGTTACCATTGGGGTACATACTGGTTTAGAATCTTCCATGCCATATTTTTTCAAGATCTGTTCGAGATATTTGGTTTGTGATAGAAAAATATCATCATTATTTTGTTGAACTTGTATACCAATAAAATATGTAAGCTCACCAAGCAGGGAAATTTAAAATTCTTGTTGCATTACCGAAGAAAAATTCTGACTCTTGGCTTCTTCATTGCTACCAAAAATGATATCATCAACATACACAACAAGTATTAGCAATTTATTATTGTCAATCCTTGTATATAGATTCCTATCAGTTGATCCCTTTGAAAAACCTTGTTGATGGAGATATTTGTCAAGACTGTAATACCAGGCCCTTGGAGCTTGTTTAAGACCATAGAGAGCCTTTCTGAGTATGCATACAAGTTTTGCATCATTTCCAAGAATGAATATTTCTGGTTGCTCAATATAGACTTCTTCATCTAAGTCTCCATGAAGAAAGGCAGATTTTACATCAATTTGGTATACTTTGAATTTTTGAAAGCTAGAAAGAACAAGGAACATTCTTATGGCTTCAAGTCTAGCAATAGGTGCAAAAGTTTCTTCAAAATCTATACCTTCTTGTTGAGCATATCCTTTACGTACAAGTCTGGCCTTGTTTCTAATAACTTCTCCATTTTCATTTAGCTTGTTTTTGAAAATCCATTTAGTTCCTATCATATTATTATCATGAGGTCTAGGAACTCATTCCCAAGTATTATTCTTTTCAATTTTCTCAAGTTCTTCATTCATGGCCTTGACCCAACATTCATCTTCGCATTCTTCATTTAGATTTTGAGGTTTAGTGGAGGATAACAATGCTATATAACTTGAAGATTTTGTAATAGTTCTTCTTGTCTACACACCTGCCTCTTTCTATCGCAAAATTTGAGTCTCTGGATGATTTTTCTGAACATACCTAGATGGAGTCTTCTTTTCTACTGTTATCTCTTCTTCTGGTGCTTCATTGATTTCTTCTTCAGAATTAGTATGATTTAATGTGGGAGGATAATCCTCATCTTCTTCATAATTTTCAGTTTTCATTTTTTTTGGATTTTTGTATGCTTCATCAACCACAACATCAATACTTTCAATCATTTTCCCAAGTCTTTTATTATAACATTTATATCCTTTACTTCAGGAAGAGTAACCAAGGAGAATACCTTCATCTGATTTGGGTTCAAACTTACCAAGTTTTTCATCAGTTGTCTTGATGTAACATTTGCTTCCAAAAAATTTGAAGTATTTTACAGTAGGAGTCTTACCATACCAAAGTTCATGTGGAGTTTGAGTGTTGTTTACCCGAACATTTTCTTGGTTGATAATAGTGTCGGTAGCAAATGCAGCTTCACCCTAGAAGGTTGCAGGAGTTCCAGACTCATCTAGCATAGCACGATCCATTTGTTGAACAGTTCTTTTCATCCTTTCTACTACTCCATTTTGTTGAGGACTCCTTGCAGTGGAGAATTTCCTTTTTATTCCATGTTCTTCACAAAAGTAAAAGAATTCATCTAAGGTAAATTCCCCTCCTCGATCAGATCTGAGGCATTTGATTTTAAGATTTGATCCATTTTCTACCAGAGCTTTGAAGGCTTTGAACTTTTGAAATTCTTCATCTTTATGCTTCAGAAGTCCTATCCAGCACATTCTGGAAAAATCATCAATGAACAATATAAATTATTCTTCTCCACTAGGTGCCTTTTTCCTTCATGGTCCACATAAATCAATATGAACAAGTTCAAGAGGCTTACTAGCTGATCCTTCCCTTTTAGGGAAGTGCGATCTAGTTTGCTTACCAAATTTACATTTGCATATTGTATTTTCTGGAATGCTAATATCAGGAAGATCATGACTAGCCTGGAATCTGCATGCTTTTCTTATTTGAGAGAAGCTTAGATGCCCCAATCTTCTATGCCATAGCCAATGTTGAACATTTTTGCTTAGCTAGCACTGTTGTTGTCCTCTTGTGAGTATGTATAAGCTGTGTGGAGTTATTATACCTTTGATCACAGTTTCTCCTGTATCAAGCTCACGAACAACACATCCATTTGATTGAAATACTACTTCATTTCCTTGATCACACATTTGAATGACACTCAATAGGTTATGCTTTACACCATCAACATACATAACATTCCCATATTTAACTATTTCTTTTAAGAGAACAAAGCCTTTACCTTTTATGACAAGAGGAGTGTCATTCCCAAATGAGACGTTCTTTTCCTTTTCTAAGGCATTATATGAATGAAGTTTTTCTTTGTCACTTGTCATGTGTTTTGAGCATCCACTGTCGATGTACCACTGATTTTCTTGTCCTTTTGCATACAAGGCTATACCACATCTTTCTGTTTGTGGTTTTTTCTTTCTCCATATTTTAGGACTTAATGGAGTTTCCTCCTTCTGAGATGTTTGTCTAAATTTACTCTTGCATTTAGATTCATCATGACCGAAGTTGTTGCAGATAGATCATTCTATTTCATTTTCAAGAAGAGAAAAGCTATTGTAGGACCTTTTCATGATCGTTGTCACATTCCTTTGATTTTGTGCTTCTCTAGTCATGATGGTCTTGTAAGCAACACATTGAGTAGCTTTGTGTCCAAAGTTATGACATGAAAAACATTGGCCATTAAAGAAGTTCCTGCGATTATCGAATCTACTGACCTGGTGATTGTAGTTTCTATTGATATTCATTCTTGAAGCAAATTGAGTATGATTTACCTGGGGTTGGTTGTAGCTTCTGTTCATCCTTGAAGTAAATTGAACATGTTTTACCTGGTGATCTACTTTATGCCTTTGCTGATGATTGTCAAACTGTTCACTGCTCTTTGCTGCATCAAGGTAGCTTTTAGTGGAGGTTGATGGCTTCTGTGCTTGAGATGCTTCTTCAGTATATCCAAGACCTATCTTTATTAGAGGAGAATGCTGCATTTTGATAATTTCATTTAAGGTTTCTGATCCTTTAGCAAATCTAAGATTGAGAGATTTTTTTTCTCAATATCCTTTCTTAGACCCACAATTTCACATTCTAGTTTTTCACTGTGTTTTTCTCTTTTAGCAAGTTGGAATGTTAAAGTATCTATAATCATATTCTTTTATTCTAAATAGATTTTGTGTTTAGAGATTTCTTCATAAAGATCATCTTCATCTAAAGCATCGAAGAAATCATCATCTGCAAAAGCCATCAGAAGTCTATAGTCATTACTATTTTCATCTTCATCACTAATTGATAAACCATCGCTATCTTCATGTGTATAGTAGCTCTTCTTACTTACACTTTGTTTTCTATTCCATTTTGAAAATTCCTTACCTTTATCAAACTTATCTTTATGAGGACATTTGGCAGCATAATGACCGACTCTTCCACAAGAAAACATTTGAAAGGTAGTTTACCTCTGAATCTTTGGGAACCCTGTTGAAGGTTCTTGACAAAGTTTGCTTCTTCTTCTCCTTCTAAAATATGTCCTAATTCATTGAGTTCCTCTTTTTCTGAAGCTTTAAATGAAACTTCTCTCATATCTAATGGACCTCCTTCTCTCATCTTGAAAGCAGTTAAGATTCCGTGCAGCTGTGTCATAGTAATAGTCTGAAGATCCTGCTTTTCTTCTATGCCAGATACTTTTGCTTCAAACTTAGCAAACAATGATCTTAAAACTTTTTCAACTAAAGTAACTCCTTTTATCTCTTCACCCAAATTCCTCATGCAATTAACAATCTCATCTATACGTAAGAAGTAACTAGCTATACTTTCATCATTGTGCATTTTGAGTGTTTCATATTGAATTCTGGGAGTTTGTAGTTTTGCAGGTTTTACCTAAGAGTCTCCTTCATAGCTTAGAACGATTTTTTCCCAAATTTATTTGGCAGATTTGAGCTACATAACTTTGACAAATTCTGATTGTGATAGAATTTACAATAATGTATTGACAGCCTTGGCATTGGTTTCATATTGTTTTTTACCTGCTACATCTGTAGGAATTGCTGATGGAAATGTATGTCCTCCTTCCAAAATTTCCCAAACATCTGTTCCAAGAGATTCAAGATAGATTTTGGTTCTTAGCTTCCAATAAACGAAGTTGCTTCCATCAAAGATTGGTCGTCTGATGGATCCTTCTATTTCTTGATTACTCATGATGATGGATATTCCTTCAAGCGATCAAGCTTCTTCTGAAGGACCTGCTCTGATACCAATTGTTGGAAATAATACTGAGAGGGGGGGTGAATCAGTATTAGAAAGTCAATAATTTTTCATTTCCATAGTTAGATTCATCTGCGCTGCTTCAGTTAATGGGACTCGTGTGTATACGCAACTATGTTTAAGGCAACTAACGTATATCCTGCAAACTTATGATTTAGTTAATTCATCATATGTTTATCTTTAATCAGTGCATCAAAACCATATAAACAGTAACCAAGTGCAGTAAAAATAGAACAGACAATCACACACATGAACACAAGATATAAGGTGGAAACCTAATGTGGGTGAAAACCACCTGTTGTAATCGTCTCTATCTTCTTTTAAATAATAAGAAACTTATTTTCACATTTTTTTTACTGGTGCAGACTTATACCAGTACGCAGGCTTCTACCTATAGAAGGCTACAACCTTCTCCCATTCTCCAGCTTCTGCTAGAAGGGAGCTACAATCCCCTAGCTCTTGTACTAGCTGATATGTTTACTAGTACCTAGGTGCCGGCCTACAGAAGAATACAACCTTCTCTTTTCTTCCACGGACCACATTTCATAAATTTTTATACTGGATCCATCAATAACATCATCCAATCAAAATATATCTACATCAACTAATCTCCTTTGTACCAACCACAACTGAATCAATCAATCACTTTGAAAACTGTTCAATCTTATCTTTCAGAATGTTGTAACCAAATACAGTGACCAGAACCCAAGCTAGAACCTAGAACACTGCAATAGAAAATAGAAGCAGCTAAAACATATTTTATAAGGTATGCGCTACTTCCATGTGTCGAAACTACAAGAATACACTCTTTTCTCAAGGTGAACCTACGTATAGATCTGCAAATCAAATTTAAGATGGATACACTATTTTGATATGCAGAATAGGTGTTTATACACACCTTTTCTAAAGTGAACCTGCGTATAGATCTGTAAATGATGATTTAAACATTACAATAATTCTAGACATCAGTTATACCCAGATCATCATATTTACAGACTAAAACATGTGCCATTTATTCAGATAAATGATCAAACAACATAAAGATACTTCACTTCAAGCCTTTAAATCTTGACCCATCATTAGATTTTATCCTTCATCAAGTGCTAAGGTTCATCCTCGGTCCATATCTAGCTATGCACCATAACCTAATAAACTGTATACTAGATCTTGCTCGTCATCAGATATTCAATGCTTGAATGCCCTAGCCTAATGATCTTCCCTTCCTTTTATAGTATTAGACCTTACTCAATACCGTGGACCAAAACCACTTAGGACCAATACCTTAGACCCAATACCTGGTGTCAATACCTTGGACCAGATACCTTGGACCGATACCATGGATCAAAATACCATGGAACAATTACCTTGGACCAAAACTTAGTTTTCCAAGATATACACTCCCTTCATTCTGTGAAAGTGCGTGTGTATGTATACATTACTTGTATACATAGAACCCACGTGTATACGTGGCTTGGCCAATGGTGAACTTGTGTATACCTCTCTTTCTTCATTTTGTGAAGTCTGATATGAACTTTATGATTTTAACCTACTAAACTGTGATCTGTCATCTGAGTGAGTTGCAATCAAGAAAAACACGTGTGTCATAATGCCAACATTATTGAATGCGAATAACCTTCCATTGAGGCATGCAAACCCCAAGGTACTGAAATGGATTTCCTAGATCATCTTCCTGGATAATGAGCTAGAGTCGACAGGAAGTGATATGTTGAAGGAGGGCCATAATGTTTCCCACATCATCAACACGAACCATAGGATTTTTTCAAAGTTGGAAAGAGTGATTTAGGATTGATGCAAAAATAGTCAAACAAGGTATAAGTGGATTGAAATTTCTAGTGGGACTTCTCTTAAACATATCAATGACGTGACTCCGGAATTTGGCAGAATTTTACTCAAAATGGTATTAGAGGTTATGGTGACAATAGAATGTAATAAAATTAGAGGCAAATGGATTTCCCAAACCTGGTAAGCTAAGTGACAAAGTGACAATGTCCCAAACCTGACATGCAATAGAGATAAATGTCATGTTCAAGAGTGACATACTGAATTTCATACAAAATACAAGATATATGTTTCTTTCCATTCTCGCCCGCTATTTCTAGTGAGTACCTTTTTATTTTTTATCTCAAGATTGAATAGGATACCATATGCTTGTCATACAAGTTCATCCTTTGGATGAATCCATCCTAGTATTTATAACCAAACCTAGGAAGGAGTATCTTGGTCTCGTCATGGTGACAAGTCCTTCATCATTTTATTTTTACGAGTTTGACAGAGGGATAAATCGACATATTTTTTTTATGTTTAGAGAGTTTAACAAAGAGGCAAAAAGAAAACTCCAGATGTCACTTTTCTTAGATAGTCTCCTAAGTCCGAAAAGGTAGAAAACAGTACTCAAGAGAACCTCTTAGCCATGTTTGACCAAGGTATTCCTTTTTCATAGCTACTCTATCTGAGTCTAGAAAAGTGTTAAAATTATATTGAGTAGACGTCTTTTAATTTACATTAACTAGCTTGAAAAGACAAGTGCTCGGAAATAATTTCATATTTTTAGATTCTGAAAAGAGCTAAACAAGGACTCCTCCTCAAGGAACGAGTGGTATAAAAGGGTAGCAACTAGTTCTAGTGATGATGGCATTTCTCAAAACACTTAGAGGTTAACAAGCTAGCTAATAAAACCATTCATCATAGATGTTCCCTAAGCAAGGGTAAAACAACCAAGTGAAAGCGTTTGATCGTCCAAAGAGATGGTGACAATGGAATGAAAAAACCAAGGCTCATCTAGAAAAAATAGGATGATAAATACACAATCATGAGAGGTAAAGTGGGAATGGTTTCATTTTTACACAAGCTTGAAACATGGGAAACTTTGCTTGAGGATAATTGAATATGGTTTCATTTTTCACAAGATTGAAATATGAGAAAATACTATGCTTGGATTTGGTTTCATTTTTACATAACCTTGAAATGGAGACAAACCATGCTTGAGATTAGTTGCAGATGATTTATTTTTTTCACAAGCTTGAAACATAAGAAAAATATATGCTTGGATTTGGTTTCATTTTTACACAATCTTGAAACGAAAAAAAACTATGCTCGAGATTACTTTCATTTTTACACACTATTGAAACAAAGAAAAACTATGCTTGAGATTGGTTCCATTTTTTCAAGGGATTGAAACAAAGAAAAATTGTGCATGAGATAAGTTTGCATGCCCTAAACATAATGACTTAATTCAAGGTACATGCCTCACAAGCTTCATTTCATTCACCTGAGTAGACTATCAGCCACTAACAGGTGGATGGAATGAAGTTTCATTTATGAGATCAAGTGAAATACTAACTGGGAATTTATGAGAGCTAATGAAAGACTTGAATTGGAAGGGGATTTGTTTCATTTTTTAATGAGCTTGACGCAGGAAAATAACCATTCTCATGACACCTTGTTTCTTTTTTTAATGAGCTTGACACAAGTAAAGGAAATTGTCTCTGATACCTTGTTTCATTTTTTAAGAAAATTGACACAAGACAAATAAATCAGCTCCGAAAAACTTTGATTCATTTGTTAAGGACATTGACAAAAGTAAAGGAACTTTTCTCCAACAAAATTTGATTCGTTTTTTAAGGAGCTTGACACAAGACAAGGAACTCTTCTCTAGGATCAAATTATGGCCTCCAAGAGATCATGGCTTCCAAGAGGTTCTCATCATATGGGAGAGAAACTATGTGGAAGGGATCAAATGATCCAATGGATAGATCAAACTCTAATGCCCCAAGTAAATGATACACTACATCACCTACTAGATCATCAGTAGATGCAGGCATGGCACATGTTAGCACATAATTAACTTGTGGTAGGGGAGATACCACTTGCATATAAGGACCATTTAGGGAAGATGTTTTATTGGGAGCCAAATTAGGACCAACAAACGAAAGTTGATCAATGGTCACGATTCTTCCTTCATGTGTGATACATTTGACATGAAAGAGAGAAGATATAAGAGCTCCCATGACATAAACATAGTCACATCCAAGGAGTAAATTAAAATCCAAAGGGTCTTGGACAATCATCACATCAATATAGACTATTTTTCCTCCCAAAGTAATAGACAACTTAGGAAGGATCCCTAATGCTTGATTGGTTCCTTTGTTAAAAGCCAACATATTCTAGGTAACAGGCACAAGTTGTGGAGAACCTGAATCTTGCCAAGTAGTTGAGGATAGAATACTAATTGATGTGTCTTCAACTATGATTGTGCTAGGTATGGGTATATTATAATCATGTACTATGTGGGAATGTAGTCCGTAGTAGTGTTGTCTAATGTGTAAGCATTTGATGGGAGCGTTCCTTTATAATTTTCATGTGTGGAGCACATTCGATATACCCGAAGGTATGTGGAGAACGATATATATGTGGAATGGGATTTCAGCCTAGGATGCAACGCTAGAAAATAATGAAATCTCCTATGTTTAACGATGTTGGAACATGTCTTTATCCTAGACCTCTAGATTTGTGTGTTAATGTACCAAACTCTCCTTAGGTTAATTGAGATAAATTTTAAAGGTTATCTTGAATTATGTTTCAGTTTCAAGGCTCAATAATCGATGTTTCCTGAACACACATATGATGCAACTAACATGAAAAAAATATTCTTTTCATTTCAATGAAAGCTATCTAGTGTAGGAAAGAAGTGAAAACATTGATGCAACAATCAAATATGCAACCAACAATAGATTCCTAACTAGATCTTTCAATTCCACAATTCCAATGCAACGATAAAAAAGTAAATGAATTTTGATATAGTAAAATTCACCTACATGAATATATTCTCTTAAACTGGATGAAGATGAACTTATCATCTTTCAACACCAAGAAATGTAATCTATTCTCAATGACAATCTTAAATACAACTTTCCAGTGCTATGTAATTTAACACAATTTCCAGAAGTTATGGTCAATTTTGAGATGAAGGCTTAAAAAATGAAAATGCAATTTCTTTATGGTTTCCAAAAGAACTAAAAAATCTTATTACACAGAAAGTTAGTAACACATGCAAGCAAAAAAAAGAAAAAAAAAAAAAGGATTACCCAAAGAACTAAAGATTCAACCAAAATTTGTTTTCATTACTTAAACATGGAACAAACTTTTGCAAACCACAAAGGATCTAACAACAATAAGTTAACATTCTATGCACACATAATAGGGGAAAGACTTTAGAGATCAAGGCATTCTACGCCTTTTGTTAGAAACCTTAAAAATATCTCATTTTTTGGACCAACACTATTGTAATGGTAAACATCTGCGTTGACAGACTCATTAGCGCTACTATAACCAACAAAACCTATGCTGCAACACTTTGTTTTGCATAAAAATGCACTATGGGTGAGAAAAGCTTAGGAAAAAACAAACAAAGATGAATAGAGACATATATTTGACACTCTAAACCATAAACCACTCAAAATGTGGATCCATAATCAATCAAAGTTATGGATCAATAATAGGTTGGCCAAAATTATGAAACACGACTAAAGACAAAAGAAGGTTTGAAGGGTTATGTACTCCCTAGTATAGTTTCCATTTTGTCATGTAGGAAATCCTTTCTGTGGATAGAAACAATCCCTGTAGTCCTATGGGAGGATCTAGGAACTACATAAGCCAACTACATGCAATATTTTCTAATTCATACTAGAAAATACAAAGGAGGACATATCTCCTACCTCTCTCTGATGCTAATACCCTTGCTTTTGACCTTGACTCGTTGGGTTCCAAGCTCACAATCTCCTCTTCGTTGGTGTAGATGAGTGCCTGCAAGAAAGATCAAGTGGATACAAGGAAACTGTACCAAGAATAACATTTTCTAATACAAATTATGTAACAAATCAGGGAGAATCATAATAAATGGACAATAATTGACACATTTATGGAAATAAAACACATTTTTTATTATTAATAGATGAAAAAGGGACCATTATAACCAATGAGTTCTTGATGTTGGAAGCCTCCTTCAAGTGAGATTCCAAGTCCAATCCTTAGCCTTCAAACCCCTTTTCTCCTTTGCAAATGGGAAACATTTGGGCACAATTCAGCCGTAGGATGGAAACCAACCAACAACTAACCATTAGTGGATGGTGGGAAATTCATTTATAGGGAAGGAGAGGGAGTTGAGGATCCATGAAAATAGGGAGGAGTTTCAGATCTCAAGGGAGAGATCAATATAATTAGGATCTAGGGCCAGGAATGGGAGGTCTCGTTCCAATGTTCATCTACTTGAAACCACATCGTCATTCTCGAGCTTTCTAGTAATGGAAGCTTCTCCTCCATTTTTGGAAAAAATTCCTAAAGAGGACCACGTGGCTTTTCCTGCTAAAGGTATTGCTGCGAACTCTAGTCATACGTTATGCCAGAGGTTACTAGTATGGATTTTCCTAATAAAAGTAGTGCTCAGCTTGAAAAACAAGTTTTTTGACAAGCTCTTCAGAATGCTTTCAAGGAAATTTTTCTTCCTTTTCTTGAGGGATGTTCTAAACATGTTTCACAGTGAATGTGACAACTTTCATCACTTGCGACACTTGTGACATTGATGAAAAAAATTGTGAAACTTCAAGACATGAGATTGGGAGTGTGACAAAATACTCTATAATAGATTCCACCTAAAGTGTGAAGTCAGAACGGGAAGTGATGGTTGAAATTCTTTACAAGAAAATGCAAGGAATTCGAAAACCACCATAAGGAGACCTACAAATAAAAAATAATACAATTTATCTTACATCTCTAATGTAAGTATGCCTGGCAATACATCTTTGAGCATGTATCTTACAATACATAGATCCACGCCATGGACACAACCATCTGAATAGAAAGGATCACATTTACAATCATGAATACTTAATAACTCTATGTAGCTAGGATTTATCAAACAAAACCTAGGGTCTTCATCTCTATCTCGATCCAAGAAAAGTACAAATCTCGCCATGTGAATAGATGTGTTGGAGTTGAACATGGTAGAAACCATCTAATTACCGGTCAATGATGTAAATCGTTGACAAGCATGAGAGAAACCATAAATGATGACGATGTCTCTCAAGGTACAACAACACAATCCACGAATGTCAACAATGAAGCCAAATTCAAACAATCACAAAATCATTCGATCAAAGGCCAATGATGTGAACCTATCAGTGATTGTGAATAACCTACCATTGAGGCATGCAAGCTCCAAGGTACTAAAAAGGAGTTCGTAGATCATCTTCCTAGACAATGAGCTCGGGTCGACAAGAAGTGATATGTCAAAGGACAACCATAATTTTTCCCACATCATCGACACGAAACATGGGATTTTGAAAATGTCTCAATAGTGATTCAGGATTGTTGTAGGAAAAGTCAAACAAGGTATAAGTGGTTTTGAAATGCATGTGAGACTTCTCTTCAACATATTAGCAACACGACTCCATAATTTGGCATCATTTTACTCAAAATAGTATCATAGGTCATGGTGTTATAGACATTTTTGTGCCTTACAGCATGAAGCATGAAATGTCAATAATCTGAGGGATCCAAAGTCCCTAAACATGTTGTTCCTACCCCTAGAGGAACAAGGTCAGCAAACCACAACACTAAAAATCAGTTCTCCACCTGAAAACACTCAAAAACAAGCTAATTCTGGATCATGTCAGCTGCTCCACTGAGCATCTGCGCTGAATGTCAACTGCTCCACTCTGTACCTGCGCTGAATGTCAAATCTAATGAAGGCTACCTGCGTTGGGCGAGATTGGCCAAGTGGCACAGTCATTCTGCAAGGTGTCAAATGCCCAGGAATCTTCCAAAATGACACTTGGATCAGGGAATTCGCCTTGTGATGACTAAGAGGATCTAGATCTCCAAGTGGAAGCAAGAAACTCCAAGTGGACTCAAGAACTGAAGTATAACTGAAGTGGGAGAGGACACTAGCCAGCCTCAAGCTGACTCATCCTTTCTCCAAATCTCCTATATATAGAGCTCTCTCAAGAGGTCTAAGGAGGCTGGAATCTGGTGAATGTAAAGAAGTGCTGTTGGTTTGAGTATAGAACTATTGGGTGATTGCTTTGAAGGAGGTGAAGAGGAGATTTCTTTCTGCTGGGAGGTGTTGCTGGATTGGGCCTTTTATGGTTGTAACACTCTCAGAACGTTACTTCTTCCATTAATAAAGCATTTGAGGTTCTTCTATATGCATGTGTCTCTGTGGCATATTGATGCTTGTATATTTGATTTATTCTAATCCTTGAATCAATTATGGATGTATGCTTCTTGTAGTTTCCTTTTCTTGTGCTTTTGCAGGATCTTTGTGTAGCTGGGCCAGTGAAAGAGCAAGGAGCTGGGAGCAAGCAGCAAAGAGGAAAGATTGGATCAATCATTAGCAGAAGATAATGGTTAGTGGATCTCTTTCTCCTCTCTCTTACATCTCATAAAGAAGTAATCTTGAATAGCTTTGCATTCGGTTGTTGCTGAGGTACTATCACCCTTAGAGTGGGATAGGGTCATTCCGTATTGGATACTTTTCCCAACAACAAATTGGTGACTCCGCTGGGGAACGTATCTTGTTGGTTGTTTGTGTTTTTTGCTATTCATTTCATAAACAAAGGGAGTACCGAATCAAACTGCATTTGGATCTTTCAAATGCAAAGTAGAGGGCAGCTACTCTAGCTCAGTTTCTGGGCAAGTTTATGATTTCAAGAGCTGATCCACAAGGACTCTAAATAGCTCTTAGTGATATCTTTTCATCCTCCTTTTCATCCCTTAGTGTGTACTTGACTGATAGCTTCTGATTTGGCCAAAAACTGTGAATTTTTGAGCAATCTGTGACCCGGAAACCAAGAGAAACGAAAGTTTCGTTCTTCAATGCAGGCTGTGTGAAGGCTGTCTGCATTTCAGCGGAGTTCCTGAAGGGGCTACCTGCGCTGAATGTCAAACTGACAGTGTACCACCTGCGCTGAACCAGTCTTGCCTTGTGCTACTGGGGTTCCCTGCTGTTTCTTGCGTTGTTTTCACCCTTGTTTTGCAGCCTGTTACCAGTCAATGTACCTACCTAAAACCAACTTTCCTTGCCACTATTCTACCTCGGTTGTATAAAGAAACTATGTTTGTTCTTTGTGTATTTCTTGTATCATTTACAGTTTCCCATAACTAAAGTGAACTAGTCTTGCTGTGGCCTCTTAGATCTAGACCTGTGATAAGTGTCGTTTTGATCTTAAGAGTTAGTTTATTTGCTGTTCATAGCTGATTGAGCTTTTGCTTTCGTCATATGGTTTGAATTTTTATATTTCTAGTGTCGAAACAAGTAAATCTTAAGGTGTCTTTTGATTTTGGACAAGATTGTTTGCTTTCACTTGAAATTGAATTCAAAGTTATACAACAGCGTTCTTTTTGTATCGCACCAACATTAAGAAAGAGAAAAGAAATACCTGCATTGTGCATGTGCATTATGACAGCTTGCATGTTGATTTAGGAAAAAGTGCATTAGTGTGTGCTCTATGATCTATGTGAAAAGATGTTGTCTTTCTTTTCCCTCAGTAGTTAAGATTTTCAAAGTTGAAAGATTGAAAAGCTTGCTTATCATCTTAGACTGCATTTAGGAGTGTTACTATACATCTCGTGGTGATCCATAAAGGCAAACTGCTAAACAAGATCAACCTTAAAATAAATTGAATTTACATAACAACGCATTGAAACATAATGCAAACACATAGAGGTCTAAGCTAGAGATGTGTTCCGGTGTCGTTAAACGTGATATCTTAGCGTTGAGTGGTTGGGTGATTCCTCCACGGTGAAACGATAAGTATCAATACGGACTTGTGCTCCCACGTACCGTCGCGTATATATTGGGAGACCACTATAGGAACAAAGCCTTTATCCATAGGAAGCCGTGTCGGCCGCCCTACTGATCGCAATGCAGTGAACACAGCATTCACGAAGATCGACCACTCGTACCGTAAAACGTATTATGTTGTTTTGCGAAAAGTTTGGCACACCCTCTGCCTAGAACCCCAGAGTAGTTTCTTTTGGCCTTTTTCAAACTCTATAACTGAAAAAGTCCATCCGAGCATTTGTCACTTCGGGCTCGTTAAAACATCGAAGGAGACTAGAGTCATCTTTAGCTTTTTCTCGACTCGTTAAAAGTGAAAAAGCAAGTTGTGTCTAAAGCGTCGTTATAAAATTTATTTTAAGCGGAATAATCATCACCTTTCCCTCGTTGATCTTCGAAGTTATTCTATCACTAGTGAAGTTCCTGTAGAATCGCTAGTCAATCTAATGGATAGACTCAATATGTCTGAACAACCGTCGACGTCTAGGACTGTGTCGTCCGACACAACAGCGGCAGAACCTACTGCTGCTACTCCAACGATGTTCGCTGGTATACCATCTGTCCCGGCAAATTGTCCTCAACAACAAGCCGGAGTCCCATCAGGGACGACGACATGGTTAGTTCCTATTTCTTCATCCGGATTATCATCTGGTATTTCTTATGTTGAAACTCAACAAATTGATCCAATGTGTCTTCAAAGGCCAATTTACCCTTTAAGTACTGGATTTCCACCGTATGGAGGGCAGTATGCTCTTTCATTGTTCCCTCCTAGAGAACAACCATATGGGAGTTTACAACAAAGTTCAGGTCAAACTGGAATTACATCCAGCGGTTGGGTACCAATACTGCCTCGACAACCAGGGGTTGTATATTCGATGCAACCAGTGCACCCTGTGTCGGATATTCCCACCACACCTGCTATGGTGAATGCGTCACTAGTACAAGCGCTACCTGTTGTATGTCAACCCCAAGTTTCTCAGGTTGCAATACAACAGCCTCTTGTCTCAACGACTCAATCACAATCTCAGGGTAGTGCCTCCTTATCTGGAGCGACTCAGGTTCAAACAAGTACTGTGACTCCTCATCTTGGTCAATAATCCAGTATTGGTCAACAGCAAATGGTCCAACAACCAGAGCTGGTTCAATCTCAACAATCGCCATTCCAACAATCATATCAAGGACCTGAGCAACAAGTCTTTGTAAGTAATGGGCAACCATGCTATAATGGTTATGCCCATCGACCTTGTCAAAGTTGCCAGCATTATGCTGGTCTGTAAAGACCCACTGCTCAGGTGATACCATCTTATCCTGGATATGCTTCGCCTAACCTAAACCAACAGTTGCCCTTTGTAGCAACTCTAGAATTACCAGATCTAAACCGGCTGACGAATGATCCAATTGCTTATGCCCCTTGGTGGCCAGCGATTCCGCATAAACTTCCGTCAGATATTCCTAAATTTAATGGAAATCCGGGTGAAGATCCGTCGAATCATGTGATGACATTCCATCTATGGTGTTCATCGAACACTCTGAATGATGATTCGATAAGACTTCGCCTCTTTCAGAGGACGTTAACGGGTCCGGCGGCAAAATGGTACATTGAATTGCCTAGAGCTTCGTTCGACAACTTCAGTACCTTAGCCACAACCTTTTTAACCCATTTTCAATTACCGATAAGGTATGAAACGAGAACAGAACTCCTTACCAACTTCAAACAGACGACTGCCACCCACATATCTGATCATATACATGAGTGGCGTCATCGTCGTAGGATGGTGAAAACATATGTTCCCGATCAGCTGTTAGCTGAATGGTTTATAAAGTCATTACTTCCTGCTATAACGGAAGATGTGGCCAAGGGGGGAGTCGTAACAGAGGAGCAAGTTATCGCTCGTGCACAGTATTTGGACTTAGTTTATACTCAGTCCGGCACGCTCTACGACAAAATACCCGACGCTCCTAGACCGGAATTTTCAATTCCTCCTCCTCCTAAATCAAACAATGACTCTCACACCGGCGATGGCGTGATTGGCAAGCACAAAATTTATAGTCAAAATGCAAATGAATAACTTCTTGCCTCAGAAGTAAATGCCATGTCGACCGACAAGGGCAAACAACTGAAGCAACCAGGGGGCAAGAAGAAAAAGACAGGGAGAAAAAGGAAACCCCCAGCAGGGTGTCATATATGCGATGAGGATCATTGGACGAAAGATTGTCCACATATAGCTGAAGTCAAGAAACTCTTTAAGAGTTCAAAAACCCTAGCAGTATTGACTGATCCATTTCCTAATCTAGGTCAAAATCTGGTTGCTAATCAAAATGCTTCCCGATCCCAAGTGCTTATGTTGTCTACCTCAAAACAGCAAAATAATGCTTTGACGAGGAATAAGGATTACAGGAATCCAAAGCTGTCGAACAACAAGGCTAACGAACAACCTAGTAGTTCGACAACAACTTTGACCGAAGTTGTGCCACCCATCGTCCCTAAGCCAATAATAAAGTCGCAAAAGGGAGCAGTACAAAAATCGACATTTAATCCTTGTGCAAAAATAGCACAGATAGAGGACCTGGCCCAATCGCCATCCATTATGTCGACACTTGAGGTACCGCAAAATTGCTTCTCCCAAGAACAAGCTTTATTATCAGCAATAGGTGGAATTGACCCAATGGATTCCAATCTTGTCGCCTTTGATCATAAAGGATATGACCCTCAGTTACCAGCTCAGCTAGCTTTCCTTATTCAAGTGAAAACCCTCAACAAAACTGTTCATCGAACAATTATTGATGAGGGGGCATCTACATGTCTTATGTCGATGAGTTGCTGGAAAGATTTAGGCTCACCACCCCTGTCGAAATCGTCAACGACGTTAAAAGCATTTGATGGATGATCATACACTCCATACGGGATTTTAAGTAACTTGCAAGTTGAACTGGGGGGCAAAATAGTAGGAATTGATGTTGAAGTAATTGATGGAAACCTCGATTACAACATCCTACTCGGAAGACCATGGATCTATGCCATGGCCGCAGTTGTGTCGACCTACTTCAGGAAGATTGCATTTCCCTTCCAAGGAGGAATTACAATCGTCGACCAACAAACTTTTCTCCACAACAGTTCACAAGTTACGGGAAGCATTCCAATGATCCATGGAAGGAATCATTCGCTCCAAAATATCGGAGTAGGTCTCCTAAAAGACCCTGCCTTAATGGGTACTTTTGCCCTACCGCCCCCAAGTAATCTGGCGGAAGTGGCCACAGTGGAATATGAAACCTTCTATGTCTGATGGATTTGGCCTCTGAGGATGGTTCTAATCTTGTGTCAACCTCATTAAAAAATGAAACAAATCCCCGAGGAAAACCTTCATTCCAACCACCAAGTTGAATGCAATGAAGCTTGGGGGGCGTGCACCTCGATTTGCATTATTATGCTGGGGGCATGCAAACTTATCTCCGAGCAGTTTTAGCACATAGTTCATGCTCGTTAAAAAATAAACATAAGATTGAGCATTCAAGCTCATTAAAAAATGAACATACCCCGGTAAATAACCACTGTGATCGTAAATTTATTAGCCATAAAAAGCCTCGGTCGTGTTTGCACCTGCCACCTCCACTTTCATTTGGCCGATCGTTCACCTCCATATGATTGTTTACCCATTTTGAGGAACAACTGCGAAGAGTGATTTCACTTAGCCATCCTTGTGACACTGCCGTGATTGGAAAATTCCAACCTGTACCTGGAATCTGCTTCTATCCCTGTTTATCACTCGTTCCTCAAAAGACGAGTCTTCTTTGAGCTCTTTTCATCTGACTCGTAAAATATGAAAAGTTTGCCGAGTTTTGGCCTTCCAGCTCATTAAAGTGACCGGAAGAGCTATCCCTCCTCTAGATTTTAATATTTTTGGACCTGAGGGATTATTACACAAAAAGGTCGACCGCTTGTTTTATTCGGCTTGTTAAAGTTATCGAAAACTCATCCCTTCTGTATTGTTTTATACTTTTTCGGACTTAAGGGATTAGATGACGAAAAAGGAATTTTGGAGTTAACTTTCTGTACCTTTTCAGACTCTCTAAAAATGAAAAGGACCGAGTTTTCCTTGTCGTTAGACTCGTTAAAATGACTAAATAGCGACAAACTTGTCTTTAGACGAGAACGAGTTTCCCTATCGCTAGGCTCGTTAAAACATAGCGATGGGCTTGCCCGAAGGGCAAGTTATAGAACAAGCATATGTTATCCTCCTCAAGCTTGACAAAAATAAAGAGGTACTGGTCAGAAATGACTGGGGAAAAATTGGGAGAACCTCAAAGCTTTAATGGTAGCAAGTCGCTCTTGAACATGACACTTTGTCCTCCGTATCACATCGGGTTGGGTTGTTTCATTCACCGGTCTCATCACCATGGTCCTCGCCAAACCATCCACGTTTGGGGTAATGCTACCGATCCATCACATCAGTGTCGTTATATGTTCAAGAGATGTGTTCAGAAAGAGTCAACCATGTCCCATCCACTGCCATACATTATCCTTCATCCACCCATGATCGCCACCCTGAATCATATCTCACAGATTGTTTTCACCTCCACTAAAATCATTAGCTCTGTTCCGTGTCATTGATGTGGGATTCATTAAGGCCCTCCTTTGACGGATCGCTTCTTGTCGACTTCAGCTCATTATCCAAGAAGTTGTTCTAGGAACACCCCCCCCAGTACTTTGAAGCTTGCATGCCTCAATGGCAAGTTTCTCACTTCCGGCGACAGGTATACATTAATGACCTTCGACCAGAAGATTTTGTGTGGTGTTCGACGCCAAGTCCTTTATTCACGCCACGTGAATTGTACTACAGTACCTTGAGGGTCATTGTCATTATTGGTGATTCCTCTCGCGCTTGTTAACGGTTTACATTATTGATCGGTAATCAAGCGATGTCTTTCCATGTTCGACTTCTGCGCAATTCTCACATGGATTGACTTGTACTTAGAGTGAAGATCGAACGAGTTTGAAGACCCCGGATCTAGTTTCATCCATCCGGGCTGCGATATATAGTCAGGATATAATGACATTTGATATGTACATCATTGCAGCAGAGGATCATCCTACTCAAAGGATGATAATTTCAGCAGAGAATTATCAGTCTACCATCAGACGATCGTCTGTTCTATGTACCAAAATGAATTTATAAAGCTGAGCATGGGAATGCCCGCCTCAGCTAGATCATGAAAGCAGAATGAAAAATAATGTATTGTATTGTATTTATTACAGGGCACCTCTCAGCGATTGAATGAACTTCGGATCCTCCTGATAAAGCATTTCACCCGATAAACGACCTCATACTTTAGGGGGCAACTGTTGTAGACATTTTTGTGCCTTACAGCATGAAGCATGAAATGTCAATAATCTGAGGGATCCAAAGTCCCTAAACATGTTGTTCCTACCCCTAGAGGAACAAGGTCAGCAAACCACAGCACTAAAAATCAGTTCTCCACCTGAAAACACTCAAAAACAAGCTAATTCTGGATCATGTCAGCTGCTCCACTGAGCATCTGCGCTGAATGTCAACTGCTCCACTCTGTACCTGCATTGAATGTCAAATCTAATGAAGTCTACCTGCGCTGGGCGAGATTGGCCAAGTGGCACAGTCATTCTGCAAGGTGTCAAATGCCCAGGAAGCTTCCAAAATGACACTTGGATCAGGGAATTCGCCTTGTGATGAGTAAGAGGATCTAGATCTCCAAGCGGAAGCAAGAAACTCCAAGTGGACTCAAGAACTGAAGTATAACTGAAGTGGGAGAGGACACTAGTCAGCTTCATGCCAGCCTCAAGCTGACTCATCCTTTCTCCAAATCTCCTATATATAGAGCTCTCTCAAGAGGTCTAAGGAGGCTGGAATCTGGTGAATGTAAGGAAGTGTTGTTGGTTTGAGTATAGAACTATTGGGTGATTGCTTTGAAGGAGGTGAAGAGGAGATTTCTTTCTGCTGGGAGGTGTTGCTGGATTGGGCCTTTTATGGTTGTAACACTCTCAGAACTTTACTTCTTCCATTAATAAAGCATTTGAGGTTCTTCTATATGCATGTGTCTCTGTGGCGTATTGATGCTTGTATATTTGATTTATTCTAATCCTTGAATCAATTATGGATGTATGCTTCTTGTAGTTTCCTTTTCTTGTGCTTTTGTAGGATCTTTGTGTAGCTGGGCCAGTGAAAGAGCAAGGAGCTAGGAGCAAGCAGCAAAGAGGGAAGATTGGATCAATCATTAGCAGAAGATAACGGTTAGTGGATCTCTTTCTCCTCTCTCTTACATCTCATAAAGAAGTGATCTTGAATAGCTTTGCATTCGGTTGTTGCTGAGGTACTATCACCCTTAGAGTGGGATAGGGTCATTCCGTATTGGATACTTTTCCCAACAACACATGGTGACAATAGAATATAATTAAATGAGAGGAAAATGGATTTCCCAAACCCGGTTAGCCAAGAGACAAAGTGAGGATGTCCCAAACCCGACACTAGATACAGATAAATGTGTTTAATAGAGGCATACTTCCTTTCATACAAAATATAGGATATATGTTTCTTTCCATTTCCCACCACTATTGGTAGTGAGTAGCTCTTTATTTTTAATCTCAAGATTGAAGAGGATACCATATGCCTTTTGTTTAACTTCATCCTTTGGATGAATCCATCCTAGTATTTATAACGAGCCATAGGAAATAGTAGCTCGATCTCATCATGGTAACAAGTCCTTCGTCATTTTAGTTTACAAGTTTGACGAAGGGGTCTCTCGACTTATTTTTCATGTTTAGAGTGTTTTAAAAAGAGGTGAAAATAAAAATCCAGATGTCCCTTTCCATAGATAGTCTCTTATGTCCAGAAAGGTAGAAAATAATAGTCAAGACAACCTCTTATCCATGTTTGACCAAGGTATTCCTTTCTCGTAGCTAGTCTATCTCAGTCTGAAAAAGGGTTACACTTATAACGAGTAGATATATTTTGATTTACTTTAACGAGTTTGAAAATACAAGTGGTCAACAATCTTTTCATATTTTTGGAGTCTGAAAAGAGCTGAATGGGGACTCCTCCTAGAGGAATGAGTAATATAAAATGGTAGCAATTGGTTCTGTTCATGGTGGAACTGCTCAAAACATAGAAATGTTAATAGGCTGGCTAATAATACCACTCATTGTAGATGTTCCCTAGGCAAGGGTAATACAACCAAGTGAAATTTTATGATCATCCCAAGAGATGGTGACAATGGAGTGAGAAAACCAAGGCTCATCTAGCAAAAATAGATTGATAAAAAGGACAATCACGAGAGGTAAAGTGGGAATGGTTTCATTTTTACACAAGCTTGAAACATGGTAAACTATGCTTGGATTTGGTTTCATTTTTATACAAGCTTGAAATGGAGACAAACTATGCTTGAGATTAGTTGAAGATGGTTTCATTTTTTCACAAGCTTGTAACATAAGAAAAAACTATGCTTGGATTTGGTTTTATTTTTACACAAGCTTGAAATAGAGACAAACTATGCTTGAGATTAGTTTCATTTTTACACAATCTTGAAACAAACAAAAAATATGCTTGAGATTGGTTTCATTTTTACACAAGCCTAAAACTAAGAAAAATTATGCTTTAGATAAGTTTGCATGCCCCAAGTATAATAACTCAATTCGAGGTACATTCCTAGGAAGGCAACCAATCAGTAGCCAACCATTAGTTGATGGTGGGAAATTCATTTATAGGGAAGTAAAGGGATTTGATGATCCATGAAAAAATGGAGGAGTTTGACATCTCAAGGGAGAGATCCATCGAAGAGGATCTAGGGCTATGAATGGGAGGACTCGTTCCAATCTTCATCTAGCTAAAACCACATCATCGTTCTCGAGCGTTCTAGGAAGGTAAGCTTATCCTCCATTTTGGGAAAGACTGGTTGAAATGGATCAGCACAAATTTTCTTGGTAAAAGTAGTGTTGGCAACGCTAGTCATGTGTTATGCCAGAGGTTACCAACATGGATTTTCCTGATAAAAGTAGTGTTGGTATTGCAAAACAAGGTCTCTGAAAAAATCTTCAGAATGATTTGAAGGGAAGTTTTTTTCCTTTTCTTCAGGGATGTTATCAACATGTTTCATGGTGAACACATTGTTTGTGACAACTTTCATCACTTGTGACACTTGCGACATTGATGACACAAAGTGTGTAATTTAGGATATGAGACTGGGAGTGCGACAAAATGTTGTATCCCCAAGTACTAGTGTAGTGTTGGGTGGCAGAAAAACCTCTTTCGTTGCCCACTTTCAACATTAACAAGTAAGATTAATGGATTTCTACCCCCTCAATTGTTACAACATCTACTTCTCAATCTAATGTTACCTATGTTTGTGCTTCTCAATTTTTTTTCTTGATTACCCATGTTGTATCTTTGTAGACAATACTTGGCTAAAAAATTGAGCCAAAGCATCAATGTGAGGAATTGAGAGGAATTTAGAAGGCTAAACATTATCCCTAAACATTAAATCTTATAATAATAGCAGAGACATATAGATGAACCTCTATAGTCGACACAAGTATATCCAAATACAACATAGAAGAAACAATCTAAATATTTAAGGGCATTAAATTAAACAAATTATTCAATTTGTAACTCAGTTGTGAACATAACTTGGCAGAGCGACATCAAGGAGATTGATACTTAATCTAGCACTTCCTAATGTCCTGTGCTATTCTCAAATATATGCATAAAAAAACACGAAGAACTCATAAGTACACAATTGTTATCATGAATGAAAACCAAAATCCTTTGATTATATCCAACTTGAAATTATTACAACAATATTACAAAAACTTGCTCCAGGTATCAACCCCTTCTTACTAAAAAATAAGCTATATATAAAGTGCTTTACAAAATATCCTATCTCTTAAAATATTTACAGTGAAATTATTTTTTATCCAAAGATTTGGATAATGTTTAAACAAATTTTAACCAATGTTGCAAACATCAACATTGGGATAAAATTGACAAGGGTCCGAAAAACCAAAAAATCATAAAAATTGGCAAACATCGGCAATATCAAGATACCATTAAAATATTGGTAAAAATAGGAAAATATCTGCTAGGACAAAAAATACTGATTTCAAGATAAAATGGGGTTGCTATGAAGATGATTGTAACACTACTTTTAATAAAAAATAAAAAAATAAAAAATGCTCCAAAAATGTTTGTAACTGTGCTTGATTTCTACATTTAGGTTCAATGTATTTGAATTTGCTATGTCCTTGATGCTCAAAATGCTTAATAGTTGTTATATGTTGCTAATATACTACATTGGTAAGCTGAATTTATTGAAAAAAATTGACCAACTACTCACATTCTTCATTTTTGGGTAACTGAGCTTCATCATATGTCTGTATGATTCATCAACATGAGTGTACTTCTCAAAATAAGGTTTTACTATGAACAAGTTCTTGATTTCGTAGCAAATGAAAAGGTCATTTTCTAACATTTGAAATTGTTTTTTACCATTAATATCTCCCTTGATTCCAACAAAGTTTCTCCTATCCCCTCCCTCTCTGTTCAAGAATATTTCATATTGGTCTTCCAATATCATTTGGCCATATGAATTTGTAAAAGATGGAAGACCTCTCTCTTGTAGAATAGAATTTTTTTTGTAGAATTTATTTATTTGCACTTGAAGATATTCACACTTTTCCCTTGTATTCAACATCGAAGTTTTCTTGATGAGAGATTTTGTAGTTTGAATAATTGATTATGTTCTATCTACAATTCCTAGTTCTTAAAGTTATTCTATGGACCATGTGCTTAGATCCTTTATTATCTATTTTGCTTTCTAGGTTTATTTCCCAATTGTATTTTGATGTTATATAGCTTCTTTGGCTCTTTAAATAAACTCCTCATGTTATAAAATAACCTTCATAGACTTCCAAATATCAAACACAGATGACATAATTTCTATCCAAATTTGTCCTTTCGCCTATGATAAACATTGAATACTATTAAAACTGCTAAAAAAATTGTTCTAATTTATTTTATAAATTTGCATTTTTCTTTATTTCCTCGAGTAAGGAATTATGTTATACATTTTTGTTCATCTCAAGTATGTCCAATTTTTCTTTCAATCTTCCAATCTCGATATTCTTTAGTTTGTGAAAAGATAATTCATTTGATAGACTTTTTATAGTAATATCTTCTGTGGAACCTATTTATGTTGCTGGAATTTCTACACTGTAAGTTTCGGCCTTCTCTTTTGACAATTATTCCAACCTTTCTTGCATTTTGTGAGTCTAAAAGTTTCGTTTAGTCAGATCAAATAATAGAGTTTCCTTCTCCTTCTCTAATTCCCCAATTTCTGTGTTTGGGGATGTTTTTTTGTCGGCATCTTTAACTATCTTCTAATTCCTTGAATATCTTCACTTTTATTCTTAACAATCTCTTGAGATGCATCCACATTTTTCAGATCCAAACCTAATTTAATTACAAGGTCTTCTAGTGATTTGATCCTAACATCCTTCGCCAGAGAAGAATACTTTTCTATTTTAAGTTGAGCAATAGTATTATCAAAGACTTCTGCAATTTTTATGCATTTGAAGTCGAACTAGTGACAGAGGAATAGATCATCTCACCAGTTTTTCTATGCAGATCAATCTGATCAATAGGATGGATTTGTTTAGTATTCAAAGATAAAACAAAAGTATTATAATATCCACAAGTCTAGGAGTAGAAAATTTAGGTTCAATAAATGTTAACTTAAATTCACCTTTTTTAGTATCAAGAGTTGAAATCAACCCGGTTTTAGTGTAAGAAGATTTCTTGTAGAACTTGGTGTAAGTTATGCCTTCAAATCCTTAATATTTTTATTCATTTCCAAATACTCAAAAAATATGTTTTGGTTAGAAAAACTAGAAGGAGAAGGTTGTTTCGTCCCTGGATCCAATTCTTGCATTCTAAAAACATGCTCACCTGAAACAACAATAGTAGCTAGTGAAGAAATGTTGTGTTAGTGTTAGTCAATTTTTCCTTCCACCGGTGATCAAATGTTCTCTTTTTGAATGTCCATTAGGGTTTAAGGTCAAGTTTTTGTCATTTCACTAGGTCTTCCATTCAAAAACTTTGGTCATTGGTTAGTGTGTCTAGGGTTATTTCCACTCTCTCAAGAATTTCACATGCCAGTCACTTTCATCACTCAGATAAGTGTATCATTATCAAGAATCATCATCATGTCAGTCATCACCATCATGATTTCATTTAGTTGAGTGACCCCATTAAGTCATTAGGGTTTTAAGTTCACTAAAGCTCTCATTTCATGCATAAAATATGGAAAAGGAGCAGTGGTAATAAGAAAGTCTCTTCAATAAATTTTGATATCAAATGGAATTTTAGGTTTTCATATGTAATAATTACTTAAAAATTCCAAGTTCCAAATGCTGCAATTTAGAGTTCCAAAAAATATTCAATGTCTCCAAAAAGCCATAAAGTTACCAAGTTTAAATTTTCAAAGATCATAAAGTGTGAAGGGTCCAAAGTTAGGTTTAATAGGGTAAGACGAGTTGTTGGTTTTAGGGTTTTCTTGCATTTTTTGAGAGATGTGACCTTTCTGTGGAGAAATGCAACCCTTCTATGGAAAAGTGTGACCTTTCTGTGGAGTTATTTGACACTTCTGAGTGAAATATGACCTTTCTATGCAAGAGTGCAACCCTTTTAAGAGAAGTGTGACCCTTCTGAGCAAGAGCGACCCACAACGCAACTCTTTGGGAAATTCACAGTATAGGGATTTCTTCTTGGTTTCAAGTGGATTTTCGATTTCTTCAAACTTCCAAAGATCATTCAAGGATTCTTAAATCCTCTACAAATAGTAATTGACCATCTACACCATAATTTCAAATATTTTCCTCAATGTAAATTGATTGTTTCTCAGGGTTTTCTCTAGAAAAATTTTTGGTGAATGAATCCTAGCTTCTACTGATTTACCACTATCATCTATCATCCATGAAATCATAAATTTGAAATCTCCTATCATTCCACCACTCATGTGCCATTGATTTCATCAAAACCTAGCCTTCCACTACGTTTTCACCTTTGATAAAACTCCCACTTTAGTTTTATCAACATCATTTGGCTAGTGTTTTACCGTTCAATAAATTTAATGGAGAGTGAACAAGAGCGTGAAAATAAAGTGTAGAAGGGAGGACATTATTCAAGGTTTGAGCCATCCAACCTGTGATAAATCAATGCTTCTATGTTGTCCAAAAAATGTTTCAGAAATGTTGGTTGTATGAATTTTTGTGAGCAGGTCGTAGAGTTTGGTTCTCATGTCCCTTTGACAAGCCTCATTTTCCAAAATTTCAACATAGATAAGGTTGTCATAGCAGGTATTGAGTTCATTTTTTCAATAGGTATTCCAAATCATGGTGACGCTTGGTTCAAAGGCATGGAATTACCCCTTGATGATTATAATATGTTCCTAAAACCTAATGTTAGAGAGACTTCTAAACATGTTTTACCTTTTAGATATCTGCTTAATAAGAATGCCCATCTAATGAAGCTTATTATGAAGTATTTTACATGTGAAGGCAGATTATCCAAGTTATACAAGTATTGTAGGTTTTCACCTCGTACATAAATTACCTACATACGAATTCTAATAACATAAAATAAACAATGCAAGAGCATAACACATAAAACACATATACACAGATACTTTCCCTTGGATCCGAAAACTGGGACTACCAACTTGATTTTTCATTAAGTTCCTTTCAATGTTACAATACATATTTATACATGCTGAAGCATCCAATACCATGGACCGAAAACCAATGTGTCCAAAACCATGTGCGAAAACCATGCACAAAACCATAGGTAGGTTTGCCCAACCTAATATAGGGTCCAAAAAAAAACTCCCCGGGGCGCTACCCCAGACCCCATAGAGGGGGCCTACCCACTCCCCTCAAACCCCCTATGGCACCCCCACTGCTACGCAAATGGTGCAACAAAGCGGGGGGCTCCAACCCCCCCCCCCCCCCCCCCGCCCCCCACCTCTCTAACCCCACATTTAACTAAAGGAGCTAGTCACGGAAAGAATATAACACAACCCAACATTTCATGTTAGGTTACTAATGCACTTCACCTCTACAAGAACACTTAATTTGTGCAACTTTATGTCTAAGAGTGTGGTGAAGATGACTGAAAAAATTCACACCAAGGACAACCTCATATCACCAATTTGTTTCACCATATCCTCTGATCAAGATTGTGGTTATGCATTAGCTCTCAATTAAGAAAATCACTTTGGAAACAATTTTGGAAAAAATAAAAATTTCTCCTATTATTAGCCCCACTATTTCTCCTAGGAAAACAACACCATCAAGGTGAAGGTCCATATGGTTGATGAAGCATGGCTCAATGAGAAAACATGGAGAAGTTTCAGAGGAACCTAGACCTAAGGTAATCAACACATATCAAAGAGGGAACATGCTTTTGTTTGCTCCACAGATTGTGGAAGGGGTCAAGCCTTCTACATCAGCACAACTGGGATCACATTTGCAGGATGAGGATATTATCTATCTTCACATACACATAGTGGGCTTGGAGTCCCAAGATGATCATCAAACCCTGAAACTAGTTATCAAAGAGAAGGTTTCTCATATCATGGAGCTTTTGGACAATGTGGAAAGAGAAAAATTTATCATTTCCTTCCTTGAGCAAGAAAATGAGCAGCTGAAGACAAAGCAGTTGCTTTTAGAAAAATATTTGTTTAAGACTAGTATCCAAGAGTCCAAAGGTAAAGCAATGCTTAGGAAAGATGATCATGATGAACAAGAAAAATAGGTTGGAAGGAAGAGGAATAGGACAAAGGGTCTCAAAGGAAAATTTCATAAGGAAAAATACCAAAACCTACTAAATGAGGACTTGAGTTTTGAAGACAAAATTGCTATGGAAATCAATGAAGATAGGGAATATTGGCTAGGCAAATTCAATGGCCATATAGAGAAGCTTCTTGAAAAAACTAACAAGGACAATCAGATGTTGAGGCACATGGCCCACCACTATCAAGTAAGGAATCAGATTGCACAAAATAAAATCAAGAAATTGAAAGAAAAATTGAACGAGGTCGAAGACAACCAAACAAAATCAAGGAAAAGGGGTAGAAGAATAGAATTGGTGACTAAAAAAATCCAATAATGTGTTGTATCATTTTTTGCCTTTGATAAGTTAGAATTAATTAGTCAAAAAAATGAAAATATTTTTCAAAAAAAATAAAGCTAGGATATGGAAAAAAGAATATTGAATAAAAAATGCTAGGAAATATCTTGATAACATGTCCATATCAAAGAAAATGTTAGTATAGATGCCCTAAAAGATGAAGGCAAAAATAAAATGTTAGGTTAGAAAGAAAAGCAAAAAAACAATAAATTCTGAAAGTGTGCAAGTCCAAGTGCCACTACTTTTACTTTATTATGAAAAATAATGATTGTGTGTAGCTTGTGATAAATGCCACAACCCATGATAGTCAGATAGTTTAATCTTGACTAGTTCATACTTTGAATTTCATGTTTATAATTAGAGAACAAAGATCTATCCAAACTGTTTAATCTTGGAAAATTAGTAATTAGGTAGAGAATAATAAGGAGCTCATCTCTTTAATTTGAGCCCTTGGATGTTATAAGGCTAGAATTAGATAGTTTTCTTTTCAAAAGAAAAATGAAAGAAAAGGGTCTGCTAGCCTAAATGCACCCAATTAAGTGAAGAGAAAATGTTAGGGTATGTAAATGGGTAGGTAGAAGAAAAGTTATAGAAGTGCATTTACCATGCTTGATCATGTGCTTCAATGTGTAGGAGCATTTATGAAAGTGAAAAGGTGTTCACAAGTTGATTTGGTTAACTTCCCCTCATTCATTTCATTCCCCACTACATACTCACTAATTTCCTCATTTCCATTCATTTTGTGTTAAAAAACCCTTTTCCCTAGTGTGAAACCCATTTCCCCTTGAAAAATCACTTCCCCTTGTAATTTCCCTAAAAACCCAGAAAACCCCTTTTAAGCCTCAGTTTGGTTTAACCCTGCTTTTCTTAACAAACCTCCGCTATATTCACTTTTCTGATGTAACTTTGTTTAACACACCACCCTTGCTGTCGTTAAATAAACTTCAGGACTGCTAATCTCTGCACATGCTCCCTCCATGCATCTCAACCGTGTGATAGTCGTCCAATCACCATCTCCCATATCTAATGACCCACATCCATATCGAACGCTCACGATCTACAACCTTTACCCACTCGAGAGCACGTGAATTTAGTGTTTTTGCTCAGGCCTCTTGTGGTTACGTGTCATTTCCACATTAACTCATGTGCCCTCAAGAAAATACCACCCCATAGCCAAAAGCGGTGTGATGAGCCTCCGAAACTGCTCCTCGCATACGAAAAAACCATCCACTATTCACTTTGCACGAAATTTTAGAAAAGTTAATCATTTTCCTGTTTAAAATTGAAAACCCTCGTGTCACTCCTTTTAGTGGTTTTTTTATTTAAAACCTGTATAACCCTCCTGCACCACCCTAAGCCTCTGCAACCGATTTAACCACTGTTTACCTCCTGAAAATGCTCCAGAATCCATCCATAGACCTTTCAACTCAAATGAAGCCATTGTGGCCCTCCCTATCAACCTGTGTTTTTCTTAACAATTGTTGTATTTTGTAGGTGATTAGAAGAAGACCGGCAGATTGGATAAACAGTTTTGACACTAGCTAAAAACCTGTTTACTTCAAGATTCTCATAAAATCTATTCAAAAGGATTCATTTATCAGAAGTTTGTGTACAAAAAAAAGATCAAGTTTAAACCAGAGACAGAGTATAAAGAAGTCATTTACACAGTAAATGTTAAAACAGAAAATTTACATAGCTAAAAGATAAAACAGAGGAGGCAGATAGAACATACAGGTGAAAGACAAAATGGTTAAAGTGTATCAGATGAAAGGGCATAAGTAAATATGGCATCCAGCATGAATATCAAACAGACAAGAAGCTTAAAGGGAAAAATATCAAAGACCAAATCTAGCAGAACCTAAATAACAGGGACAAGAGGTAGCGGTTCAATAGATCTCTATATCTTCTTGCATGAAGATATTTCCTTTTCCTAGAATAAATCCTTAAACAATTTAAGATATTTTCTTACTTCTACTATTTTATAAATAACTATCTTCTCGATAGTTTCAGGGTTCAAACATTGAAACAAGTTCAGCATTGAACCAAGTTCATTGTTCACCATTGAACTAGGTTGACCATTGAAAGGGAGATCACTCTTGAAGAGGCATTTGTAAACCTTTGATGCACTAGCTTTTATGGACCCTTAATACAAAGCAGAGGATTCTGAATTCATTTTTACATAGTTTGTATTTCTTGTAAGTTTTTCCAGTAACACATTATGTGTTTCTTCATATTCTTATGTCTTACAGAGATGCCTAGGTAGGAGTAATTGTGTCTCAATTTATTCCTATAAGCTTTTGAAGTGATAATCATTAAAGAGAATGGATTAATTAACCGTTTGTTTAATTAATTCCCTCTAAATCAATAAATCATCAACATCTTTTTGTAAGCATAAGCATATTCTCTTTAACCTTTTGAACATCGGTCAAAGGTTTTCATACTTATGATTATTTAATTATCTATCTGAGAATTTTGATAATCATATTATTTTTTGTTTTCTCCTCAAAACTATTCAAAATTTATCACTATGTGAAGTTTTATAGCAGCCCTCTACTTTGGGATTAATATTACTCAAAAGGTTAGGTATTAAAGTGGTACATCTATTTTATTCATTGGTCCTGCAAACTTAAACAAAAACCCAAAAATAATTATTTTAGATGCTCTGGCATTCATAGCTGACCACTATTATCTTAGAGGTACAACATCAGACTGGCGCCGTTATCGGGGATTCGAATTCCATTAATTTTTCCTCAGACAATGATATTTATTATATTCCTTTAAGGTTATTAAAGGTCTAGAAAGGTTAAAATCTTTCACCTGGCGACTCCACTAGCCCAAACTAGCACCTTTTAAGCACAACAAATCTCATTCAGAATCTGACTTAGTTAATCTTGTGCTAGATCCTGAAAAACTTATAACAAAAGAAAGTTCTAAAAGGATTCAATGACCATATTCTTCTTCCTCTTTTGCCTTGTATTCTGAAGAGTTAGTATCATTTTATCCTTCCAGTAATATTCTGTCTGACCCTGATTTGACAAAAATACATGCTAGGGTTTCTGAACTATTAGATAGGGGAGTTGATTTAGATTCAACTTTCCTTATTCATTCTTTTGAAAAGAATATAGAACCCCCTCTACCACCATGATCACCTAAAAATGAGTCTAACTTGGGTGTTCATTTACTTGAATACATACCCACATATTTCATATCCCCTACCACTTACTCATTCCCTTTCACTTCTAAATGACCTAAATCTTCTACTTCTGAACAACCTGAAGAGACCATCACTATATATTCAAATCCACTCTTTGAACCAAAAGAGGGTATTCCTTCACAGGTCCCAAATTTAGTTCTTAAGACTCCTTTAAATTTATTCAGGAGATCCTCTCCATCACCTCCACATAGTCACACACCCCCTCAATCACCTTCTTCTTCCTCTTTTTCATCTTCTTCTTCTTCATCCACATAACCACCTCATACACCACCTACCAATATGGCATTTGAACCTATTGTATAGGATAGATATGCAACTTTATCATTACATGCTAACCTCGATGCATTCCCAACTGGATATTTGAAATACCTTCCCAGGTACAATGGAGAAACTAGTCCTACTATTGAGGACCATCTTCAAGCTTTTCTAGACTTTGCAGAAAACATGAATATTGAACAAGAAAATGTTTACATGAGATTGTTTGTACAGTCACTTGAAGGAATTTTAAGAATTTGGTTTAGGCAGCTACCTGTAAATTCCATTAGAAATTGAGAAGAGATTACAAACATATTTAAAAACTAATGGGGCATAAAGAAAGATCCTCTTTACTTTCTAACTGAGTTGAAGAACTTAAAAGAAACATTGTTAAACCTGTATCATATTTTATCAAAATGTTCAATAAACTTTATCATAAGATGCCCCCTGATTGTAAACGCCCTGTAGCAGCATCTAAGTCTAGGTTTTCTAAAGCCTTTGACGATGATTTTGTTGTAATGCTAAGAGAGATAACTTCAAGAACTCTTGAAGATATGCAAACAGATGCTATAGAGGTGGAAGAAAATAGGGATTATTCAAATTCCTTGAAAGCTAAAGAGGAAAAGGCCCAAAGAAAACTCAAATCTATTCAAGAAGCCTCTAATTCCTCTAATTCTTCTAAGACTAAAACTGAAGATTCTAAGATAGATGAAATAACCTCTCTTATTAGAAATCTATCTAATAGAATTTCCAAAATTAAGACTCAACCTAGGACAGTTCAACAAATAGTTACTAGACCCCAAAATCAAAATCAAAATCAAGGTCAGTATAGAAGGAATCCACAATTACAAATTCTTCAAAGACCTAGTAACGATTATAAGGTTCCTACTCCTTTACTGATAGATGACTAGAAACCTGATGAAAATACTATGACTATTACTGAAGATAGCAATAACATGGATACTTCTTCTAATCAAATAGTTATGATTCCTCTCTCACAACAAAATTAGGTTCCAGAAGATTAAGAATCCCCACAGGTGTTATAGACATTTTTGTGCCTTACAGCACGGAGCATGAAATGTCAATAATCTGAGGGATCCAAAGTCCCTAAACATGTTGTTCCTACCCCTAGAGGAACAAGGTCAGCAAACCACAGCACTTCAGATCAATTCTCCACTGAAAAACACTCAAAAACAGGTCAATTTTGGATCAAAGCAGCTGCTCCACTAAGCATCTGCATTGAATGTCAAAAGCTCTATGGTGTACCTGCGCTGCATAGCAAGTGCAACAAAGGCTACCTGCACTGGGCGTACTTTGACATGTGGAGGAATCTTTTCTCAATGTGCCAGTGCCAAGGAAGCTTCCAAAATGACACTTGGATCAGAAGATTCGCCTAATGATGAGTAAAGAGGTTCTAAAACTCCAAGTGGAAGGTAGAAACTCTGAGTGGACTCAAAGACTGAAGAACAACTGGAGTTGAAGAGGACAACAAGTCACACATCAAGCTGACTTATCTTCACTCCAAAACTCTATATAAGGATCTCGTCCCATGGGATCTGGAGGCCAAAATTTTGTGCAAAGAATTGCTGTTGGTTTACAGTTGAGAGTGTTGGGTGATTGCTTGAGGGAGGTGAAGAGGAGATTTCTTTCCGTCGGGAAGGTGATGCTGGATTGGACCTCTTATGGTTGTATCACTACCTGAACCTTACTTTCTTCCATTAATAAAGCATTTTAGGTTCTTCTATTCGCATGTGTTTCAATGGTGTATTGTCTTACTTGCGTATTTGATTTATGCTAATCCTTGAATCAATTATGAATGCATGCTTCTTGTAGTTTCCTTTTCTCGTCTTGTTTGCAGGATCTCGTGTAGCTGGGCCTGTGAGAAGACTTGGAGCTGGGAGCGAGCGGCAAATAGAGGAGATTGGATCGACCACTTGCACAAGACATCGGTAAGTGGATCTTTTCCTTTCCTCTTTTGCATGTCATAAAGAAGTAATCTTAGATAGCTTTGCTTCGGCTGTTGCTAAGGAACTATCACCCTTAGAGTGGGATAGGGTCATTCCGTGTTGGATACTTTTCCCCACAACAGACTGGCGACTCCGCTGGGGAACGTGTCTTGTTGGTAGCTTGTGTTTCTTGCTATTCATTTCTTAAACAAAGGGAGTACCAAATCGAACTGCATTCGAATCATTCGAAGGCAAAGTAGAGGGCAGCTACTCTAGCTCAGTTCTGGGCATGTTTATGATTTGAAGAGCTGATCCACAAGGACTCTTATTGGCTCTTTGTGATAGTGTTCATCTTCCTTTAATCATCCTCTAGTGTATACTTGACTGATAGCCTCTGATTTGGCCAAAAACCATTGATTTTTGAGCAATCTGTGACCCGGAACCAAAGAGAGACGAGATTTTTCTCTTCAGTGCAGCTGCAGCGAAGGCTACCTGCGCTACAACGCAGGTCCCGAAGGGGCTACCTGCACTGAATGTCAAACTGACAGTGTTCTACCTGCGCTGATCCAGTTTTGCATTGTGCAACTGGGGTTCCCTGCTTTCTGTTGCCCAGTTTTTAGTATTGTTTTTGCAGCCTGTTGTCAACCTGTATACCCATCTGAAACTATCTTTCTTTGCCATCATTCTACCTCAGTTGTATGAAGAAACTGTGATTTTTCTTGTTGTATTTCTTATATTCATTTACAGTTTCCCATAACGAAAGTGAACTAGTCTTGCTGTGGCCTCTTGAATCTAGACCTGTGATAAAGTGTCGTTGTGATTCTAAGAGCTAGTTTATTGCTGTTCATAGCTGCTTGAGCATTTGCTTTCGTTATATGGTTCGAATTTCAGTATTTCTTGTGTCGAAACAAGTGAATCTTAAGGTGTTCTTTTGATTATTGGACAAAAACTTGTTTGCTTTCGCTTGAAATTGAATTCGAAATTATACAACAACTTTCTTTTTGTAATACATCAACATTAAGGAAGAAGAAAAGAAATACTTGCATTGTGCATGTGCATTTTGACAGTTTGCATGTCGATTCAGGAAAAGTGCATCGGTGTGTGCTCTATGATCTGTTTGAAAAGATGATGTCTTTCTTTTCCCTCAGTAGTTAAGATTTTCATAAGTTGAAAGAATTGAAAAAGCTTGCTTATCATTCTTAGACTGCATTTAGGAGTTGTATCATACATCACGTGGTGATCCATAAAGGAAAACTGCTAAGCAAGATCAACCTAAAACGAACTGAATTTACATAACAACGCTTTCAAACATAACGAAACACAGTAGAGGTCTAGGTAGAGACGTGTTCCGGCGTCGTTAAACATAGTGACTGTCGATCTCTACGAAGGTGGGTGATTCCTCCTGAGGGACGATAGCACTAATACGGACTTGTGCTCCCGCGTACCGTCGCGTATATTGGGAGACCCCTATAGGAACAAAGCCTTTATCCATAGGAAGCCGTGTCGGCCGCCCTACTGATCGCGATGCAGTGAACACAGCATTCACGAAGATCGACCACTCGTACCGTAAAACGTATTCTGTGGTTTCGCGAAAGGTTTGGCACACCCTCTTCCTAGAACTCTAGAGTAGTTTCTTTTGGCCTTTTTCAAACTCTATAACTGAAAACTTCCATCCGAGCATTTGTCACTTCGGGCTCGTTAATACATCGAAGGAGACTAGAGTCATCTTTAGCTTTTTCTCGACTCTTAAAAAGTGAAAAAGAAAGTTGTGTCTAAAAGCGTCGTCATAATAAAATTCATTTTAAACGGAACATAATCACCTCCTATTCCTGCGTTGATCTTCGAAGTTAGTCTTTTGGCATCGTAAGTTCTTGTAGAATCGCTAAGAAATCTTTTGGATAGACTAGATATGTCTGAACAACCGTCGACATCTAGGACTGTGTCGTCTGACACAGCAGCAGCAGAACCTCCTGCTGCTACTCCAACGATGTTCGCTGGTATACCATCTGTCCCGGCAAATTGTCAATAACAAGCCGGAGTCCAATCGGGGGCGAAAATATGGTTAGTTCCTATTTCTTCATCCGGATTATCATCTGGTACTTCTTATGTTGAAACTCAACAAACTGATCCGATGTGTCTTCAAAGGCCAATTTACCCTTTAAGTACTGGATTTCCACCATATGGAGGGCAGTATGCTCTTTCATTGTTCCCTCCCGGAGAACAACCATATGGGAGTTTACAACAAGGTTCAGGTCAAACTGGAATTACATCCAGCGGTTGGGTACCAATACTGCCCCAACAACCAGGAGTTGTATATTCAATGCAACCAGTACACCCTGCGTCGAATATTACCACCACACCTGCTATGGCGAATGCGTCGCAAGTACAAGCGCTACCTGTTGTAATACAACAACCTCTTGTCTCAGCGGCTCAATCACAATCTCAGGGTAGTGCCTCCTTATCTGGAGCGACTCAGGCTCAAACAAGTACTGTGGCTCCTCATCTTGGTCAATCATCCAGTATTGGTCAACAGCAAATGGTCCAACAACCAGAGCTGGTTCAATCTCAACAACCGCCATTCTAGCAATCATATCAAGGACCTGAGCAACAAGTCTTTGTAAGTAATGGGCAACCATGCTATAATGGTTATGCCCATCAACTTTGTCAAAGTTGTCAGCATTATGCTGGTCTGCAAAGACCCATTGCTCAGGCGATACCATCTTATCCTAGATATGCTTCGCCTAACCTGAACCAACAGTTGCCCTTTGTAGCAACTCTAGAATTGCCAGATCTAAACTGGCTGACGAATGATCCAATTGCTTATGCCCCTTGGTGGCCAGCGATTCCGCATAAACTTCCATCTGACATTCCTAAATTCAATGGAAATCCAGGTGAAGACCCGTCGAATCACGTCATGACTTTTCATCTGTGGTGTTCATCGAACACTCTAAACGATGATTCGATAAGACTTCGCCTCTTCCAGAGGACATTGACAGGTCCAGCGGCTAAATGGTACATTGAATTGCCAAGAGCCTCTTTCGACAATTTCAGCTCCTTAGCCACGACTTTCTTAACCCATTTTCAATTACCGATAAGGTATGAAACAGGAACAGAACTCCTTACCAACTTCAAACAGACAACGGCCACTCACATATCTGATCATATACATGAGTGGCGACGTCGTCGTAGGATGGTGAAAACTTACGTTCCCAATCAGCTGTTAGTTGAATGGTTTATAAAGTCGTTACTTCCGGCTATAACGGAAGATGTGGCCAAGGGAGGAGTCGTAACAGAGGAGCAAGTCATTGCTCGTGCTCAATACTTAGACTTAGTATATACTCAGTCGGGCACGCTCTACGACAAAATACCTGACGCCCCTAGACCTGAATTTTCAATTCCTCCCCCTCCTAAATCGAATACTGACTCTCACGCCAGTAATGGCGTGACTGGCAAACGCAAAATTTCTAGTCAAAATGCAAATGAGGAACTTCTTGCCTCAGAAGTAAATGCCATGTCGACCGACAAGGGCAAACAACTGAAGCAACCAGGGGGCAAGAAGAAAAAGAAAAGGAAAGGGAAACCCCCGACAGGGTGTCATATATGCGATGAGGATCATTGGACGAAAGATTGTCCACATATAGCTGAAGTTAAGAAACTCTTCAAGAGTTCAAAAACCCCAGCAGTATTGACTGATCCGTTTCCTAATCCAAGACAAAATCTGGTTGCTAATCAAAATGCTTCCCGATCCCAAGTGCTTATGTTGTCCACCTCGAAACAGCAAAATAATGCTTTGACAAGGAATAAAGATTACAGGAATCCAAAGCAGTTGAACAACAAGGCAAATAAACAACCTAGTAGTTCAACAACAACTTTGACGAAAGTTGTGCCACCCGTCGTTCCTAAACCAATGATAAAGTCGCCAAAGGGAGTAGTACACAAATCGAAATTTAATCCTCGTGCAAAAATAGCACAGAATTATAATATAATAGAGGACCTGGCCCAATCGTCGTTCGCTATGTCGACACTTGAGGTACCGCAAAATTGCCCCTCCCAAGAGCAAGCTTTACTATTAGCGATAGGTGGGATTGGCCCAATGGATTCCAATCTTCTGGCCTTTGATCATAAAGGATATGACCCTCAGATACCAGCTCAACTAGCTTTCCTTATTCAAGTGAAAGCCCTCAACAAAACTGTTCATCGAACAATTATTGATGAGGGGGCATCTACATGTCTTATGTCGATGAGTTGCTGGAAAAATTTAGGCTCACCACCCTTGTCGAAATCGTCAACGACATTAAAAGCATTTGATGGACGATCATACACTCCATACGGGATTTTAAGTAACTTGCAAGTTGAGCTAGGGGGCAAAACAGTAGAAGTTGATGTTGAAGTAATCGACGGAAACCTTGATTACAACATCCTACTGGGAAGGCCTTGGATATATGCCATGGCTGCAGTTGTGTCGACCTACTTCAGGAGGATTGTATTTCCTTTTCAAGGAAAAATTACAATCGTCGACCAACAAACATTTCTCCCCAACAGTTCTCAAGTTACGGGAAGCAGCACAATGATCCATGAAAGTAATCAATCGCTCCAAAATATTGGAGTAGGTCTCCTAAAAGACCCTGCCTTAATGGGTACTTTTGCCCTACCGCCGGTAGGTAATCTGGCGGAAGTAGCCACAGTGGAAACCTACAATATGAAATCTTCTATATCCAACGGATTCGGAAGATTCCTAAATATTTTGTCAGCATGGATCATCGCCCTAATGGAAATACTGTAAATACAGTGGGCTCCGAGGACGGTTCTTATCTCGTGTCAACCTCGTTAAAAAATGAAACAAGGAGTCATGAGGATAGTTCTTTTACTGTGTCAACCTCATTAAGAAATGAAACAAATCCCCTTTTCAAAATTCAAAGGTAAACCTTCATTCCAACCACCAAGTTGAATGCAATGAAGCTTGGGGGGCACCCTCCTTTGACATGCGTTATTATGATGCTGGGGGCATGCAAAATAAACGAGCATTTTTGGCAAAGTTCATGCTCGTTAAAAAATAAACGCAAAACCGAGCAGTTTTAGCAAGAGTTCATGCTCGTTAAAAAATAAATGCACATGTGAGCAAGCTTCCCCCAGAGTTCAAGCTCATCAAGAAAAATGAACCGGTAAATAACCATTTGAGACTGTAAATTCATCAGTCGTAAAAACCTTGGTCATGTTTGCACCGTCACCTCCACTCGTCATTTGGCCGATCATTCACATCCACTTGATTGTTTACCTATTTTGAGGAACAGCTGCGAAGAGTGATGTCACCTAGCCATCCTTGTGACACTGCCGTGATTGGAAAATTCCAACCTGTACCTGGAATCTGCTGCTATCCCTGTTTATCACTCGTTCCTCAAAATATGAGTCTTCTTTGAGCTCTTTTCACTGACTCATAAAAAATGAAAAGTTTGCCGAGTTTTGGCCTTCCAGCTCGTTAAAAGGACTGGAAGAGCTATCCCTCCTCTAGATTTTAATCTTTTTGGACCTGAGGGATTATTGCACAAAAAGATCGAGCGCTTGTCTAGTTCGGCTCGATAAAGCTATCGAACATTCATCCCTTCTGTATTGTTTTATACTTTTTCGGACTTAAGGGATTAGATGACGAAAAAGGACCCCTGGAGTCCACTTTATGTACCCTTTTCAGACTCTCTAAAAATGAAAAGGACCGAGTTGTCTTTGTCGCTGGGCTCGTTAAAAATATTAGATAGTGACAAACTTGTCTTTAGACAAGAACGAGTTTCCCTATCGTTAAGCTCGTTAAAACATAGCGATGGGCTTGCCCGAAGGGCAGGTTATAGAACAAGCATATGTTATCCTCCTCAAGCTTGACAAAAATAAAGAGGTACTGGTCAGAAATGACTGGGGAAAAATTGGGAAGAACCTCAAAGCTTAATGGTAGCAAGTCGCTCTTGAACATGACACTTTTGCCTCCGTAAATATCGGGTTGGGTTATTATCATTCACCGGTCCCTTCACCATGGTCTCGCCATACCATCCATACATGGGGTAATGCTACCGATCCATCACATCAGTGTCGTTATATGTTCAAGAGATGTCATTCAGAAAGTGTCAACCGGGTCCCATCCACTACCATACATCATCTTTCATCCTTCCATGACCGCCACCCTGAATCATATTTCACAGATCGTTTTCACCATCATCACTAGCTCCGTTCCGTGTCACTGATGTGGGATTCATTAAGGCCCTCCTTTGACGGATCACTTCTTGTCGACATCAGCTCACTATCCAAGAAGTTGATCTAGGAACACCCCCTCAGTACTTTGAAGCTTGCATGCCTCAATGGCAAATTTCTCACTTCCGGCGATAGGTATACATTAATGACCTTCGACCAGGAGACTTTGCGTGGTGTTCGACGTCAGATCCTATATTCACGCCACGTGAATTGTGCTGCAGTACCTTGAGGGTCATCATCATTATCGGTGATTCCTCTCGCGCTTGTTAACAGTTTACATTATTGACTGGTAATCAAGCGATGTCTTTCCATGTTCGACTTCAAGAAATTCTCACATGGATCGACTTGTACTAGAGTGAAGATCGGACAAGTTTGAAGACCCCGGATCTAGTTTCATCCATCCGGGCTGCGATATATATTCAGGAGATAAAAAGATAGACATGTGCAGCAGATGATCATCCTACTAAAAGGATGATAATTAAAAGCAGAGAATTATCAGTCTATTATCAGACGATTGTCTGTTTATGTACAGCAAATGTATTTATAAAGCTGAGCATGGGAAATGCCCGCATCAGCTAGATCATGAAAAGAAAGTATGAAAAGATAATGTATTGTATTGTATTTTGTTACAGGTCACCTCCCAACGATTGAATGAACTTCGGATCCTCCTAATAAAGCATTTCACCCGATAAACGACCTCATACTTTAGGGGGCAACTGTTATAGACATTTTTGTGCCTTACAGCACGGAGCATGAAATGTCAATAATCTGAGGGATCCAAAGTCCCTAAACATGTTGTTCCTACCCCTAGAGGAACAAGGTCAGCAAACCACAGCACTTCAGATCAGTTCTCCACTGAAAAACACTCAAAAACAGGTCAATTTTGGATCAAAGCAGCTGCTCCACTAAGCATCTGCGCTGAATGTCAAAAGCTCTATGGTGTACCTGCGCTGCATAGCAAGTGCAACAAAGGCTACCTGAGCTGGGCGTACTTTGACATGTGGAGGAATCTTTTCTCAATGTGCCAGTGCCCAGGAAGCTTCCAAAATGACACTTGGATCAGAAGATTCGCCTAATGATGAGTAAAGAGGTTCTAAAACTCCAAGTGGAAGGTAGAAACTCTGAGTGGACTCAAAGACTGAAGAACAACTGGAGTTGAAGAGGACAACAAGTCACACATCAAGCTGACTTATCTTCACTCCAAAACTCTATATAAGGATCTCGTCCCATGGGATCTGGAGGCCGAAATTTTGTGCAAAGAATTGTTGTTGGTTTACAGTTGAGAGTGTTGGGTGATTGCTTGAGGGAGGTGAAGAGGAGATTTCTTTCCGTCGGGAAGGTGATGCTGGATTGGACCTCTTATGGTTGTATCACCGCCTGAACCTTACTTTCTTCCATTAATAAAGCATTTGAGGTTCTTCTATTCGCATGTGTTTCAATGGTGTATTGTCTTACTTGCGTATTTGATTTATGCTAATCCTTGAATCAATTATGAATGCATGCTTCTTGTAGTTTCCTTTTCTCGTCTTGTTTGCAGGATCTCGTGTAGCTGGGCCCGTGAGAAGACTTGGAGCTGGGAGCGAGCGGCAAATAGAGGAGATTGGATCGACCACTTGCGCAAGACATCGGTAAGTGGATCTTTTCCTTTCCTCTTTTGCATGTCATAAAGAAGTAATCTTAGATAGCTTTGCTTCGGCTGTTGCTAAGGAACTATCACCCTTAGAGTGGGATAGGGTCATTCCGTGTTGGATACTTTTCCCCACAACAACAGGTTTCTAAATACCATGCCTTCTTTGAATTTTTAATTGCAGAGTTTAACAAAAGATATGATCTCACGCCTAGACCTAGTCCTGGAAGATAGACTCCATTAATTGAACCCCATACCAAAGCTACTGAAACTCAAACAACTATTATTCAACCATTAAACAAGTCAACTGATATTTTTGAAAAAGCTAAAAATGCTTTGACTACATTCAATGTTGAAAAAGAGTTAGAAAGAATTAAAATCCCAATTCCACTTTTAGAACTTTCTAAAAACCCTGGGTATAAAAATCAAGTCTCCAAATCGATAAAAAACACCTCGGTTGATGCTGAAAGTGATATCATTAGTCTGCAAGATGAAAAATCAACAGTTGTCTTTGGTCCTAGCTCAGATATGATAGATGAAATAGTGCCTCCTTTCTATGTAACTCTTAGGATAAATGATTCCATGTTATATAATTGTATGCTTGATTCTAGAGCATCACGTAACCTCATGCCAAAAACTATCATGGACCATTTGAAACTTGACATAACTAGATCCTATCATGACTTGTACACCTTTGATTCTAAAAGGGTGCACTGCATAGGATTGATTAAGGATTTAGTAGTCACCCTTGTCCAAATTCTATTGAATAGTGTAGTGCTTGATATAGTTGTCACATATATCCCTCCCAAATTTGGAATGCTCCTTTCTAGGTCTTGTTGTGCCAGATTAGGGTGAACCCTTGACATGCATATGTATTATGCCACTATTCCAATTTATGGGGGAGAAAAACTAAGGATATATAGAGACGTAAGATTTGTGCACACTGTTTGTAAAACAGACCAGCCAAGGAATCATCCTATTTATGCAATTGATCAAGATTTTGGTTTCTTTCAACTCACTTCAAACCAAAAGCATGAAACTCAAGTTAAAATAGAAGATGTAATTGAAAGTCCTAAACCAACTCAACTGAGGTATGGAAACTATTCTTTGATGGTTCTTGTACAAAATATGGGGCAGGAGCTAGGGTATTTTTAATTTCATCAGAAAATGAAAATATCACCTAATCATGAAAACTCAACTTCGAAGTTACGAATAATGTGGCTGAATATGAAGCTTTCCTTTCAGGACTTCAATTAGCCAAAAGCTTAAAAGTTAAAAACTTAAGTGTTTTTACTGATCTAGAATTTATTATCAAACAAGTGAGAAATATTTGCTAGAATAAGCATCCTATACTTAGGTCTTATCAAAATAAATTCTGGGATTCACTTGAAAACTTCTTTGATGCTTTTAATTTGACTTAGATTCCAAGAGATCATAATATTCATGTAGATGCCTTAGCTTTTTTTGCTAGTTCATTTAAAATTCCTGATCCAATCAATGTACTTTATCAAATACAAGTCAAGTACAGACCATCCATCCCAGATAATCTAGAACACTAGCAGATATTTGAATATGATGAACATTTGAAATATTTTTTTCAAGTTATAGATGATTTTTCAGTTCTACAAATTGATGAAGATAGAATAGAAATAGATGAAAATGCAAATGAAAATGATACTTCAAATTTCAATTCAAAAATGGTTGATCATGACATTATTCAATTGTCTAAAAATTTTATTCCCAAAGGCCTCATTCCTTTAGAAAAATTGTTTGATGAAAATGATGTCTTCAAAAACCCTTAGTCCATTTCTTCACAAGATGACATACAGAAAATTAATATTGGAACAAATGATGATATTAAAAACATCAAAATCTATGAATTTCTAGATCCTGAGATCAAAGGTCAATATCTTAATTTACATCAAACTAATAAGGATGTTTTTTCATGGACCTATGCTAATCTAAAGACTTGTGACACTTCATTAATACAACATAAGATTCCTTTAAAGCCAAAAGAATTTCCTTATAAACAAAAACTTAGGAGGATCAATCCAACTCTTCTACACACTATAGAGAAGGAAATTAAGAAAATTCTAGATGCCTAGATCATTCTCCCTCTTAGATATTCTAATTGGGTTGAAAATTTAGTTCCTATTAGAAAGAAGAATGGAGAAATTAGACTATGTTTAGACTTTAGAAATTTGAACAAATCATAATTAAAATATAACTATCCTTTGCCCAAAATGGATCAATTACTTCAAATGGTTTTAGGAGCACAAATAATTTCTATGCTTGATGGTTTTTCAAGCTATAATCAGGTAAATGTTGATTCAAAAGATAGAGAAAAGACGACCTTTACTACACCCCGAGGTACATTCATGTATGCCAGAATGCCATTTGGCTTAACCAATGCTGGAGCAACATTTCAGAGAGCTATGGATGTAGATTTTGTGGGCCAGGCAAATAAATTTGTGGTCATTTATCTTGATGACATTACTGTTTTTTCTAAATCTAATCAGAAACATCTAAAGCACTTGATGAAGGTTTTTAACAGTTGTAGAAAATTCAGAATATCACTTAATCCTAAAAAGTCTCTGTTTGCTATCAAAGAAGGAAAATTTTTGGGCCATATAATTTCAAAAGAAGGAGTAGTGATTGATCCCAAACATGTGTCTTCCATTGAAACATTGACCTTACCTAGAAACAAGGAGATTCAAGCTTTTCTAGGCAACATTAATTTTTTAAGGAGATTCATCACAAATTATGCTGGGATTGTAAAAGATATAACTAACATGCTCTGAAAAGATCATGAAGTTAAATGGACTGTCTCTTCTAGGCATGCCTTTGATCAGATCAAGAAATCTATCTCTGAAGCTCCCACCTTGGTCAACGTTGATTACACTAAACCATTCAATATCTTTTCCTTTGCCTTAGAAACAACCATTGTTGCTATTCTACTACAAAAGAATGAATATTCTCATGACCAACCCATAGCCTTTTTCAGCAAGGTTATGAGAGATTCTGAGCTTAAGTATGACATAATTGAGAAGAAATCCTATGCCCTTATTCAAGCCCTGAAATCATTCAGGATGCATGTCCTACATTTTCCTATTACTTCTTATGTTCCTAATAGTGTCGTGAAAATTGTTTTAGCCAAATTAGACACTGATGGAAAGAGAGGTAGATGGATCACTCAAATACTGGAGTTTAATCTAACTATATAAACTACAAAGCTAGTAAAAGCCCAAGGATTAGCTAAGCTTCTAGCTCGAAATCAATTCTGTTTTAGAGATACAAGGGAAGAATCCACAAGAACCTTCTAAAACTTCAGAGAAGAAGAATACACAAGAACCTTCTGTTCTTTCAAAAGGGGAGAATCCACAAGAACCTTCCCTTCATCCTCAAGAAAATAATCCATAAGAACCATTACCTTCAGATCAATCAACCCTTTACATATTGATGAAAAATTTATGTTGTCAGATTGGTACCGAGACATTGTAAATTTCTTGATCCATTTTGAATGTCTAGCATCATTCTCCAAAATCCAGTGTAAAAATCTAAAACTGAAAGCAGTCAAGTACTATATCATAAATGAAAATTTGTACTGGAAAGAGCCACTAAATATTTTGTTATTATGTTTAACAGAATTAGAAACTGAAGGAATCGTTGACTAGTTTCATACAGGATTTTGTGGAGGACATTATGCTTGGAGAGCAATAGCATATAAGATATTAAGGGGAGGATTTTATTGGCCCACATTGTTCTTACAAGTAGGAGCAAAGGTCAGAGGTTGTGTTCCTTGTCAAATGTTTGCTTGTAAGAAAAAATTAGCATCCCTTCCACTGGTTCCATCAATAGTCTCAGAATCATCCTACTTCAAGTAATCAGCATAGATGAATCCTCACTGTAACAGACTACTTCACTAAATGGGTGGAAGAAATTCTAGTGAGAAATGCTACTGATTCAGTAGTAATCAAATTTATTGAAGAGAACATCTTATCTATATTTGGTTGCCCAAGCCAAATTATCACTAATAATGAAACAACTTTTTCTAGTGTTAAAATGATTTGAGTTTTTCTAGAAATATTAGATTTTGTTACATCATTCAACTCCATATTACCCACAAGGTAATGTCCTTGCTGAATCTTCAAATAAGAGTCTGGTAAAGGTAATAAAAAAGACTCTAGTAGATCATAAAAAGACCTAGGACTCTCATTTAATTCATGCAGTATGGGCGAACAAAATTACTCCAAAGATATCTACTGGTAGATCTCCTTTCCAATTAGTTTATGGGAAAGATGCAATCTTCCCTACCAATTTGGCCTTCCCTGTTTTAACATTCCTGCGGGATTCAAAAAATGAACCTGATGATTTTTAAAGGAGAATAAATCAGATTATTGAACTAAATGAAAATAGAGATGAAGTTCAATACAAATTGAAAAAGTATCAGAGTAAGATGAATATCCTATTTGACAGAAGAGCCAGGGAAAGGGACTTCAGGGAAGGTGACCTAGCTCTAAGATGGGATTCTAAGAGAGAAGAAAAGGGAAAACATGGCAAGTTTGATAACCTGTGGTTTGGACCTTTAGCAATTGCTGAAGTGAAGGGGAAACAACACTTTTGTGCTACAAAATCTTGGGGGAATATATTCCACTTATCTTGTAAATGGAAGGTTTCTCAAACATTAAATTCAGTACTAAGAAGTTGAAATAGGTTTCTTTAATACCATTGTAAAAATTCTAGTTTCTTTTACTTTTCAATCTGTCAGTGTGATCTTTTATAGCAAAAGACTCCATAGCCCGAGGAAAAGGCAAATGGATTTGTAGGTTCTCTGCATTGTACAGAAGAAAGCAGTCTCCAGTTGGAGCCAATGTTGTAGCATTTTTTTATTTCGATAAGTTAGAATTAATTAGTCAAAAAAATGAAAATATTTTTCAGAAACTGTTAAGCTAGGATATGAACAAAAATAATATTCAATAAAAAATGTTAGGAAATATCTTGATAACATGTCCATATCAAAGAAAATGTTAGGATAGATGCCCTAAAAAATGAAGGCAAAAATAAAATGTTAGGTTAGAGAGAAAAGCAAAAAATCAATAAACTCTGAATGTGTGCAAGTCGAACTGCCACTAATTTTACTTTATTATGAAAAATATTGGTTGTGTGCATCTTTCCATAAATGCCACAACCCATGACAGTCAAATAATTTAATCTTGACTAGTTCATGCTTTAAATTCCATGTTTATAATTAGAGAATAAAGAACTAACCAAACTATTTAATCTTGGAAAATCAGTAGTTAGGTAGAGAATAATGAGGAGCTCATTAGTTTAATCTAAGCCCTCAGATGTTATAAGGTTAGAATTAGATAGTTTTCTTTTCAAAAGAAAAAGAAAAGAAAAGGGTCTGCTAGCCTAAATGCACCCAATTAACTGAAGAGAAAATGTTAGGGTATGTAAATGGGTAGGTATAAGACAAGTTGCAAAAGTACATTTACCATGCTTGATCATGTGTTTCAGTGTGTTAGTTTCTGTCTTTGAAACCTTCCACCAGTGATCAAATATGCTCTTACAAAGTGGTTTTAGGATGCAAAGTCAAATTTTGTCATTTCAGTGAGTTTTCAAGTAAAATTTGGTCACTAGGTATTAGGTCTAGGGTTTTTTTTCACTCCTTTCAAAGCTTTCCAAATGTCATTCCATGTCACCATTCAGCTGAGTATACCATCATTTAGAGATTTGTCATCATCATTTCAGGTTCCCATGGGTCATTTTACACCTTGTTCGTGCTTCAATTGTACTTGGGTAAGGCTCATTTCCCTCTCCTAGGGTTTCAAAGGTAACTTCTCTTGGATGGTCAAATCATTAGAAAAACTTGCATCATGATACTCATACACCTTCCCCAATCCGTAATGTACCTTATTAAACACCTCCCATCACTAATATCCCTCAAATTCATCATTTTCCCACAAACCCTAGATTATTTCTACAATTCGACAATTTTCTAGGTTAAGCCTATGTTTTTCCCTTTTGGACCCCTTCCCCTCACTCAATACTTGGAATTCCACTTTCTCCTATTTCCCAACATCCCTCCCTCCTTCCCAAAAATTTCTCAAGAATTTAGAAGCCCATTATCTGCTTAATTTCCCTTAATTTCTACAAATCCCCTATTCCACACATCGTGATAGGTTTTACTCAAATGATGTTTCTGAGAAAGAAAAAATGAATTTGGAAAAAGTGAGAGATTGTTTTGTCAATAATAGGCCAAGGAAGAAAAAACTCATTCACTTTTTACACAGGTGTCATGGTTTTAGAGAAATGTCAAAAATACAAGTTGCCTCAGGAGAGTTAATGCACCTTTGGAATGACCATCAAAATTTCTCCTAGCTTGGTTGGCCAAATGACTTTCCTGATAAGTAAAATGATAACTAGACAAAAAGAGATTTCAAATGAGCTATCATGAGCTCAATTTGGAGTTGAGGAAGACCTTCAACAGTTGACTGCAATAGCACCCTGCATTTAGGTAGCCTCATTTTGCACATTTTGACCAGTCTTGGGAGATTTGACTCTTGACAAGGCAAATGAACTCCAAATTGAGAAATTAAAGATGTTTTTGAAGGTAGAATCAATAATATTTCCAATTACCTATCTTGTATTCAATTTGGACACCCAAAAGGCCTCCAAAATTTGGTTTGAAAGAGTCATTGCGCATTAAATTTTGAAACACAAGTTTTTCCAATAGGTGTGCACCACCATTGGTGCTACGCTTTTGATGGGGACCTCTATTTAAAAAATGGGATATATATTTGGAATCAGCATGGAAAAATAATTCAACTCAGAAATATTGAGAAATTTTGGACAAGGGCTTGGTCACCACAAGGGCAAAAGACACCCAAAAAAGCGCCCTCTCTGCCACTTTTTAGCTACACAGGAAGCAGTCTTGGGAGAATCAAATTTGGAGTGGAAAATGAGCTCCAAATTAGAAAAATCAAATTGTTCCAGAAACTAGATAGGTAGGTCTTTCCAAAAATCCAACTTTCATCTGCTTTCAACACCAAGAAGGCCTCCAAAACTGCCCCTGAAATGGCACTACGCATTAAAATGATTTTGCCAGTTTTGCTTAAATTTCCTGATTTTTCCTAGTTTTCTTGGAAATTGAATTTCTCCTCATTAGTTGGTAAATGTACGCATGGTAAATGATGTATTTGATGTGAATATGGATGAAAAACACCTCATAGGGTAGATACATCAAGTTTCCAGTGGTTTTGGTGATGAATGAATTGGTTTCCAAAGTTTTAGAGGCAAGTTGTTCCAGTGCCTACTTTTGTGTTCCTAGTTTAGATATGGTTGAAGCCACCCCTCTTCTCATGGACTTGACCCCTGATAGCTAGAATGAGTTGTTTTCTTGCCTATATTATGTACTTTTTTAGTCATTTCCAAAGGTTGGACTCTTGTGGAAGCTCTGAACTCTATTGTATATCTCTGCAACAGTTTGGCAAGGAATAAAACCAAGTTTCACAACGATTTTATGTGATTCTTGTGACAGTGATTTTATGTATTGTTTCTTCATTGTAATGAGTTTTTCTTATGTTTTATATGTATCGAAATCTATCTTTCTCTTCTAAAACAAAATTAATCAAGGTGAATAGACAAAATACATTTTTGTGCTTTGCCTTGGGAATGCATTTGGCTTTCAATGTTTTCAACTGTTTGAAGAGGACTCATAGTTTCTTTATGCCCTCCTCGACTCCTCAACTATCTTAAACTACCATCTCAATCCATTTCTAGTACATAAACCCTTGTCTACCTTGCCCCACAGAACATGAATGTATCCCTAAGTTGATTTCCCAGACCCAATCTTCCTTCTCCAACTGATCCAGCAACCCAAACCTAAAAAATCAAACTAGAAACCCTAATCTACTATACCTAACCTAAATTCAGCATTCATTTCAGTCATCTCGAGACATAATTGTAGTCATTTTAAACAAGAATGACAAGGAGAGAGCCCTCTCCCAACCTGGTAGGGCTAGCTACCAGGTTAAGCGTGGTTTGTGGCTATCCTAAGATTGCCTCTCTTCAGCCTGAGGTCCATCTAAGCTCTAACATAGTAGCGACCATATTGGGGAACGTAGTTTTATGTTCCTCAACAAAATGTATCAAGTTAGATCTGATTGTTTATGGTGGACAACGATCAAACACCGAAAGGCTTAAATCATTTACCTTGCGACTCTAGTGTCGAAGGATCCCAAGGTTCCGGATTTTTATGGCAACTCCACTCTTCAAGAACCAGTAGCATAAAGAATTCATTGTTACCAAAATGGATTCGCTTGATCGAAGGTATGCTCTCATGAGCCAAGATCACATTCCAGGTTTCCCAAATAAAATTCCTAAGGTAGATTGACAAAGGAATTTGCCTACGTTTAAAGATGATGATATGAATGATGTTGCTTTACATCTGGTTAGATTTCAGCTGCATACTCACAAGTTGAAGGTTGATTTTCCTTAAGACACTTTGATCAAGATATTCATGGCCACTTTGGAAGGTGAAGCCCAATCTTGGTATGAAATTTTGCCGCCTACTTGTATTTACTGTTTGAAAGATTTTCATACCATGTTCTTTGAAAGGTATAAAGAAACTTGTCCATCCTTGATATTAGTTCAGAACTATTGTAAACATGATTATAGTTTTATTGAAAATCTTCAAAAAGATTATGAAGATGATGATTTCATGGACGATGAGATCATGGAACCCCTATATGAAAATCCATTTCAGTAGCATAAAGAGAGCTTAGAGGATACTTTTCAAGATGCCCAGAAAAATTTGTAGTAGGTTCAAGATCATAGTACAATGGAAAATGATGAAAGAGAAAGTCTTACTTCAGATCTACTCATAGAAAAAGACAATATGCAGGGAAATCAAGTTTAAATTTCAGATTGTGATAACATAAAGTTGGCTATTTCAAATCTAGATTGAAATCGTGATGATGAAGAGCACCTTGTTTTGAATCCCATGAAGGAGATCTCTGTTGTTGAGATCATCTGGAAAGAAGAAGACGAAGTTATTGAGCAAAGTGTTCTCATTTCATTAGAACAAAGTCATCACGAGGGGGTAATTCAGTCCTTTTGTGAAAAACAAGAAGAGATATTTCTTCATGTAAGTGAAAAATCTTCTTTGGATAACTCAGTGGTAAATGATAGAAATGTTATTTTTGAGTTTCAAGAACTATCTAAAGTTTTCCCTCACATGACTGATGAGTGTGATAAGAAACATGAAAATTTTATTGCCATGTCATATGAAGATGATCAACAATGTTTTCAAATTTCAGAAGATCAGGGAATTGAGGACTGTCATTCAGGTTTTTCATGCTTTTCATGTTATTTCAAGAAGAAAATAATTGCTTGAGAAAAACAAAATAGAAATTATTATCTCCTTTGTCTGAAGATGACATAGATCAAGTCCTGAAAGTTTAGGTTACAGCCCAAGTTAATGTAGGTTTGCAGTGTTCGCATCATTAAGAAAGTGTAAGTGAAGCTTCTTCCACTTTTGAAAATGAGGATAGTCTTGAAATTAGATCTATAGATCAACGAAAATATATTTTTTTCCTTCATGAAAATGATAACGCTGTCATGTTTGATAATCTTGAAGGTTGCTTTATGTTTAAGAAAGGCTTAGACTATGAAATTGAGGAGTATGAGCCTGAGAGAGACAGTATGCCAAAAATCGAGTCAGGATTTCTCATGGTCAAGGAATTTACAACAAACACTTAGATAGCAAAAGCTTATACTTCTCTATGCTTTCCTATCAGTGAGAAACCAACCGTTCTTTCAGATCACAATGAAGGGAGTACTTGTATTTTTGTTGCTAGATCTCAAAACAAGCTAGTTCTTCAGGATTTTCAAGATCCCTTCATTTTTTTGCAAGAACTAGAGAAGATGAATGTTTCCCGGTTCATTAGCATAAGCCTTGGTTACAGTTGTTATTGTGAGTTGCTTACACGTACATTGTTCTGCCTACTTGGGGAAAGTGAGAGCAGAATTTCATTGAGTAGCCATATGTTGGATTGGTTACATTGGAAGGTTCACTTCACATGATTGTCCATATTTCATCAATAGGCAAGTGGTTGTCATCATGATTTGAAGCCCTCAAATCTCGATGGTCTGCTGCCATTAAAAATCTTTGTAAGTACTTGTTTCAACTGAGTGTTTAGATTTAGCTTTTTAAAGTCTTGTTTCAATTTTGAGTTAGTCAGTTCTTAGTCATTTCAGATATGAGTTTTGAGTCTTGAGTCTTGAGTTTTGATGTTTTTGTTGCCAGGATATCGATTCCATATTGCCCAATGGATAAGGCACTGGTCTGCTTTCCCAAAGATCTATCGTTCATGGCACCTCCAAGGAGCTACCATCCCCATTGGAGCTAATGTTAGTGTCAGTATTTGAAACCTTCCACCAGTGATCAAATATGCACTTACAAAGTCCTTTTAGGATGTCTAAGTCAAATTTTGTAATTTCAGCGAGTCTTCAAGTAAAATTTGGTCACTAGGTATTAGGTCTAGTGTTTGTTTTCACTCCTTTCAAAGCTGTCCAAATGTCAGTCCATGTCACCGTTTAGCTGAGTGTACCATCATTCAGAGAGTTTTCATCATCATTTTAGGATCCCATGGGTCATTTTATACCTTCTTCGTGCTTCAGTTGTACATGTGTAAGGCTCATTTCCCTCCCCTGGGGTTTTGAAGGTAATTTCTCTTAGATGGTCAAATCATCAGCAAAACTTGCATGCTGATGCTCATACACCTTCCCCAATTCTTAATGTACCTTATTAAACACCTCCCATCACTGATATCCCTCAAATTCATCATTTTCCCACAAACCCTAGATTATTGCTACAATTCGACAATTTTCTAGGTTAAGCCAGTGTTTTTCCCTTTTGGACCCCTTTCCCTCACTCAATTTTTGAAATTCCACTTTCCTCTATTTCCTAACATCCCTCCCTACTTCCTGAAATTTTCTCAATAATTTAGAATCCCCTTATCCCATTCATTTCCATTAATTTCTACAAACCCTCTGTTCCACACATCGAGATAGGTTTTACTCAAATGATGTTTCTGAGCAAGAAAAAGTGAATTTGGAAAAAGTAAGAGAGGTTTTTGTCCATAATAGGCCAAGGAAGAAAAACCTCCTTCATGTTATACACAAGTGTCATGGTTTTAGACAAATGTCAAAAATACAAGTTGCCTTAGGAGAGTTAATGCACCTCTAGAGTGATCTTGGGAAAATCAAGATTTCTCCTAGCTTGGTTGGTCAAATAACTTGCTTGATAATTCAAATGATAACTAGACACAAATTTATTTCCAATGAGCTATTATGAGCTCAATTTGGAGTTGAGGAAGAGCTTCAAAATTTGACTACAACAACACTCTTCATTTAGGTAGCCTCATTTTGCACATTTTGGCCAGTCTTGGGAGATTTGATTCTTGACAGGGCAAATGGACTCCAAATTGAGAAATTCAAGATTTTTTGGAGGTATAATCAATAAGATTTCCAACAAGCTATCATGCAGCCAATTTTTACATCAGGAATGCCTCCAAAACTAGGTTTGAAAGAGGCCCTACACATTAAATTTTGAAACACAAGTTTTTCCAATAGGTGTGTGGCGCCACTGGTGCTACAGTTTTGATGGGGACCTCTATTTGCAAAATGGCCTATATATTTGGAATCACCAAAAATTTTATAGACATTTTTTGGCACTACAACCCCAATCATACATGTCCATAGACCAATGGCTCCTAAGTCCCTGAAAGTCTTGTTTCATACCCTAAAAGAACAGGGTCAGCTGATTACATCATGTCCCAGAAGTTCTCCACAAGAAACTGCTTAGAACTAGTCGAAACTAGACCATACAGGTTGCTCAGTGCTAAGGGTGCGATGCATCCCACCTTCCAAGTGTAAAGGGTGCAGTACATACTGAAAAGCCCTTTTGTAGGGTGCGATGGACGAGAGTGGACAAATGGCAGAGATGTTTTGCGAGGTGGATGATCATAGAATCTTCCAAAAACTTCTCCAATGACACTTTCCTCTTTGAATTTTCCTAGGGATGAGTAGGAGATCATCAATCTCCAAGTGAAATCAAGAACTATCAGAGAGAGGACACTAATCAAAATCCCAGAAGCTGAATCACCCCCCTGTAATCATCTATATATGGATCCCTCATCCCAGAGATCGAGAGGCTGGAATTTTGTATCTTGTAAGGAAGTGTTGTTGGTTTCTTGTTGGAATATCATAGTGTTGGGTGATCTAAAATTTTTAGGAGGTGAAAGAAGGGCTTTCATGCTGGAGGATGACACTAGGTGAGAACAATTGTTTGTAATCCTCTTTGCTCATTCTTGATCTAAATAAATCTATTCAATTTTTCCTCCACATTCTTGTATGTTTGATGATATATGCATTTGTGTGGTCAATATATATCTGGTCCTATATTGTTTATGATTGTAGATCTCTATTCTTCAATAGTATTATGATGCTTTGATTCCACAGGTGCTCTTTGAAGCTGGGTAGACAGAGGAGAAGTGGCAAAGATCTATCAGAAAGGAGAGGAACCAAGCAAGGGACCAAGCGGAAGACTGAGGTTGGTGTCCTTCATTACCCTCTTATCTACTTATCATTAAGGAAAATGAAAGTAGTTTTAGTTTGTTCGTCTCTAAGATAGCTACCAGTCTTAGTGGGACTAGCAGCTCTGAGTGGACACTAGATTTCCCGATAAAAAAATGGCAACTCTGCTGGGGAGCGAATAGATTGCTTGTTTGTTTATATTTTTTTGTTTTATAAACTTACAGATGGAGCCTGAAGTCAAGCCAGCTAGCCTTCGAACTGCATTTTCTATGCAAGTTCAAAGTAGATCAATGCTACTTTAGTCTATCTCCGGGTTTTGTTTATAAACTGAACAATTGATTTGAAAACCTTATAATTGCCCTAGTGGTGGCTCTAGTAACCTCATTAGATCAACCCCTATGATTTGTATTTACTGTACATCACTTGCTCGACCTAAATCCTTGAAATGAGCTACAAACTGTGACCCGGAACCCAGTTGAAGTCTTGTCCCTCGACCATCGTACCTTCCACTCTTGGGAACTTGTATGCATCGCACTTCCCATGTGTAGTAGGTGCATTGCATCGCACTTTCCCTGTGTTGCAGGTGCGGTGATCAAACAAGACCTCTTCTACCCTCAGCTTTTGGTTTTTGTGTTCACTCTCTTTAGCTCTATTCAGGAGTTTTATTGTCTGTGATCAATATATCACTGTGTAAACCCCCTTCCTTTTCAACATTCCACCTCCATTGTGCAATGAACTATGAATTTTTTTGTGTATTGTGAGCCATTTACAATTCTCTTTTACAAAGAAGTAGCATAATCAAACTGTCGTCTTTTGATTTGAAAGTGTCGCAAGTGTCATTTTCAGTCAAAGAGAATAATTCTATTGTTCTTGATGGTCGATTATACAGTTACTCTTGTATTTGATTTGAATTAGTGGATTCTCAAGTGTCGAAAGCAGTTTTCAATTCAAAATAGCAAAGTGTCGTCATTATCTTCCTTTCGTTTTTTGAAGAGAATTTTGTTAGTATTGTCGCTTTGAAAAGATAATTCAGATTTGTAATTAGCATTCTTCTTGTGATTCACACATTAAGAAAGCTGAAAACAAATACATGCATGTGCATTTGCATTACGAATACTTGTTGGTTTGATTTAGGACAGTGCATTTAGTGTGTGCTCTCTGCTCTATGTTGAAAGAATATTGTCTCTCTTTCTTTAGTAGCTAGGATTTTCATTGCAAAAAGAAGATTAAATGATTGTTTATCATCTTAGGTTGCATTTTAGGAATTATATATACATCACGTGGTGAACCTGAAAGGAAATTTTCTTAAGAAAGATCAACTGTAAAATAAATTTAATGAATCTAAAAACGCTTTGGAACCTAACACACAACATCTAGAAGTCTAGGCTAGAGACGTATTCCACCGTCGTAAAGCCTGGTAACTGTCGCTTTCACTGTTGGTTGGGTGATTCCTCCTCTTTGAGACGACAAGTGCCAGTACGGACTTGTGCTCCGACGTACCATCGAGTATATATTGGGAGACCACAATATGCTATATCCTTTATGCATAGGAAGTCGTGTATGCCGATCTATCGATTGCAATGCACTGAACACAGCATTCGAGAAGATTGACTGTCGTACCGTAAAAAGCATTCTGTAGTTTTGCGATTGGTTTGGTAATCCCTCTATCTAGATTTCCATAGTAGTCTCTTTCGTTCCTTTTCAGAATCCTTAAAGGAAAATTTCCATCTGAGCACTTGTTACTTCAAGCTCATTAAAAATCGAAGGCGACTAGACTCATCTTTTATTTTTTCTCGACTCTTAAAAATTGAAAAAATAAGTTGTGTCAAAGTGTATAAAATTCATTTAATTTGGAAACATTTTCCCCTTTATTTTTAGTTGATTGAGTAATTTGCAATCATGGAAGAAAGTCAATTGAAACCCCATCGTTTGCGGAGGCTTACGAGTCAACCGTCTTTGTCTCTAGAATCAAAACTATTCCGGACAAAGCGAGCTCGTTTAACCGGCTGAAAGTCCCCTCGTCGGGTTGGAACAAGTGTTCCGACACCCTCGGAGACTCCAGTTACTCCAAACATTTCTGGTACCCCTGCCTTTACAAAAGAAGTTCTGCAGCCACTAGAGGACAGTAGAATTGATCCTAGTATACCTGAACCAGCTCAATCTATAGCTGATTCGGAAGGTGTTGTTCTCCAAACATCAGTCGCTGTAGAATCTATACCTTCTTCGGCACCGGAAATATTTTACGGGCCTAAAGGTATACCACTTTCACCTAGTTTGATTGCTATAGAAGAGATTGTGGAGGATCCACCATCTAGTACTCCATCGCGATTTGGAGTTGGGATCACTCTATATCCTTCTTCATAAAAAATTAGTCTATCGTTATCGGAAGTTCCTGTAAAATCGCTAGGAAATCTTTTGGATAGACTAGATATATCTGAACAACCGTCAACATCTAGGACTGTGTGACAAAGCAGCGGCAGAACTTCCTGCTACCCCTCCAAGAATGTTCGCCGGCGTACCACCTGTCGCAACTAGCTCTCAATCGCTAGATGGAATCCATCTAGGGGTTGTTTCGACGGTATGGTCCGTTCCCGTTTGTTCGTCCGGAAAAATATCTGGAATCTCTTATGTTGATTCTTAGCAAATTGATCCTTCGCAATGTCAATTCGGGTAGTCCGGTCCTCAAAGGAAAATAGTTCCCTTAAGCACCGGATTACCATTGTATGGGGGGCAATATGCCCTTTCATTGTCACCTTAGGGAGGTCAAACATACGAGAGTTCACAACAGAATTCAGGTTATGTTGGAATTACATCCAGTGGTTGGATACCAATACTGCCTCAACAACCAAGAGTTGTATACTCAATGCAACAAAGTATGCCTATGTCAAATATCCCCACTACAATGGCTATTGTGACGGTGTCGCAAGTACAAGCGTTACCTGTTGTATTCCAACCTCAAATCTCTCAGGTCACAATCCAATAGCCCCTTGTCCCTACGACGCCACCATAATCATCAGTTAGTGGCTCCTTAACTGGAGTGACCTAGGCTCAAACGGGTACCATTGCCCCTCATCTCAGTCAAACAGCCAGTATTGGACAACAACACATGGTGTCAAAACCATGGTGGGTACAATATCAACAACCACAATTCCAACAAGTTTACCAAGGAATTGAGCACCAAGTCTTTGCAAGTAATGGGCAGCCGTATATTCAAAATGAACAACATCAACCATTTCATAATGGTTATACCCATCAACCTTATCAAAGTTATCAGCATCAAATGCACTATGCTGGTATGAAAAGACCAACTGCTCAGTCAATCCCATCTTATCCTGGGTATGCTTCGCCGAACATGAATCAACAGTTGCCCTTCGTGGCAACTTTAGATTTACCAGATCTAAACTGACTAACAAATAATACAATCGCTTACACCCTTTGGTGGCCAACGCGTCCTCATAAACTTCCATCAGATATTCCTAAATTTAATGGAAATCTGGGTGAAGATCCGTCGAATCATGTGATGACCTTTCATCTATGGTGTTCATCTAACACTCTAAACGACGATTCAATTAGGCTTCGCCTTTTTCAGTGAATGTTAATTGGTCCGGAAGCAAAATGGTATACCGAATTGCCTAAAGATTTATGTTGGGTCCCTATAATACTAGTGATTACCCCATTACTATTGTAGTTATACCCCCTATTTATATTGTTGTGCCCCTATTACCCCCATATTGTTATTTCTGTGCCCCATAGAATCCCTCTATTGTTATTTTTGTGGCTTTATATTATTATTGTTCAGTCGGCTGGATTATATTGTGACTCCTTAGACTCCTATATATAGAAAGGAGGTTTTGTCATTTGTATCATCCAAGAATTGTTCATTTATGTAATGTAAAGGAGGTTGCCCCCTCGAAGAGGCTGAATTCTAAGGCGTGGATCTCCCTTTTCTATCTTTTTGTGAGCTGGTTTCATAACATTTGGTATCAGAGCTTTGGATTCTAGGGTTTCACTGCTCCAAACAGGTCATCGTGGAATTTTCGCTCTAACTTTTTTTCTGTGACGTTTCAGAAGTCGCAAAACAAACCCATTTCAGAAGAAATCGCGCTGAACCTTGGGTCCGAATTTCAGAGCTTTTCGCGCGATATTTGCGGAGATATGATCTGAGGAAGTTGGTCTTTTTGCAGACTCCTGAATTACATTCAAAACAGGTGACCTGGGGAAAATCGTCATAACTTTCTCTCTGGGGATCGGATTGAAATTTCATAAGAAGGTACAGAAAGAGGACGGACTGTAGTTTCTTGTATGTGTGTTTCAGATTCAAAGGTTGAAACAGGGACTCGTGGCACGTCGTACAAGTTCGCTCTATTGAACCATTCTAAAAGCAAGTCACTGTGGGAGATTTCACATAACGCTTCCTTGGAGAATCCAATTTGGCTCATACTTGTGGCATTGGAAAGAGGACACAGAAGGCTACTACAGGTAGCACTTTCAGAATTGGATGATCCGAAATTACAGAGATACATCATATTCAATATCAGGCTTCTATAAAGTGAAAAAAGGTGTGTAGTTTTTTTTTTTAATTTTTGTGTAAGCTTGGTTTAACGGAATTCAAAGGGCATAGTAAAGCATTATTATCAGTAACTGATGCCCCGAGGAAAGAAAATGCAAACACCTAGTAAGGAACCTGAAAGCTCTAGCATCACTCATGAAGAAGAGGAAGAAATTCTACATGATATATCAAAATTACAAGAACAAGTGCAACAAATGTCACGCTCACAAAAGCTAACAGAAGCTAAGGTAAATGGCGTGGAATCTAAGATAAAGGGCATGGAAGCTAAGATGGAGGATTCGATGGAAAATTTGAAGATAGATTTGAAGACAGACATGGAAGAATTGAAGAAGTTGCTACAAGAAAGGGTCACTAATGGTGAAAAGGTAGTAAAGGAAACTCATGATGAGAACAAAAGAAATGTTAATCATGATTCCATAGACTCTAATGTTGGATCGAAGACTCACCATGTTCCAGAAATCGATATGAGGAATTTTGATGGCAAGGATCCCGCCACATGGATATTACAGATGGAGCAATTCTTCGATCTCAATAATGTGCAAAACACACAAAAGGTACGTATGGCAACTTTATATTTGGAACCAAATCAGTTTGTATGGTATCAATGGCTTTGTTCTCATAAACAATTTATCACTTGGGCAATTTTTACGGAAGAATTGATAGCACATTATGAGGATACAAAAAGCAACACTTTTTTTAGCCAATTGATAAGTCTCAAACAAAAGGGTTCAATAATGGAGCACATTGAGGAGTTCCAAAAATTGAACATAAGGGTAAAAGATATTCCAGAGGAGCATAGGATTGATGTGTTCATAGGGTCTTTAAAGGATAATATCCAACATGATGTGCGCCTTTGGGAACCTGATTCATTAGAGAAGGCATTCAGGTTAGCAAGAAAAATGGAAAGCAAAATTATGGCAACTAGGAAGCATACCATTCACAACTATAAAGACGGAAATGTTGTTGCCCATAGTCTTCCACAAACTACAAGGTTGACACCACAACAATTGGAAGAAAAAAGAGCAAAAGGGCTTTGTTACAATTGTGATAGCAAATACACAAAAGGTCATAAGTGTGCTGTGAAGAAATTATTCTACATAGATTTTGAAGAGGAAGAAGAAAAGGAGCAAGAAAGGTCAAAAGAAGAGGATATATTCCAGGAACAAAGCCTAGATGAAGAACAAATAAATCCGACCATATCTTGTAAGGCATTGGCGGGAATTACCACTCCTCAAACCATCAAAATAGAAAGACAAATCAAGAAGAAAAAGGTAATAGTGTTGATTGATTCAGGAAGCACCCACAATTTTATTCATTGTAGGGTAGCAAAAGAATTGAATTGCTTCCTATATCCAGCACCAAAGTGTCAAGTGATGATTGCAAATGGAGGAACAATAAATTGTTCTGGAAAGTGCCATAATATCAAGCTATCCATGGGAGAATATGTATTGACTAGCCCAATGCTTTCCATTCCAATGGGAGGTGCTGATGTTGTACTAGGAGTCCAATGGCTACAATCCTTGGGTACAATAGCTTTTAATTTTCAAGAACTTTTCATGAAATTTTCTGTGGAAGGAAAGGAAGTTGAATTAAGGGGTATTGCAGGGAAACCAGGAAAGATAATCAGCTCTAATGGCATGACAAAGCTTCTAAAAAAGGAGCAAAGAGGTGTAATTGCACAATTATGTTCGCTAGATGTTTCCACATTGGAATCATCTATTTCTCCAGATCTCCAAAAAGTCCTGGACAATCATTCCAAGGTATTTGAGACTCCCAAAGGTCTCCCACCTATGCGTGATCATGATCATGCTATTCATCTGATTCCAGGAAGTGTTCCTCCAAACATCAGGCCGTACAGATATCCATATGTCCAAAAAAGTGAAATTGAACGTATGGTTGCAGAAATGCTAGAGGCTGGTATAATTCAACCGAGTCAAAGTTCTTTCTCAGCTCCAGTAGTATTGGTGCACAAGAAGGATGGATCATGGCGGATGTGTCCAGATTATAGGGAGCTCAACAAGCTCACTATTAAAGATAAGTTCCCCATTCCTGTTATTGATGAATTACTGGATGAATTGCATGGATCAATTTACTTCACCAAGTTGGATCTTCGTTCGGGATAATATCAAATTAGAATGAAGATTGAAGACATTCCGAAAACGGCATTTAGAACTCATGAGGGTCATTATGAATTTTTGGTCATGCCTTTTGGCCTTACCAATGCACCTTCAACATTTCAAGGTTTGATGAATTCAATTTTCAAACCATTCCTTAGAAAATTTGTGTTAGTATTTTTTGATGATATACTAATCTACAGCAAGTCTTGGAAGGATCATGTTGAACATGTTGACAGGGTGTTACAACTATTGGAGGAGAAACAATTATATGCAAAAAGATCCAAATGTTTCTTTGGAGTCCAGGAGGTGGAATATTTGGGTCATATTGTATCTCATGAAGGAGTTAAGGTAGACCCTAGCAAAATTAAAGCCATTAAGGAATTTAAAATCCCCACATCCATAAAGCATCTGCGAGGATTTCTTGGGTTGACAGGGTATTATCGCAAGTTTGTTAAGAATTATGGGAGAATAGCAGCACCTCTAACAACATTATTGAAGAAAGATTCATTTTCATGGACTTCGGAAGCAACAAAGGCCTTTGAACATCTTAAAGAGGCAATGTGCCAAGCACCGGTCTTAGCTATGCCGGACTTCACAAAAACCTTTATTGTGGAATGTGATGCTTTAGGAAATGGAATTGGTGTTGTTCTAATGCAAGATGAAAGACCCATTGCTTTTGAAAGTCGTCCAATCAAGGGAAAGTTTTTAAGAAAACCTATTTATGAGAAGGAAATGTTGGCAATACTCCATGCACTTAAGAAATGGCGACCCTACCTAATGGGAAGACACTTCAAGGTAAAAACGGATCATGATAGCCTTAAATACTTTTTAGAACAAAGATTATCCTCTGAAGAGCAACAAAAGTGGGTCACAAATATGTTGGGTTATGACTTTGAAATCATCTACAAAAAAGGGAAGCAAAATGTGGTGGCAGATGCACTCTCAAGAAAGGATGAGGATGTGGAAGCATTGTTGTGTGCCATTTCTATTATCCAACCAGATTGGATAAACGAAGCAAGGGAGGAATGGAAGAATGACGAAGAAGTGTGGGCACTTATTCAAAAGCTACAACAAGATTCCAGTACTTCTGATACATTTAGCTGGAAAAATGATTCGTTATGGTACAAAGATCGCTTATACCTCTGTAAGAATTCCCAGCTAAAACAAAAGATTCTTATGGAATTGCACACTTCTCCCTTAGGAGGGCACTCAGGATTTTTAAAAACTTACCACAGGGTTAAGAAGGAATTTTTTTGGAATGGCCTTAAATCAGATATTCAAAAGTTTGTGGCGGAATGTTTGGTTTTCTAGCAAAATAAAGTTGAAACAATTAAGACACCAGTTCTATTACAACCTTTATCCATTCCAAGCCAACGTTGGGAGGAGGTTTCAATGGATTTTATCACAGGTTTACCCAAGTCTGAGGGAAAGAGTGTCATCATGGTGGTAGTTGACAGACTTACCAAGTATGCACACTTTTGTGCATTATCACATCCATTTAAAGCCAGTACAGTTTCTACTGCATTTATGGAAACAGTTCAAAAGCTACATGGAAACCCAAAGATTATTGTAAGTGACAGAGATCCCATTTTCACTGGAAATTTTTGGACAGAATTATTTTCTTGTCTTGGTACTCAGTTAGCTCATAGCTCATCTTATCATCCTCAATCTGATGGGCAAACTGAGATAGTAAACAAATGTTTGGAAGGATATCTTCGTTGCTTTGTATCTGATAAACAGACACAATGGGTCAAATGGTTGCCTTTGGCTGAATGGTGTTATAACACTTCCTTCCATACAGCAACAAAAATGACCCCATTTATGGCACTTTATGGGTATCAACCACCATCCATCACATCATATTTAAGAGAAAATTCTAAGGTTCAGGCAGTGGAACATCACATCGAACGTCAGCAACAAGTCCTCCAACTCTTAAAGGATAACCTCGTGTTGGCACAAAATAGAATGAAACAACAGGCAGATCAACATGGCAGTGAAAGAAGTTTTGATGTAGGTGATTGGGTATTCCTACGGCTACAACCATATAAGCAAATGTCCCTAAAGCAAGCTAAGAAGGATAATAAATTATCACCAAAGTATTATGGTCCGTACAAGGTGTTGCAAAAGATTGGTACTATGGCATACAAATTGGAGCTTCCTGCAGCTTCTCGATTGCACCCAGTTTTCCATGTTTCATGTTTAAAGAAGGTTATAGGTGACAAGCTCCCAATTCAAACAATATTGCCAGAACTTGACGAGGAAGGAAAAATTATATTGGAACCGGAAGCAATCACAGAAACAAGAACTCGACAGCTACGAAATCGATCAATTTCAGAGTATCTTATCAAGTGGAAGAACTTATCCGCTGAAGATTCCACATGGGAGGATGAGAATTTTATGCAGAAGTATCCAGAACTACTCAAGCGTTGAGGACAACACTTTTTTGAAGGAGAGGGGCATGTTGGGTCCCTATAATACTAGTGATTACCCCATTACTATTGTAGTTATACCCCCTATTTATATTGTTGTGCCCCTATTACCCCCATATTGTTATTTCTGTGCCCCATAGAATCCCTCTATTGTTATTTTTGTGGCTTTATATTATTATTGTTAAGTCAGCTGGATTATATTGTGACTCCTTAGACTCCTATATATAGAAAGGAGGTTTTGTCATTTGTATCATCCAAGAATTGTTCATTTATGTAATGTAAAGGAGGTTGCCCCCTCGAAGAGGCTGAATTCTAAGGCGTGGATCTCCCTTTTCTATCTTTTTGTGAGCTGGTTTCATAACAATTTATTTGATAACTTCTGTACCCTAGCCACAACATTTTTAACCCATTTTCAGTTACCCATAAGGTACGAAATGGGAACAGAGCTTCTTACCAATTTCAAGCAAACGACAGCCACTCACATATCCGATCATATTCGTGAGTGGCGACATCGTCATAGAATGGTAAAAACATATGTTCCTGATCAGCTGTTGGCTGAATGGTTTATTAAGTCATTGTTACCTTCTATTACAGAAGATGTGGCAAAGGGAGGAGTCGTCACTGAAGAGCAAGTAATTCCTCGTGTGCAATATTTAGAATTGATCTATACTCAGTTTGGCATGCTCTACGATAAAATCCCTGATGCTCCTAGACCAAAATTTTATGTTCCTCGCTCTCCTAAATCAAACAAAGACTCTCATGCGGGGGACGGCGTGATAGGAACGACCAGCACAAAAATCGTAAAGGCTAAGTCGAAAAAGGCCCGTACGGTTTTAGGTCAAAATTCAAATGAAGAACTTCTCACCTCGGAAGTAAATTTTGTATCGACTGACAAAGGCAAAGAAACCAAGCAACCAACAGGCAAGAAGAAAAAGAAAGGGAAGAAGAAAAAACAGGAGGATTCATCCCCTGAAAAATCTTCTACAAACCCTTCTGGAGATAGGAAACCAAATCGTCCATGCCTAATATGTGATGAGGATCATTGGAAAAGAGAGTGTCCGTATAAAGCTGAGCTTAGAAAAATCTTCAAGAATTCAAAAACCTTGGCAGTATTGACTGATCCGTTTCCAAATCTAGGAACAAATCTGGTTGCTAGTAACAAGGCTTCCCCGTCCCAAGTGCTAATGTTGTCAGTTTTGAAGCAACGAAACGATGCTTTGATATCAACAAGGAATAAAGATTACGAGAATCCACAACTGTCGGACAACAAGGCCAATGATCAACCCAGTAGTTGAACAACAACTTCGACCGAAGTTGTGCCACCCATCATACCTGAACTAACGATAAAACTGCCAAAGGAAGTAGTACACAAATCAACATTTAATCCTCGTGCCAGAGCAGCATAGCATTATAATATAGTAGAGGATCTAGCCCAATCGCCATCCACTATGTCGATACTTGAGGTACTGTAAAATTGCCCCTCCCAAAAGCAGGGTTTATTGTCAGCAATAGGTGGGATTGACCCAACGGATTCTAATCTTGTGCCCTTTAATCACAAAGGATATGACCCTCAGTTACCAGGTCAACTAGCTTTCCTCATTCAGGTGAAAGCCTCAACAAAACTGTTCATCGGACAATTATGGATGAGGGGGCACCTACATGTATTATGTCAATGAGTTGCTCGAAAACTTTAGGATCTCCACCCTTGTCACGATCTTCGATGACATTAAAAGAATTTGATGGATGAACATACACCCCATATGGGATTTTAAGTAAATTGAAAGTTGAATTGGGGGGAAAGACAGTAGAAATAGATGTTGAAGTAATTGACGGAAACCTCGATTACAACATCCTACTGGGAAGGCCATGGATATATGCTATGGCTACCGTTGTGTCGACCTATTTCAGGAAGACTGCATTTCCCTTTCAAGGAGGAATTACAATTGTCGACCAAAAAACATTCCTCCCCAACAGTTCACAAGTTACGGGAAGCATTCTGATGATCCACAAAAGCCCTCATTCGCTTCAAAATATCGGAGTAGGCCTACTAAAAGACCGTATATTAATGGGGACTTTTTCCCTACCGCCTCCAATCAATCTGGCGGAAGTGGCAATGGTGGGAACCTACAATATGATATCTTCTATACAAAAGATCTTTGAAAATGATATTAACATGGAACATCTCTAGGTAATGCCTCCAAGCCCAATGGAAATCTTGTAGCAATCAATGTTTTCGGCATGGGAGGCAAACCCAAATCAACACTCATCAAGCGTTTGGATAGATAGGTCTAAGGAATAGGTACCCCTTCAAATCCTTGGTCACAAGTACATTATACAGATGAAGGAATTTTTTTGTCAATGATGATTGACGGGGCACCATGGGAAGATTACCACCATCGTTCCCACCTTCTGGATTACGAAGAAGATACTCCTAGTGACCTTCATCAACCCTCAATTTTTTATTTTCTATCAAACACTATAAACACAGTGGATTCTGTTGACACCTAATCTTCATGATTGGGGGAATTTGTAAATAAATAAATCAGGAATGTGAAAAGTCATCGGGAGATGAACTGTACAATCACTCCTAATGTATATCACAATAAAGTACCTATGGGATTAATAAGATGAATCAGTTTTTTCTGCCTTTGGAGAGTTACTACCTGGCCTGACATGGTATTAGAGCCAGTTCTAAAAATAGTTGTAACTCCCCTCAGTTTTGCTATTGTGGGTTGTATGATAGCCTGAGCTCTGTCCTCAAACGCCTCTGTCATTCTGTCCACTAAGCGCTGCTCTGCCTTTGTCCTGAAATAATTTTCCACTGCCATATTCCATTCTGTCCTGATGATGGCCTGTCCGAGCTCATTTCGCTCTCTGCGCTTCTATGCTAAAATCTATGTCGAAACTCTGCAAATCTCGTTCATTCTTGAATACATCTGTTGAAGTGCGTCACTACATGTTATGCTGAAGGGGTCGTATTGTTGTGTTGATACATTTTGTTTGGAGAGAGAGACATTAGTGTGAGAGCCTGGTAAAAACTTGGAGGTGTTGTGGTGTTTGGATGATCGGATGGGAAGACCTGAATACTCCCTCTGTCTGTTCTCGCTATCCTTGTAGGTGAACTATTGCGAGCAACGGGAGATCTTGAAGATGACTGCGAACTATTAGGTGAGCAAGGCTGAAGGGCTTCGAGCGGAGACAAAAAGACATCGAGCCTACTGCATTGTTCGATTCCATTGGCATTGTCATCAATTTTGGCTGTTGTCACTACGTCTTGAACGCCGAACAGCGATTGAGGAATTTTTTCAATTCTAAGTGGCATTAATGCTATTGCTTCAGGGGTTGCGTCATCCATTTCTGTAGTCATCTGCTCCTGCATACCCGAAGATAATATAGCCGTTGGTTTCTGTAAGTTAAATTCTTCACCAGAACTTGCACTTTGCCCTTGCTCCGAATTCAAACTGTCATGTATCCCTGAATTATTGGGTTCTGAGCTTGCAGTTAAAACCTGTTCTACTCTAAGCGGATTCCAAAACTGGCTGTCTGGGCTGGACAACGTTTCTGCAAAGAGGATAAGTGGATTGCGAAAGAATCCACCTGTCAATACAATGTACATGAAAAATATGCTCGCATTTGGGTAGAAGCCGGACTTCCTCATCCTTCGGTCGCACTGTATTAAACTGGACTTACTTAAATACGTTGTTCCATATTACCTAAATACATTGTTCTATACATATATAATGCTGATATACATTAGTTCGTTGTTGCTCTTGGCTCCGGCGTTTGGCTCCCACGTTGTATATGAATGTTATTAACGTTGAACAATTGGAATGTTGTTGTCGTATTGGAATGTTATTAACGCTCTTGTATTTGGCTCTCACGCTGTCCCCCATATACCACGAAAAAATAATACCTCCATTTTTTAATATATCTGAATACAATTTCACTGTACAACAGTAGAAGTTTTTTTATCAGCAGAAGTTTTTTTTTAACAGTAGAAGTTTTTTTTGCAGAATGCATTCAATCATCTCTATGGTAGGAATAGTTCTCACTGGCAAGGAGAAATATCCTGAATCGTCCCGGATGATAAAACACACCCTCATCTTCAATGAGTTATGGAAAGGAGTGTGTGTCAGCGAAGGAGACAATGACCCAGCACAGCCTACATCAGACAAAGAGCTCGTCATTTGCGAAAACAAGAAGAGCAAATCCTATGCATGAATCATAGCATCTGTAAATGAAGAGGTGAGTCGCCATATTTCACCATATTCAACTGCCTTTGAAGCTTTACAAAAGCTGAAAGAACTCTATGACTCACATTCTGCACTTGAAGTTGTTCAGCTCATGATTAAACTCTTCACTCTTGAACTGAAAAATAATGATCCTATTGCTCTTGCATCTGAAGTAAAGTTTATAATGCATGATATCAAATCCACTAAGGTTGAGCTGGATATCCCTCTTATTGCTTTTCTCAAGGCACTATATCCTACCTACTCCAATTATCTTGAGTCTTTACAAGCAAATCGAAATCTTAAAGATATAACCTTTGACTCTCTTGTGAAAAAGTTTGCTGAAAGAGAGAAAGCCTAGGGAAAGAAGACAGCCCCTAAATCTTCTGAAGAGACTGTGTGCCTTGCTCATAAAGAAAAGCATCCTGCTCAAGATTCTACAAGAGGAAGAGGTGGATGAAGAGGAAGAGGAAGATACTTCAGAGGCGGGGGGGGGGGGCAGACATTCTCAAGGAGAAAAGGCAGATCTGTATTGCATTCGCTGCAAATGAAATGGATCACATTATGCTTCTACATGCAAGCTACCATGGGACAAAATTGAGCAGAAAAGAAACCAGCAGAAAGGTAAAACTGATGATAGAGACAAAGGTAAAGCACCTGAATCCACTCACTATATTGAGGCACAATGTAACATTGGAGTAAATGAAGATTTGTTTAATGCTTCACTTGCTTCTTCGAAAAATGATTGGTTGCTTGATTCAGGAGCAACCTGTCATATGACTCGTAGAAAAGATTTTTTTGAAGATTTCACTGACAATGTTGATGGAGCAGTATATGTTGCAGATCAGTCGAAAGTCAAGCCATCAGGGCTTGGCACAATCAGGCTTAAATTGCCTGGTCTTGAAGACTTTCTTCTGGATCATGTTCTATATCTCCCACAGCTCAAGAGAAGCTTGCTATCCTTGGTCCACATCCACCAGCAAGGTCACTCCATTCATATGTTTGGTGGCAAGCTTGAGGTAAGAAAAGCATCTGACCACTCACTTGTCATGATGGGAATAGAAGAAGAAAGGCTTCTCAAACTGCAAGGAACCTCTGCTCATGCACAACATTTCTCATATATTTCTCATCATGAAGAAGGTACACTTCCATCAAGTTTATTATGGCATGCTAGATTTGGACATTTAAACTATGACAGTCTCCGCTTATTGAAGAAAAATGGTGTTGTTGGTTTGCCTACAATTCCTAGGAAACATAAGCAATGTGATGCTTGCATTCTATGAAAGCATAGCAAACAGTCTTTTCATGATTCACATTCAAGAGCACATAGGAAGCTTGAATTCATTCATTCAGATTTATGTGGTCCAATGCCCGTTCCTTCTGCAAATGGAAATAAATATATCATGACATTTATTGATGATTACACTAGAATGTGTTGGGTTTATTTATTGAAGAACAAATCTGATGCCTTTCAAACATTCAAGAATTTTCATAAATGGATTGAAAATGATGCACAATCTCATATTGGGTCTATTCGCACTGATAATGGAAAAGAATATACATCAAATGAATTTGAAAACTATCTTCGCCAACATGGGATCAAACATCAAACAACTGTGCCTTATAATCCCCAATAGAATGGTGTAGCTGAAAGAATGAATAGAACAATCTTGAATATGGTACGATCCATGCTTTTCTTCAAAAATGTAAAGATAATGTTTTGGGTTGATTCCATTCTATGTGCTGCATATATAAAGAATAGATGTCCATCTAATGCTATAAGAAACAAGACTCCTTATGAATTGTGGTATGGACATGTTCCTTCGGTAAAACATCTCAGGATCTTTGGTTCCACCTGTTATGCTTTGATACCAAAGGTTTTAGAAACAAACTTGGTGCTAGAAGTCGAAGTGTATCTTCCTGGGGTATTCAAACACCTCCAAAGCATACCACCTCTATGATGAAGTAAATAAAAAGTTTGTTGTATCTAGAGATGTAATTTTTCTTGAATCATCCAAATCTGACAATGTTGCTGAGCGGCAACCTGATCGCTTGGATAGATTCACAAAAAGGAAATCATTTCAAGAGTTTGATAATCAGATTGCACATCTTGAAGGGGGGATTCCTATACTAGAACAACATGTGGAATCGTCTTCTGAAGAACAATCTCCTCTGCATGAAACTCCAACAATGGATGATGCTTTAAGTGATGTAATTGATATAATTGGGAGACTCAATCTTGATTCAGTCCCAACTCAATCAACAGAACAGCTTGGACCATCTCAAAAAGGTCCCCCAAAGTGGTTGACAAAGACACTTGAAAGTGTTCATCCTGATGAAATTGGAAAAACAGGAACCAAAAACTCAAACCAACAAAATGGAGGTGATATAGATGACTCTAATTCACCTGTTGATATGGATGTTACTTATGATTGTGAATTGAACTTGTCTACAGATTTTGAACCAACTTCTTTCAAAGAAGCTGCTTCTCATAATGAATGGAAAGAAGCGATGCAAAAGGAGTATGATTCCCTCATAAAGAATGGCACTTGGAAGCTGGTTGATCCTCCATTTGGAACCAAACCAATTGGCTGCAAGTGGGTCTACAAGAACAAGTATAAAGTTGATGGCTCACTTGACAAGCACAAAGCTAGGCTTTTGGAAAAAGGTTTTTCACAGAAGGAAGGGGTCGATTATGAGGAAACTTTTTCCCCCACAGCAAAATGGGCCACCATCAGGACACTCTTTGAACTAGCAGCTCAAAACGGTTGGAAAGTCCATCAAATGGATGTAAAAACTGCATTCTTGAATGGAGATCTAAAAGAGAATGTTTTTATGTCCCAGCCTGAAGGATTTGTTGTGAAAGGACATGAACATAAAGCATGCAAACTTGTGAAGTCCTTGTATGACCTCAAACAAGCACCGCGAGCCTGGTATGAAAAACTAACTGAGCATCTTCTGAAACTCAACTTCAATCATTTTCATCTTGATGATGAAACTTTACTTGTCAAGAAAGTTGGCAAAACAATTGTGTATATTGTGGTATATGTAGATGATCTTTTAATGACAGGGAACAATGAAAGCTACATTGCATCCATAAAGAAGGAATTGGGGAAAAGTTTTGAAATGACTGATTTGGGCTATGTTCATTACTATCTTGGCATTGAAGTAACCCAACATCCAAAATCCATATTTCTTTCTCAAAAGAAATACATTGGAGATTTGTTAAATAGATTTGGCATGACAAAATGCAATCCTCTTTCTACTTCAATGGAACAAAACTTAAAGCTCACATCTATTGAAGGGAAGGAATTTGAGGATGCAACAGAGTATAGACAACTTGTAGGAAGTCTCATATACCTCACTACTGCCAGACTAGACATTTCATTTATTGTTGGAATCCTCTCCAGGTTCATGCAAAAGCCTTGTGAGGGACATTGGTCTGGTGCAAAAAGATTTCTAAGGTACTTGAAGGGAACTCAAGACCTTGGAATCAAGTATACACAGGTGGACGACTTCAACTTGATTGGATACTCTGATTCAGACTTCGATGGAGACAAAGAAACTGGGGTATCTACTTCAGGATATGCTATGAGTCTTGGATCAGGAGCTGTCTCATGGAGATCATGCAAACAATCAGTTCCAGCAGATTCCACAACAGAAGTAGAATACATGGCAGCAGCTGAAGCAATGAAAGAAATTGTGTGGCTCAGGAAAATTCTTGAAGATTTTCAGGTAAAACAAGTACAATCAACTCCACTCATGATTGATAACACCTCTGCAATAAAGTTGGCCAAGAATCCAAAGTTCCATGATTGAACAAAGCATATCAATACTAAATATCATCTGATTCGACATCATGTTGAGGCCAAAACAATCCATCTCCGTCATTGTTCCACAAATGAGCAAATTGCAGACATCTTCACCAAAGAACTTGGAAAGGAAAATCTTGAACGATTCAGAATGATGCTTGGACTCACCAACATCCCTTTAGATTAAGGGGGGAATGTTGGCACCTAATCTTCATGATTGGGGGAATTTGTAAATAAATAAATCAGGAATGTGAATAGTCATCGGGAGATGAACTGAACAATTACTCCTAATGTATATAACAATAACCTACCTATGGACTAATCAGACGAATAAGTTTTTTCTACCTTTGGAGAGTTACTGCCTAGCCTAATAGATTCCAAGCGAAACTTTTCCAATATTGAAGAGACTATCACCATAAATATCTCAACCAAAATAGATGTTGTAGAGAATGTTCATATCGGCAAATCTTGTTCTCCTTCAGAATTGGAAATATATAACGCTCTTTGTCGTGAATTCAGAGATGTCTTTGCTTGGTCGTATGATGAAATGCCAGGCATTGACTCGAGCATAGTTGAACACGAAATTAAGATGTATCTAGATGTCAAACCAGTACGACAACAACTACGACAGGTGCACCCCAAGAAGGCCATTGCCATCAAGGCCGAAGTTGAAAAACTTCTCCCTGCTGGTTTTATTTACCCGGTTCCTCTAACCAATTGGGTATCGAATATTGTTCCTGTAATGAAAAAACAAGGAACGATTAGAGTGCGGGTCGATTATAGGGATGTAATTCAAGCTTGTCTGAAGGAAAACTACCCTACACGCTTCATTGACCAGATAATTGATGAATGCACCAGATGTGAAATATTCTCATTTATGGGTGGATTTTCTAGGTATAATCAAATAAATATTTGCCCACAGGACTAGTGAAAGACTGCATTTATTTGTCTGTGGGGCACATTTGCATATCGCAATCTACCCTTTGGTTTACAGCACACAGGGGCAACATTTCAAAGGGAAATGAATTATGAATTCCATGACATCAAAAACATCGTTCAACCATATCTCGATGATCTTCCAGCTCATTTGCGAAAGCGGACTGATCATCCGTAGCATTTGAGAGAGATATTTCTACGTTGTCGACACTACAAGGTACAACTCAATCCACAAAAAAGTGTGTTATGTGTCGGTTTTGGTCGTTTACCTGGCTTTGTGGTCTCAGAAGACGGGATTTGTCTCGACCCATGTAAGGTTCAGGCAATCATCGATTTGCCTCCACCTTCAAATTTGCTTCAGATTCAGAAACTCCAAGGGAAAGAAAACTTTCTGAGAAGGTTCATTCCAAATTACGCCGAACTTGCTAAAGGTTATACTCGTCTATTGAAAAACGAAGTACCCTTCATCTGGGATCAGGTCACATAAGCTTCCTTTGATGCTTTAAAGGAATCCCTAATAAAAGCATCATTAATGTGCGCTCCTGATTATCAAAAAGACTTTAACCTGTATCTGGGTGCAGCGGATACGACCATCGCAATGGTTTTAGTTCAAGAAGACAATGGAATTGAAAATCCTATATATTATTTAAGTAGAAAATTAAATGATACAGAAAGCAAGTACTCCTACGTTGAAAAGCTAGCTCTCGCAGCTGTTCATGTGATATAGAGATTTCGACACTATATCCTCTTTCGAAAAACTACCATTCTATCATATTGCAACCCCATGACTTATGTATCGTCGCGACAATTGCTGGGGGGAAAAATAATCAAAATGGATAGAAATTCTACAAGAGTTTGATCTAGAATTTATAAAATCCAAATCAAAGAAATCCCTGGTTTTCACAGAGTTACTATGCGATCTCCCATCGTCGTCCAACGATGCAACATCAGAAGAAACAATCGTGTACAAATCTTTGTTTTTGATATCTTCAAGCAATCCATGGTATGGAGACATAATAATCTATCTCCAAACCCAAACATATAGGTCTAATACCTCCCGCTCGGAACAATGACGCATTCGATACCAAGAAAAAGACTACATGATCGTCGGTGATACACTTTATCGTCGTGGTGTCGACACAGTTCTGAGGAGATGCCTCACCCACGAGGAGGCCGAAAAAGTCCTTAATGATTGCCATTTAGGCGCGTGTGGGGGGAATCAATCTAGTTACGCTACAGTGCAAAAGATTTTACGAGCAGGATACTTCTGGCCAACAATTTTCAAAGATTGCATAACCACAGTCAGAAGTTGCCATGCATGTCAAACCTTTGATCAGAAAACTAGAATACCACCCGCACCTCTACAATTGGTAGTTGTTGCTGGGCCATTTGCCAAATGGGGCATAGATTTCATGACATGTAACCCCACCTCGGCTGGGGCTCAGGGGTATATTATAGTCATAGTAGACTATTTTACCAAATGGGCCGAGGCGATGCCTACATTAAACAACAGCGTCAAAATGGTTGCCCTCTTCTTTTTCAATCATGTAGTCTCCAGATTTGGCGTTCCACAAGCCATAGTCACAGATCATGGATCACATTTCTGCAATCACATGATGGTTTAATTGGCTGCCAAGTTAGGACTGTCCCATGACAGCTCTACTCCATATTATCCGCAGGCCAACGGAAAAGTTGAGGCAATCAACAAGGCCCTGAAGCAGATGCTACAAAGGATGATTGGAGCCCACAAAAGGAGTTGGCACCTGATTCTGTACTCAACCTTGTGGGCATACCGGACATTGGTGAGGAATCCAACCGGGTTTACACCCTTTCAATTGGTGTATGGCCTGCAAGCAATCTTACCGGTTCAGTGTGAAATCTCGTCCCTCAAACTCGCAGTTGGCCTTCTCCCCAGAACTTCAAAAGAGGAGGCTCATTTCTTGGAACTAATCCAATTGGATGAAACTCGTTGTGATGCCATTTTGGCTAACGAAGCCCATAAGAAACGAGTCAAGGCACAGTTCGACAAGAATTTCAAACCCCGTGTCTTCTCAGAAGGTGACCTAGTCTTACTTTACAACCAGGAATCTGACAAATTAGGAGCAGGTAAGTTCAAATACTTATGGATGGGACCCTATATTGTTAAACATGTATTAGCAAAAGGAGCCTATGAGTTAGTAGATTATGATGGAATTCCACTGGCGCAACCTCGCAACGGGTTGTACCTTAAGCGTTACTATGCTTGACTCAAGATAGTAACCCCTATGCTTTTGTTACATTTTTGTTTTCACTAAGGGTAATTGTTTTGGTTAAAGTGATCCGCTTTTACGTTTATTGCAGATGTCGGACCTATTGGAACCATTTGTTGGATATGCCAACGGAGCGAGTCGTAATTCACGAAACCTATCTTCTGCAACTTGGGCCATCTTCGATCAAAGCGGCAAGTTAGTAAGTTTCAGAGGGGTATGTATTGGTCCATCAACGAACAATATTGTTGAATACAACGCGTTGATAGAGCTCCTTTCTGATGCCATTATGCATGGCATACGCCGACTAGTCGTCAGGCTAGACTCATAGCTTGTCATCCTACAGCCTACTGGTATCTACTCCGTATGGGATCCAGGTATCTATTGCATGTTCCTAAAGGTCAAGATTTTGGAAAGGTGGTTTGATTCTATTCAATATCAGCATATTTCCAGAAACTTAAACACATTAACGGACTCATTGCAAAATTATGTGTTAGATAGACATTTGCAACATTCATGAAAGAAGCGTTTCATCGAACATTTGCATCAAGATCACGTAACTCAACCAAAATACAGCTCCTAAAATAAAAAATATATATAATTGTTTAGGGTTCATACATAATGCTCTGTAACTAGGACAAAATTCGTGAAATGACCCAAAACTCAAAATGATAGGGGGCACCCTAGTTTAATGATGTTGGTGATAACAAGTCACCACCTATGCAATCATGCGTAAAAGCCTAGACCATTGACTCGACACGCCAGTAGTATGTCACTACAACCTCAGGGGTAGCCCGTCGGTCCTCACGTCCAGAATACCAAGAGTGAGACCCTTGACCTAATCCTACAATTCTGAAAGAGTCTTGGCCACATCAAGGTTGCGAAGGATAGCCCTTCCCACTACCTCTCCTACTAAAGCAGTAGCTAGTACTCTCAAACGTACTACTAGCCGAACTGGTTCAATATCCGCATGAGCACGAGTTTTGATTAGTCCAAATAATAATAAAGCACAAGAAAATTATAAAAAGAAACGATGAATAGAGATATGGTCAGAGAATTTACCGATAACACCCCACTGCTCACCAGCGGACAACACCAAATCCGGGTCACACCGAAAATCCATACCAGCATATGGATACTCGGAAAAAACCATCTCTTGACGATTGAACCACTCGAAGAAGGTATCAGAAAAGGAAACCTGGGACTGACCAGCATGTCGGGCCATAAGGTTGACCCATCTCTGCATCCGTGGCTCAGTCGGTGGAGGTAAGCCAAGTGAAATGTACTGCAGCTGCATCAATGGGATCTTTTCCAAGACGAAGGAAGTCAAAATAGAACCATAACCGAAGTTCTTCAATTTTCTATTTTTTACCTTGGTTAGTTGTTCTTTCATCATAGGGAGTACTACGTCACACCAGTTGAACACCTTTGGTTCAAGGCATTCCAAGACGTACTGCATATAGGACCTGTTAGCCACGTGAAGTGTCACACTACCAACCAGTCTAGAAAAAGTGAACAGAATGGTCCTCAAGGAACGGTCATTGACATCTTGGATATTGATCTTGCCGTCCCTACTCGGCTAAGATCCTTCTCTGCAATACCAGCGAATATAATCTCTCACGGATTCACCCCCAAGGGCGGAACCTGATAATGAAAGAGGGGCATCACACCTCAATAAACCGGTCAAAAAATAGATGTCCACGACAGTCAAGGGGATAGACTTGCCTCTGATATGAAACACCTGGTTGGTAGGATCCCATGCATCGAGAAGATATTGCAACAAGTTGATTTGTTGCCTCATGCTAGAGATGCGGAAAAACTTGAACAAGCCACAATTTCGTAGTGCAGCTACCGTAATCGGATCATGTAAAGCAAGCATGTCCTCTTCTTCATGCTCACGTTCTCGCCATGTAACAACCATTTTTCTTCGATAAATCTCTGCAGAACAAGCAAGAGAGGAGTCAGGGTCCTGATTTGGCAAAAAAAGGCAAAAATTCCATGAGAAAACAATGCAAAAACTTCCCTTCTCATGCCCATCACACCCCCCATCAGTTTACTGGGTGAGATGGATACTAGACTGGCCAATGGCCAAGCTAGTATGCATCTCACCTTTCGATATAGAAAGGGTGTGGCGGAGCTAGGGTGAATTTTTCAAATCCCATAGGCTCAGAAAAACAGGGAAACATGCACAAAATTCAAAAAGGAAGGAATGCAACTGAAGAGCTCAGGTTTAGTTCCTACCTGGTCCAGACGGCGCCAAAAATCATCCACAGAATCTCTCAGAATCAGCTGGTAGAAATCAAGGGGTAAAAGTATCTCCAAAGCTCCAACAAACCAAAGTTCAAATTAAATGGTAAAATGAGGGGTAAAAAACCACTTTTAAATTACTTTTTATCTAATTCGAGTAAAATATTAGTGTTTTGACTCATTTTTGAAACATATATTGTTCATTTCTAATCGGTTTGATGAAGAAATTGGGCAGGCAGTATAACCTTTGAAGGAACAAAGTGATTAGAAGTGAAAGTAAATTAATGAACATTATCACAAGCAGTTTTTATGTGGAGTTCAGGCTCGTTAAAAATTAAACATAAGCAATGAGCAAATGTTTCCCCTAGAGTTTAAGCTCATTAACAAATGAACCAATTTCCGGTAAATAACCATTGTGAATGCATTATCATCAACTTTTGAGCCCTGGTCGTGTTCTCATCATCACCTCCACTCTGTTTCAGCTGATCATTCACCTCCATTTGATTATTTACCCCTTTTGAGGAACAGGTGTGAAGAGTGATCCTGTTAGCCATCCTTATGACACTGCTGTGATTGGAAAATTCCAAACCTTACTTGGAATCAGCTGCTACCTGAAATTATCACTCATTCCTCAAAAATGAGTCTCCTTTAAGCTCTTTTCACCTGACTTGTAAAATATGAAAAGATTGCCGAGTGATTGGCCTCTCCAATTCGTTAAAGCGACTGGAAGTGTTATCCCTCCTCTAGATTTTAATCTTTTTGGACCTGAGGGATTATTACACAAAAAGATCGAGCACTTGTTTCTTTTGGCTCATTAAAATTACCAAAAATTCATCACTTTCGTATTATTTTATACTTTTTCAGACCTAAGGGATTATATGACAAAAAAGGATTATTGGAGTTTCCTTTACGTCCACAGTCTCTAAAATTGAAAAGGACCAAGTTATCTTTGTCATTAAACTCTTAAAACTGAATAGCGACAAACTGGTCCATACAGACAAGAATGAGTTTCACTGTCGCTAGGATCGTTAAAGCATAGTGACAGGTTTGCCTGAAGGGAAAATTATAGAACAAGCATATGTTATCCTCCTCAAGCTTGACAAAAATAAAGAGGTACTAGTCAGCAATGACTAGGGAAAAATTGGGAAGAAAACTTGAAGAAACTTTATTGGTAGCAAGTCGCTCTTGAACATGGCACTTTCACTCCGCATCCGAGTTGGGTTGGGTTGTTCTGTTCACTGGTCATATCACCGTTGGTCCACTGCACCATCCATATTTGGGGTTAACACTACCAATCCATGTTAGTGTCACCGGTATGTTCAAGAGAATTTGCTCAGAGAATTCACCTATTTCTCATCCACTGCAATACATTCGCACTCCATTCTTTCATAACCGCCACCCTGAACCCTATATCATTAGATCGTTTTCACCTCCAAAATCATTTACTCCATTCCATGTCGTAGATGTGGGATTCATTAAGACCCTCCTACGATGGGTCACTTCTTGTCGACATCGGCTCATTATCCAAGAAGTCTACTTAGGAACAACCTTTTCAGTACTTTGAAGCTTGCATGCCTCAATGGCAAGTTTCTCACTTCCGGCGAGAGGTTTATATCAATTGCCTTCGACCGAAATATTTTGTGTGGTGTTCGATGCCAAGTCCCTTATTCACACCATGCGAATTGTACTGTAGTACCTTGAGGGTCATCATCATTATCGGTGATTCCTCTCGCGCCTGTTAACAACTTACATCATTGGCTAGTAATCACGCGATATCTTTCCATGTTCGACTCCAGAACATCTTTCACATGGATCGAATTGTACTCTGAGTGAAGCTTGGACGAGTTTGAAGACCCTAGATCTAGTTTCATCCATCCGGGCTGCGATATATTCAGGAAAATAAAGATATCAAATGTACATTGTTTCTGCACAGACGATCATCTGAATCAAAGGATGATGACTCTATCAGAATCATCAGTCTCCTGCACAGACGGTTGTCTGTCTCATGTACATGAAAATGAATTTATAAAGCTGATCATTGGAATGGCCTCCTCAGCTACATCATGAAAAATATTATGAAGATAATGTATTGTATTGTATCTTATTACAGGTTTCCTTCCAGCTTGAAAACACTTCGGATCCTCATGATAAAGCATTCTACCCGACATCAAAAGATTAACGACCTCATGCTTTAAGGGGCAACTGTTATAGACATTTTTGGGCACTGCAACCCCAATCATACATGTACATAAACCAAGGGCTCCTAAGTCCCTAAAAGTGTTGTTTCATACCCTAAAAGAACAAGGTCAGCTGATTACATCATCTCCCAGAAGTTCTCCACAAGAAACTGCTCAAAACTGGTCAAAACTAGACCATACAGGTTGCTCAGTGCTAAGGGTGTGATGCATCCCACCTGCCCAGTGTAAAGGGTGCAATGCATACTGAAAAGCCCTTCTATAGGGTGCGATGGGCGAGAGTGGAAAAATGGCAAAGACAGTTTGCAAGGTGGATGATCATAGAATCTTCCAGAAACTTCTCCTATGACACCTGCCTCTCTGAATTCGCCCAGGGATGAGTAAGAGATCATCAATCTCCAAGTGGAATCAAGAACTATCAGAGAGAGGACACTAATCAAAATCCCAGAAGCTAACTCACCCCCCTGCAATCATTTTATATATGGATCCCTAATCCAAGAGATCCAGAGGCTGGAATTTTGTATCTTGTAAGGAAGTGCTATTGGTTTCTTGTTGGAATATCATAGTGTTGGGTGATCTAAGCTTTTCATGAGGTGAAAGAAGGGTTTTCATGGTGGAGGATGATGCTGGGTCAGAACAATTGGTTGTAATCCTCTTTGCTCATTCTTGATATTAATAAAGTTATTCAAGTTTTCCTCCACATTCTTGTATGTTTGATGATATATGCATTTGTGTGGTCAATATATATCTGGTCCTATATTGTTTATGATTGTAGATCTCTATTCTTCGATAGCATTATGTTGCTTTGATTCCCCAGGTTCTCTTTGAGGCTGGGTAGACAGAGGAGAAGTGGCAAAGATCTATCAGAAAGGAGAGGAACCAAGCACAAGACTGAGCTTGGTGTCCTTCATTCCCCTCTTATCTACTTCTCATTAAGGAAAACAAAAGAATTTTTAGTTTGTTTATTTCTAAGATAGCTACCAATCTTAGTGGGACTAGCAGCTCCGAGTGGACACTAGATTTCTCAATAACAAAAAGGGCAAAAAACACCCAAAAGGTTCCCTCTCTACCACGTTTTTGCTACACAAGAAGCAGTCTTGGGAGAATCAAATTTTGGAGAGGCAAATGAGCTCCAAATCAGAAAAATCAAATTGTAACAAAAACTAGACTGGTAGGGCTTTCCAACAAGCCAACTTGAAACTGGTTTGGAAATTGGGAAGGCCTCCAAAACAGACCCTAAAATGGCGCTGCGCATTAAATTTTTGGCACTGCGCATTAAATTGATTTTGCTAGTTTTTTTAAATTTCCATATTTTTCCTAGTTTTCTTGGAAATTGAATTTTTCCACATACCTTGGTAAATGTATGCATGGTAAATGACGTATTTGATGTGAATATGGATGAAAAACACCTCATAGGGTAGATATATCAAGTTTCACATGGTTTTGATGATGAATGAATTGGTTTCCTCAGTTTTAGAGGCAAGTTGTTCCACTGCCTACTTTTGTGTTCCTAGTTTAGATATGGTTGAAACCACCGCTCTTCCCATGGATGCAACCCCTGATAACTAGCATGAGTTGTTTTCTTGCCTATATTATATAAATTTTCAGTCATTTGCAAGGGTTGGACTCTTGTGGAAGCTCTAAACTCTATTGTATATCTCTACAACAGTTTGGCAAGGAATAAAACCAGGTTCCCAACTATTTTTCTGGGATTCTTGTGACAGTGAGTTTATGTATTGTTTCCTCTTTGTAATGAGTTTTTCTTATGTTTCATATGTATCCAAATCTATATTTATCCTCTAAAACTACCATCTCAATCCATTTCTAGTACATAAACTCTTGTCTACCTTGCCCCATAGAACATGACTATATCCCTGAGTTGATTTCTTGGACCCAATATGCCTTCTCCAATTGATCTAGCAATCCAAACCTAAAAAATCAAACCAGAAACCCTAATCTATTATATTTAGCCTAAAATCAACATTAATTTTAGTCATCTCAAGACATAATTGTAGTCATTTTAACTGAGATTGACAAGGAGAGACCCCTCTCCCAACCTAATAGGGCTAGCTACTAGGTTAAGCGTGGTTTGTGGTTATCCTAAGATTTCCTCTCTTCATCCTGAGGTCGATCTAGGCTCTAACACAGTGTGCAGGAGCAGTTATGAAAGTGAAAAGGTGTTCACAAGTTGATTTGGTTAATTTCACCTCATTCATTTCATTCCCCACTACATACTCACTAATTTCCTCCTTTTCCCTCATTTTGTGTTAAAAAACCCTTTTCCCTAGTGTGAAACACATTTCCCCTTGTAATTTCTCTAAAAATCCATAAAACCCCTTTTAATCCTAATTATGGTTTACCCCCGTTTTTCTTAACAAACCTTCGCTATATTCACTTTTCCGATATAACTTTGTTTAACCCACCAGCCTTGGTGTGGTTAAATAAACCCCATCGGAGTTAAACCCCAAGCCCACTAATCGCTGCGCCTACTCCCTTCGTGCATCTTGACCGTGCGATAGCCGTCCAATCACCTGCTCCCAAATCTAATGATCCACAGCCATATCGTATGCTCCCGATCTTCGACCTTTACCTGCCCGAGAGCAAGCCAAATTAGTGGTTTTGCACAGGACCCTTGTGGTTATGTGTCATTCCCAGGTTAACTCGTGTGCACTCAAGAAAATACCACCCCACAGCCAAAAGTGGTGTGATGAGCCTTTGAAACCGCTCCCCGCATATGACAAAACCATCCACCATTCACTTTGTACCAAATTTTAAAAAAGTTAACTGTTTGCCCGTTTAAACGTGAAAACCCTCGTGTTCACTCCTTTTAATCACTTTTTTTCAATCAAATCTATATAACCCTCCTGCGCCACCCTAAGCCTCTGAAACCGATTTAACCACTGTTTACCTCCCTAAAATGCTCTGAACTACATCCACAAACCTTTCAACTCAAATGAATCCATAGTGGCCGTCTCTGTCAACCTGTGTTTTTCTTAACAATTTTTGTATTTTGCAGGTGATTAGCAAAAGACGAGGAGATTGGATAAACAATTATGACACTAGTTAAAAAGTTTTTTACTCCAAGGTTCTCAGGAAATCTATTCAAAAGGCTTCAATTATTAGAAGTTTTTGTACAAATAGAAGATCAGGTTCAAATCAGAGATAGAGCAGAAATAAGTCATTTGCACAGTAAATGTTAAAACAGACAATTTACACAGTTAAAAGATAAAACAGAGGAGGCATATAGAACATACAAATGAAAGACAAAATGGTTAAAGTGTGTCAGATGAAAGGTCATAAGTATGACATCCAGCGTGAATATCAAATATAAAATCATCTTAAAAGGCAAAATATCAGAGACCAAAGCGAGCAAAACCTAAATAACAGGGACAGCAAGCAGAAGTTCAATGGTTGTCTCCATCTTCTTGCATGAGGATATTTCCTTTTCCTAGAATAAATCCTTAAATAGTTTAGGATATTTTCTTAGTTCTATTATTGTATAGATAACTCTCTTCTCAAGAGGTTCAAGGTTCAAACATTGAAACAAGTTCATCATTGAACCAAGTTCATTTTTCACCATTGAACTAGGTTGACCATTGAAAGAGAGTCACTCCTGAAGAAGCATTTGTAAACCTTTGATGTACTAAATTTTCTATACCCTTAATACGAAGCAGAGGATTCTGAATTTAGTTTTACATAGTTTGTGTTTCCTGTAAGTTTTTCTAGTAACAAATTATGTTTTTCTTCATATTCTTATGTCTTACAAAGATACCTAGGTAGGAATAATTGTGTCTTAATTTATTCGTATAAGCTTCTGAAGTGATAATCATTAAGTAGAATGGATTAATGAACTGTCTATTTAATTAGTTCCCTCTAAATAAATAAATCATCAACATATTGTTGTAAGCATAAGCATATTCTCTTGAACCTTCTGAACATCAATCAGAGGTTTTCATACTTATGATTATTTAATTATCTATCTGAGAATTGTGATAATCATATTATTTTTTGTTTTCTACTCACCACTATTCAAACTTTGTCACTGTGTGAAGTCTTATAGTAGACCTCTACTTTGGGATTAACATTATTCAAAAGGTTAGGCTTTACAATGTTACATTTGTTTTATTCGTTGGTCCTCCAAACTTAAGCAAAAACCCCAAAACAATTATTTTAGATGCTCTTGCATTGATAGCTGACCATTATTATCTTAGAGGTACAACAAAATGTTTAACTTATCATCCATAGTAGCCAAGGAACAAATTTTGAAAATTTTGGAGAAATTTGGAATTTTTTTAAAATTTTGTAGGAAAAGGCAGACAGAAGTGCCATGCAGAGGCATGGCCCTTTTTCCTTGGACATCCAAATGAAGTTTTTCCTACATGGATGAGTGCATAATTATGAGTACATGCCAAATCTAAGCCTATTTTTCAATGAAAGCTTCCCATTTTGATAAGAAACTCAAAAAACCTCACCTTTTTCTTGCCTCTGCCACTAAATATAGACTAGCGTGATGCTTCTGAGTAAGGTTGGAAAACTTAAGTTTTGGACAACTTCCCATGGGTCATTTTAAAAAGTTTAAGATGTTCTGGAAACTAGATAGATAAGGTTAGTTTACCATTCTTTCAAATTTCATTTTTGACTTTAGGAATATACCATAAAATGTCTTAAAATAGGAACGACCCTTCTAACAAATTTCCTATTTTGGTGCATGCTGGTGAAACCTTTTCGCTGACTCGTGCAATGCTTCTGGTTTTGGTGCGACCCATTTGATCTGGTAACTTTTTTAGCACTGAATGATGGAAAATTCCAGATATTATCATTTATTAATTTTACTTTAGGTTTCTTATTTGGTTTTTGCCTCACTTTATGAGGAAAATTGTAATTAATTAGGAGATATGCTCTCCTAAACTTTAGCCTAAAATGTGGAAATTGTCTCAACTATCCTAGTTTTAGGTGAAGACTCATCAATGCCAGTTATGATGAGCATTGAATAGAATTTTTGACCTAATGAGATGTCATATGTGGTATTTTCCTATATAATATGGAAGTGAATCATTTTGCAAGGGCTGGACATTTGAGGAGAGAGCCATTGTAGCCTATATTTGACATTTTTGGAAATCAAAGGACACGGTTTAAAGTTATTATTTAGGAATTCTTGTGAAGTAAGTTTATGATGCTGTTATTTCTCTATTATTACTTTATACTAATGATAATTATCTTCCTTTTCCATTCATCATCTCTTCAATAGTTTTCCTTGCGCTTTATAAACAAAATTCTTTTCACTAAGCTGTGTTTTGATGGAAAATCATTATATGTTATTTTCACTCTTGCTTAATGAATTCATGTATCATGCTCATTAAGACCTTCATGGTTCTTCTCAACACCATATGACACCAAAAAAACCTTATATCCATCACAAAAGTGTTGCTACCTTGCTCCTTCATATCTTTGTTGTTGTAAACCTTTGACGTTCTGACCTAGCTGCTTGGTTTTTCTCCCTTATCCAACATCAAAAACCCTAAATTTACCAAACATTACCTAAGCCTAGATATCTAGCCCAAAATCCTTTACATCTTAGTCATCTACTAGTTGTGATTCCATAGAGGGAGCCCTCTCTGGTTTGGTAAGGCTAGCTACCAAACTAAAAGCTTGGTCTGTGGTTACCTCCGTTAATTCCTCTCAGCTTGGGACATTGTGGGGGATAACATGTTGGATGATAAATTTTATAATACCACTCCCTCCAGATAATTCATCTTCTTTCTCTTGCATACAATGAAGTATTCCACTTTTGACTCTGATAAGATTTGATCTGTCCTCTTAAGTTTTTTTCTTTCATTGGAGGTGCAACCAATTTTTTTTCCTACTAGCTGCTCCACAGTTTGTTCTTTTGTCACTTCTTGAAAGGTGTTTTCCTCTTATCTGTCCTTATTAGCAAAATTCTCTAACTTAAGCTTGGACAAATGAAAATAAGGTGGGGATTTCTATTGAACTTTGATTTATGAAATTCTCACAATGGGGTCATATGGCCAATAATTTCTCCACCTCTTTGTCTAATGACCTTTGATTCACTATAAAAGGCCCTAAATGTGCCTTCAGTTTAAATAAGTTATGTTTTCTTCTAGCTAAATAATGAAATTGATTTACATTGAGGCTTTGTCTGATCAATTTAACTGCATAAATACACATAGGAAAAAAAATTGGCAACTGATAGGGTGGAAGTTTACACCCATAGAATCTAATTTATGTAAAATGTTGGTACAAATACGATTTAACAAGCATTGTTTGTTCACTAATGTACATAATACTTTTGATTTCAGTTGAAATTCTGGGAGGACTATCCCAAATCAATATATTGTACCATATGTGAAGAATTTTTTTCATAAAATCAGTGAAGGAAAATTCCTCAAAATTATTTCTGAACAAGGACATCCAATGAATTAGAGACCGTTTATTCCTTTGAAGATCTTTCTTTTGCAACTATATTAATAATCTATCTGACACTAGGACTGTTTAATATTTAAAATAATTTTCAACTCCAAAATTAAGAAACTAGTCATGAATGGCCTCAAATAAAAACTTACTAAACTTGAAAAGATTTTTATAGAAAGATAGAACTACTTCACTTACTTTCTTATCACTCTGATACCCTAAAATACAACATAATATGGATATGATTTTTCTTGAAAATTTTGGAAACATTGATGAAAGGTAAGGAATACTGTGAGCGGGAATACCAATCCCTTTAGGCACGAATAATTCAAAAGTCGCCACTTTTCTTTTCAAAAGTTAACTTCTAATATATTTCAAAGAGGATGGGAGAAATGAGATGGGAAAATATATGCATAGGGATTTTAAAATGGACTCACAACTTAGAGAAAACAGGGTTTCACCATTTTGAGAAATTGTGGTTTTCTCACTGGGTAAGTACCTATCTGCACACCATACTAAAAATTACAAAAAATGATGAGTTTGAGGAAATGTAAACTTGGGTAAAAAGGACTCCCACAAATAAAAATTGTCGCTACTATCTTGAAACCTTTTGGAAGCCCAATTCTGCAATTCATACAGATCAAACACTGAGTTTGTATCTTATATTCTACTTTCGCTATCAACTAAGAGAAATTAATCAATTTTGGGGAGGGTTTCAAACTGAAATTGAGACCATTTTCCTTTATTTGGACTCATTTTGAACTCTAAATTTGTAGCAAGGAGAAAAATTACCTATAAAATGTATGTCAATTGTATTTCTGAGTTGTCAGTGAGGGATTTTTGTAATTCTAGTCTTTGATTCTCTATGTCTAGCAACTAAAGGAAAGGTGAGATGGGATAGACAAAGGCAAGAATGATTAAATCATTAATGGGAGTGAGAATACAGTGGAATAAATGTTTGGGTAAGGGGCATATTTAGAATTAAATGGAAAATGGTATTCAAAATTAAATGGCAAACAATTAATAAAATGGTGGCAGGGGATATTTATTATCGAAAATTGGGAATGATTTTTTGCATAGGGGGTGGTGGGTAGATAGTAAGTGGTAATGAGTGGGTAGGTGCGCAATTCATATGTTGCTGCCACATTGCAAAAGTGCTTTTGGAAAAATATTTTTTTTTTCTGCCCCACTACCTTAATTAAATGTTGAGAAAGTAGGGGGGCTATGTAATACAACAAGAGTCGTTAATAATTAAAGTCTTAATCGCTGCCAATAGAAAATGCACGCTAGTTAGTTTTCAGAGATTTGACATTTTATTTATTAAAATAGAAGAAAATCATATATTGCATCAATATATTTTCGTGCAAACTATTATAAAGTGCAATAAAAACTTTTGTTTTTGGAAATTTTAATCAAAATTTTTAAATTTCAATGTAATAAGAAAATGTTACAATACCCTAATTGATGGTGTAGTGTTCGGTGGTAGAAACACCTCTTTGGATGCCAATTTCAAGTTTTAATAAGAAATATTAAATGACTTTCTACCCCCTCAATTCTTACAACATCTGTTGTGATGGTCACTATTTCATAGTCTTAATAGTAGTAGTTGTTATAGCATTAGCTTTTACAATAGTTTCAACATTTTCAATAGTAATGGGTGTTACAACATCAATTGCTACAAAATTTTTAGCATATTTAACATTGACATGTTGTTATGGCATCTGTTATTACAACATCTACTATTACAACATCTATTTTTCAATCCGTTGCTAACTATGTTTGTGCCTAACAATTTCTTTTCTTGATCCCCTAAGTCCTAGTGTAATTTTTGGTGGTAGAAACATCTGTTTGGCTTCCCAATTTCATGCTCTAACAAGTAATATGAGATGGATTATTTTCACAACATATACTATTAAAACATCTGCTTCTCAATCCATTGTTACCTATGTTTGTGGTTCTCAAATTGTTTTCTTGATCCCCCAAGTGTTGTTGTAGTGTTGGGTGGCAGAAATACCTCTTTGGATGCTCACTTTCAATCTTTGACAATAAATATCTACGTTTCAGGCCATCTTGTTTCTTGTTTTTGGTATTTTGGTTTTCTCATAGGTCAAGTGCATAACAAGTGGTATTAGAGCACTTTCTAGGCCAGGTTGTACCTCCAATTTTCACATAATGTTTTTTAGGCTAGAGATGTGTTCCGATGTCTTTAAACCATACGATCTGTCATTGAGCACATAAAGCTTTAGAATTAGGGAGGCATGCACATAGGAACTACAAGAGTTGGTCACACTTGTTGAACTCCCTTGGAACCCCTGTGGGTACTCCTTTGAATAGTATCTCATAAGACAAAGCTATGCATAAACTACACTTCTACGTACCCTTGGGTGTACGGAAGTCCCACTAGGGTAACTTGAAACCTAACCTTATATAAGATGCTGAATTTCTTGCTCCTATAGTACACTAAGAATAGCACTTAGGGAGATTTCTTTCATGTACAGTAGGGTAGTGTTGTAGCGGCTACAACCACCCTCCAAAATTTTTCCTTAGCTTCATTTTGGAGCCTCCCTACCAACTTCTTACAAGAACTTGTCATGCTTCGTCAAGTTCAAAAGCTTCAGTGTTTTGCTTGCATAAAGGCAGGCTGTTGATCATAGCTTGATGCATTTCCCTCATAGGCTGAGCAGTTCCCCCAATAAATTGCACAATTCTGGACGGAAACCAACCTTCCCTCCAGAAATTGCATAATGTTGACTGGCAGCCTGTTGGGCTCCCGAATTGCACAATTTTGGTAGTCAACACTCATAGTTAAAATTGCACAATTTTCCCCAACAGGGCTACTCAGCCCAGAATTTGCACAAATCTGGGTAGTAGTCAACTACTTTGCCTAGAAATTGTGCAAATCTCCTGGGTAACCCGCCCATCTCCTAGCCAGAAATGCACATTTTCTCCCAGTAGTTGAATAACCTCTTGCATGTGTAGCTGAGTTAACCGGTTCCGTTCGTGACCGAGAAAAATAGAATTTCATGCATGGGCTATTTCTCCCGAGGTCGCATGCAAAGGCATCCCTTGATTCAAGAATCTAATTTTAGCAGTTGGAGGTTACATGCAAGGATCACTTCAGAAACCTTCCACCAAGTGTTGTGTTCCCTAGATTTGTGGCATGTGTGTCAGAACTTCGACGTTATCAAAACTCATCAATCGGATGCTACAAAGCTCATCCCTCACATCAACCTTGTAGCTCTAACATCCCACATCACATCTAGGAGATGTTGGCACATTTAGCTCAGTTGTTTTGGGGTAAGCCCGCTTTCCATTACTTGTGTTACATTTCTTTTTCTTTTTTTGTTTTCACTTGTATGAGTAATGTTTTCTTGTTTTCTTTGAACACTTGCTATTGTTTACATGTATATTAGCTTTTCTTACCATTGTATCAGTTTTCGTTGCTATCTCACTATTGTCACATCCGTAAAACTATTTTTCACGAACAGTCACTGATGCGGTGACTCGCTTCACCCACATGCATGTTGATCTGTTTACTGAATCTTTCATTCATGTTTTCATGCACTGTCAATCACTTCTACTTTCACTAAGTGTCACCATGCATCCAATGTCATATTTTCCTTCAGTTGCCCATCGGCGAGTCAGACTAACCTTCGTCCGGACTCTGCCTTCACTGAGACAACATTGTGAAATCTAGGGAAGGAAGGCTCTGTCTTCCTCTGCAGAAATGTGCATTTCTAAACAAGCACTATCCTCTAGGATTGTTTTTCGCATTTCTGAGGGACAGTGACTGCTGGCCAAAAAAAGTGTGCAACGCAGTCACTGAACCTGCAACCATTGCCAGTTGAGATATCAAATTGGGTAATTCCAATAGTTATTAGCCAGACTAGACTATGCATTGCATAGTTCTAGTAGTCAGCCAGTCTCCCATCAGCCCAGACTGTGCCTTTCACAGCCTTGGCAGTCAGTCTCCTGACCTCCCGGCTGAAATTGTGCAATCTTCATGATCAGTCACACAAGTATGTTGAAATTCAGTTCTCAAGTTCATTTTGGTTTTCAACTAACGGATTTCTTGCCATGAGTGTTGGCCATGTCTCTAGGTATTATAGGTGTTCATATACCTCTCAGTAGTTTAGGTACAATGGTTTCCAAGAGGACAGCGTCAAAGACACCATTCAGAGCACACTTGGAGATGCAGTTGATCAAATGTCTATGACCTTGCCTACTCACAAAGATATCAAGATGTTCATAGATAAAAACATCAAGATACCACAATGAGATGCATCATGAACAACAACTGAAGGTAACATATCGAATGCAATGAATGTAGCAAATGTAGCAAATGCAGCGAATGCCATGAATGCAATGAATGCAGCGAACGCCACAAATGCAACGAGCACAATGAATGCAGTGAATGTAAGAGGAAAGTTGTTGACAACACAGAGGTGGAACAAAGTTGCAAGATCAAGCAGATCCACTCATGATGAAAGCCACTTTGGAGACTCAGGCTATGAGGTGACGGCATGACATGAAGATTGCACGAAGATAGATAATTGAACAAAGAAGGAATTTCATGTACTAAAGTAGCAACTCAAGGAAGAACATGAAACTTCATAGATAGACAAATGAGTTGCAACGGGAACATGAATAGGAGTGGGTGCAACATGCATTCACGGATGAAGCTACACATGTACAAGTTAAATATCCATCCCAGCAGCTAGCATGGAGAAAACATGGTGAGAAGTTTTGTTGATCGCTTGCGAGGGATTCAATAGCATGCATGCCATTGTGCACGTGCATGCAATCCAACCCATTCCGTACATTCACCAATGCAAAGACAAGAAGCAAGTCCAACTAGAGCTAAACATGTACTTCGACAAGTTGATGCAGATGATCACTAGCACACACTTGAAGATCAACATGAACACTATACATTAGTGTGTTGCTGGTTCAGCCGCACCCAAGAAGACCATGCGCATGTTAGCACACGAGTTGGATGAAGGAGATGAACCAATGCATCGGTTGCAACAGAGGCTATATTTCTCTTCAGCAAGATGTCACCATGAAGTGCATGCACACCATCATGGATGACCAAGCTTGGTATCATCTCACCACCTTCACCATCACAAGCATGCCAAAGAGTTGGTCTCATCACAACAGACCAAGTTTCAGTGATGTCTTGCATGGCTTGATCAAGCCATGTTGTCTCACATGAGTACATGTGCATTTTAATGTAATGTCATGTCAAGTGTCAATAGTTGGATGTAACAGTTATAGAGTAGATGAAGAGTCATGAAGGTAGATGAACTGTCACAAAGGGGAATTTCAAGGTCACCCCACCCTTTCCTATGAATAGTCTCTCATAAATCATTGTATAGGATTTTGGTCAGCCAAGATTTTGATAAGACTATCTTGGAAAGAGCTTGGACAGTATTGTAAAGCACGTTGGCTTCTCCACTGCACAGAACTAGTTCATCTCTTTGGAGGAGAAGCTAGATGTGGATGTAACGTTCCACGATTCGAGCTAGCAGGTTTACATGGATGTGTTGTATGATTGGAACTTACACTTCTTTATAGAATAAGATCCAACACTTTTCATGCATATGTTGTTATTGTAGTTGGACTATTCTGGTTGTTGTAACAATGTATGTCATTTAACTTACATAGTTGTGTATGAACACTTTTGTATGCAATTATATAAATCTTGTTGTAGATGTGTTGTTGTTTTAACCATCACTTTGGATTGTCAGACCCATTTTCTAGATTGTGATGCATCTTCACCCATGTGTTCTCTTCCGATCTGCGTACACTTACAGGTTGCCAACAGGCACACTCATCTCAACCCACTTGTGTTAGGAACCTCTCATGCACCTTCCATTACTCACTGTAGTGTTCACAACCCTGCTACCAATAGAGTTATCTTACTTGCCTATGTGCGACATCACGATCAAGGCATTTCTTTATGACGCACTGCCAGGACTCCTACACCAAATGGTCTGAGGTCTAATTGGGACTTCTTACCAAGGAGATCCCCTTGACATGTTGGCAGGTCCAACACCGTCAAAATTTCTGGCACTAGAAGGAGGGCCAGATGACAAGCTGTGTCCTCTCATTCAGTTTTGAACCTCTGCATACCTTTCATGGATTATTTCACTCTTCTCCCTTTGCAATGTTTTTCGAATTGTGAAGATGTCTCCATCACGGGGGACTTTTTAGATCTCTTGTCCACTTACACGTATGATGGTGAAGGCGAATTGGCTTGGCTGGAGTACTTACATGCCTTTCTTTCCATGCTTCATAAGGAAGATGGGTGTTCTAATGAATATGCTAGCTTGTTGCTTGCATGCACAATTCACGAATCTCCATGTAGATGGTTGCTCAGCCTACAGGCTAACAACATGCACTCACTTGAGAAATTTTGTGATCTTGTTGAAGATACTTTCTATCATTTTGATCCAGACCATATTGACTGGAAAATGTTATAGCAACAGAAGGCTCCACCTAAATCAGTTATTGATTTTTGGCAGTTCTTCCGTGACTTGTAGTTTCAAGCTTCAATGAGCCAAATAAAATTTTCCTATCTTTGGGACCGGTTTGAATATTGCCTTAAGAAATTTGCATGTCCCAAGAAGAAGATTGAGATCAAGCCTCACTCAACATTTTTCACTGTTGGAGCTGTGAAATTTCATGTGGATGTGGGCATTGTCTCGACTGACTATCTAACTTCCTCTCATTCAATAGCTCCACCATTGCTGAGTGATGTTTAGGATCATTCTCACACAACTGTTCAATTTTCACATCCTCCCAACATCACTTCACCCAATTTTCACGCAGATTTGGTTGTGAGTCCTTCGAGTTCTCTTATTCATTATGTTCTACAACCATCATCTTTGCACTCAGGTGTTCCTCTTGATGATGTTGTATTGTGTTCATCCATTCTGGACTCTTTACTTGTTGTGAATGAGGAACAACCCATTGACGGAGTTGGTGTTGCAAAACCAACATACATTGTCATTCATGAAGAGTATGAGTGGGAGATTGAGCATCAACACTCGATGAAGCAGGACTCCCTTCCATCAGATCCCCCTCCATTCTTTCCTAACATATTTGGTGAACCTGCCATCCATGATTTTGCATGTGTGTCTTCATCCACAGATGCACCCATTGCTGATCACTCATAGGACTCACCAGATGTTGGTCCATCATTCCACAATGAAGAGGATAAGCTATTCATTGAAAATTCACTTGATCTTTTATCTGTCTTTTCCAAAAACATGGAAGATGAGTTTGTTCTCTTTTCATCTACCCCTCTATTTGATTCATCTAATCATGAGGATGCTGATGAAATCATTAAGTTTTCTAATCATGGCGATCGTGATCCATTTGTTTCCATATTTCATCTTGATCATGACTCTATCGCAGTTGATCTTTCGAAGCCATTGGTTTATGATGATCTATCTAATGATGAAGTTGAAACACCAAAGACTATCGAGGCACTTCGGCCCGAGCTGATGGTTATGTCAGGTCCTTGCTCTCTTGGGGTTAGTCTCACTTCAAATCATGAAACTATTCAATCACCCAAGGCTCCTCATCACTCATTTGTATGCATTGAAGATATATCTCACACACATATCAAACTTCCTCCACTTGAATTGCACGATCCCATCACTCATGCATTGGAGGAATCTTACATTGCAAGAACCCATTCACGACGTAAGTTATCTTTGTTTCTTTCATTTTCTTGCATGTCATAGTAAAGACTATGCTTATGCTTCAAAGTTGCACGTAGTGTCACACATCACTATGATAAGTCCACAGATTTGTCGTCATGCACTTGCACTCATGTATGTCCTATGGGAACTTTGAAACATGAAGTGTGGTTGTCTTCATTGTTATATCTTTCTTGCTTGCTATTTCACACAACTAGGTTTCTTGCGGACCAAGCCTTCACCATCGTGGGTCAAGCAATGCATAGATGGCTGCATTAGAAATATCACTTCACACCATCAGGCCTATGCATCATAAGTGTCGGACTAGGAGTAGTGTTTTCTTTTAGTCAGTTTCCTTGCATGCTTGTTTGCTTACTTGATTTGTTTATTTGTTTGACTACTTTCTTGTTTTCTTACTTGATTTTCTTTCACTTTTACTTATGCTCTTGATTTTCTTTGTTGTTTTCTAGTTTGCTTGTTTTGTTCATAGGTTAGTTTCGCATGAAACCATGTATGACTCTTGAAACAAACTTGGTGAAGTACAAGAGGGCTTGTATAACTATCATTACTTGGTTATCTATCATCTAGCCTCTGTATGAAGAACTCGTTACTTTTAGTCTGTGATACATCGAAGAAAAATATGCACTATTCGAAGTGAACTTTGGGGAAAACACAATGCTTGCATGCTAAATAGTGTCACCTTCGCAAGTCAGTTGTTTTTGGGTTAACCCTTGTCAGCTCAATCAAGTAGAGTAGGGTGAGGTGGAAAACCTTAACAAGCACATCGGAGGTATAATAAACTACTTCTCTACAGGAAAAACATATTCTTATCTCAATAAATCAGGATTCCTCTTCCACCTTTGAAATGAATAAGTGTTAGGCACAGTTGAATCTAAAAAAAAAAAAATCAAAATGAAAAGTAAAAAAAGAATCAAAATGAAAAATGAATAAGGCAAAAGAAGAGAAAGGCTTTCTGCGTAGGGAGGTGATGCAAGTAACTTTGTCATGGTACAGACCAGGCTCGTTGGTAGTGGAACCATGCTTGTGTTCCTATGTGACTCCGTCGAGGTACTATCTAGGCCTGCTTGCAGTGGAGCAACACCAAAGATGAAACTAAGACTCTGAAAACTATACTACTTGTGCACCAATATACCCCTCAACCCCAATTGAAAGAACTCTGTTTCCTTGGCTTGGAATGTGTGTCAATCGACCAAGAGTTTGGCAGACGCTACATCTCATAATCAAGCTAGTGTGAAACCAAGATGAGCTGAGAATTGAACAATACTTCCAGAGGTGTCAGAGTTGCTTTTCACGAACAAGGTCCATTCAAAGAGCTGGAGTTATACTAGTGTGTCACCAAGTGTTGCAGTAGTTACAACCGCCCTCCAAATTTTTTCCTTAGCTTTGTTTTGGAGACTCCCTACCAACTTTTTACAGTAACTTGTCATTCTTTTTCAAGTTCACAAGATTCAGTGTTTTGCTTGCAAAAAGGCCGCATGTCGATCATAGCTCGATGCATTCCCCTCATAGGCTAAGAAACTCCCCCAAGAAATTGTGCAATTATATAACGAAACTAGCCTTCCCTCGAGAAATTGCACAATCTTGACTAACAGCCTATTGGGCTCCAAAATGGTTCAATTCTGGAAGTCAACACTCATAGTGAAAATTGCACAATTTTCCCCAGCAGGGCTGCTCAACCCATAATTTGCACGAATCTGGGCAACAGTTAGCTGCTCTTCCTAGAAATTGCACAAATCTCTTGGGAAACCAGCCCATCTCCCAGCCCAAAATGCACATTTTCTCCGAGAAGTCTAACAACCTCTTGCATGTGCAGCTAAGTTGACCAGTTCCCTCCAAGATAGAGAAAACCAGACTTACGTGCATGGGTTGCTTCTCCCAAGGCAGCATGCAAAGGCATCCCTTGATTCAGGTATCTACTTTTAGCAACTGGAGGTTACATGCAAAGATCACTTCAGAAAACTCCCACTAAGTGCCACTTTCCATAGATTTATGGCATGCGCATCGAAACTTTGATGTTATCAAAACTCATCAGCTAGATGATGCAGAGCTGATCCCTCACATCAACCTTGCAGCTCTAATATCGTACATCACATCTAGGAATTGTTCGCACATTCAGCTCAGTTGTTTTGGGGTAAGCCCGCTTTCCATGACTTATGTTGCATTTCTATCTTTTTTTGTGTTTTCTCTTGTATTAGTATTGTTTGCTTGTTTTCTTTGAATGATTAGTGTTTTTTCCATGTATATTAGCTTGTCCTAGGATTGTCTCAGTTTTCATTGCTATCTCAATGTTGTTGCATGCATGAAATTGTTTTTCATGAATGGTTGTCGATTCAATGACTTGCTTCACGCACATGCATGTTGATATGTTTACCGAATCCTTCATTCATGTTTATATGCACTATCAATCACTTCTACTTTCACTAATTGTCACTTTGCTTACAATTTCCCTTGGCAAGTCAGACCAACCTTGGTCCAAACTCTGCCTTCACTGAGACAACATTGCGCAAACTGGGAAAGGAAGGCTCTATCTTCCTCTCCAAAAATGTACATTTGTACCCAGGCACTATCCTCCAGGACTGTTTCATGCATTTCTGAGGGGTAGTGGCAGTTGGCCCAAAAAACTGTGCATTGCAGTCATTGGGCCTACAACCATTACTAGCTGAGATTGCACATTGGGAAATTCCAGTAGTCAGTAGCCAAACTGGACTATGCATTGCATAGTTCTAGTAGTCAGCCAATCTCCCAGTAGCCCAGACTATTCCTTTCACAGTCTTGGCAATCAATCTCCTAACCTCCCATTTGAAATTGTGCAATCTTCATGATCAGTCACACAAGTATGTTGAAAGTCAGTCCTCAAGTTCATTTTGGTTTTCGACTAACATATTTCTTTCCATGAGTGTTTCCATGGCTCTAGGTATTGTAGATGTTCATCTTCCTCTTAGCAGTGCAGGTACAATGGTTTCCAAGGGGCAAAGTCGAAGACACTGTTCAGAGCACACCTGGAGATGTAGTCGATCAAATGTCTATGAGGTTGCCTACTCACAGAGATATCAATTTTTTTGTAGACAAGAACATCGAGATACCACAACAAGTAGCATCATGAATAGTAGATGAAGGAAACATACCCAACACAACGAATGTAGTGGATGTAACAAATGCAGTGAATGCAACGAACACAACGAATGTAGTGAACACAATGAATGCAGCAAATACAAGAGGAATATTGTTGACAACACATAAGCGGAACAAAATTACAAGATAGAGTAGATCCATTGTTGATGAAAGAAACTTTAGAGACTCAGGCTATGAGGCGACGAAATGTCATGAAAATCACACGAAGACAAATAATGGAACAAAGAAGGAGTTTCATGTGGTCACGCAGCAACTCAAGGAAGAACACGAAATTGCATAGACAGATGAACGAGTTGCAGTAGGAATAGTAATAGAAGGGGCACAACATGCACTCATGGATGAAACTACATCCATACAAGTTAAATATCCATCCCAGCAACTGACACGGAGTAGACATGGTGAGAAGTTTTGTTTATTGCATGCAAGGGATTCAGCAGCATGCATGTCATTATGAACAAGCTGTAATCCAACCCATTCAACGAAGACAAGAAGCAAGTCCAACTGGAGTTGAAAATGTACTTTGGTAAGTTGATGTGCATGACCACTGGCACACACTTGAATATCAGCATGGACACTATCCATCAGTGTGTTGCCGGTTCAGCTGCACCCAAGAAGACCATGCGCATGTTAGCACACGAGTTGGATGAAGGAGCCAAACCAGTGCATCGGTTGCAACAGAGGCAAGAGTACACTTCAGAAAGATGTCACCATGAGGTGCATGCACACCATCACAGATGACCAAGCCTGGCATCAGCTCACCACCTTCACCATCACAAGCACACCAAATAGTTGGTCTCATCACAATGAACCAAGTGTCAATGACTTCTTGCATGGCTTTCTCAAACCATGTTATCTCACATGAGTACATGTGCATTGTAATGTCACATCGTCAAGTGTAAGTCAAGTGTCAACAGTTGGATGTAACAGTCATATAGTAGATGAAGATTCATGAGGGTAGATGAACTATCATAAAGGGGAATGGCAAGGGTCACCCTACCCTTTTCTATAAATGGTCCCTCATAACTCATTGTATAGGCTTTTGGTCAGCCAAGCCTCTGATAAGACTATCATGGAAAGAGCTTGGACAGTATTGTAACATGCCTTGGCTTCTCCACTGTGCGGATCTAGTTCATCTCTTTGGAGGAGCAGGCAGATGTGGCTGTAACGTTCCACTGTTGGGGCTAGCCAGTTTACATGGATTTTTTGTATTACTGGAACTTACACTTCTTTATATAATAAGATCCAACACATTTTCATGCATATGTTGTTATTGTAGTTGGAATGTTCAGGTTGTTGTAGCAATGTATGCCATTTAACTTACATAGTTGTGTATGAACACTTTTCTATGCAATTATATGATCCTTGTTGTAGATGTGTTGTTGTTTTAACCATCTCTTTGGATTGCCGGACTGACCTTCTTTCTAGCTTGTGATGCATCTTCACTCATGTGTTCCCTTCCCAGCTGATTACACTTATAGGTTTCCAAGGGGCACACTCATCTCAACCCACCTATGTTAGGAAACTCTGATGCACCTTCCTTGAATCACTGCAATGGTCACACCCTTGCTACCAGTAGAGTTATCTTACTTTCCTATGTGTGACATTGCGATAAATGTATTGCTTTATGACCCACTTCCAAGACTCCTACACTAAATGGTATGACATCTAATTGGGACATCTTACCGGGGAGATCCCCTTGACATGTTGGCTAGTCCAGGACCGTCAACAGGTAGTTAGGTAGTATGTTTATGGGTATGATCAATCCTCCTTACATAGCTCCCTGAAATATTAGGCTGAGTACTATTGTTGGACCCCTATGTATATTCCCAGCTATAGCACCTGTCACTCCGTTCAGACCATAATACCCTCATCTATTTGAAGATCACCCCATACCTTTTCATCTAGATAAGATCTAGAAGTTGGGTTTTAGCCACCACTATCTATATTTGATCCAATAGTTGGGGTTCTACCACGGTCTTCCAGATCAAATTCAACAGTTGAGTCTTTCACAACATAGATCGAACTCTTTGTGTAGAAAGGGTTTTGGCTACCATAGTCCAGATCAGTTTGTCGTAGCACACTCCGTAGTACTGAGATCTTGGGTTTCTATTAATATAATCCATGCCTAATTTTTGTAGGATATTTGGCAGTATCAAGCATTCTGGAATTCAACCATTATAGTATTGATCAGCTGAGAGTAAAACTCCTTTTGGAGTAAAAAAAAGGTCTGGGGCCATCTTGGGATGCTTACAACAAACCTAGCCCATAAGATTCAGGATGATTATTTCATCATAGTGGTACCATTCACCTGTAAGCCACCAATTTTCAAGCGGCCCCAAACTTTTCCCAGTGCAGCTTGAAGTTACCCACATCACTAGACTCCTGAGCTTTCCCTCTTTGCAACCATACTTCTCTTATGTAAGATCAAAATTTAACCAAGGATAGTGTATTTACGATACCAGGTCTCAATTTACAGCTACATAGAAGGTAGTAAATAGAGTCGAAGCTTTCGAGCAAGGACTTGATGAATTCCTGTAATCCAATGGCAATATCACAAAAACAGTGACTTCCCTATAGATGTCTCACTAATCCATAAGGTAAGAACATAGTGTTGATACACACATAGAAGGAGAATCCAACCATCACATTCATTTCCAAGGAGGTCACCAATATTTGAGCCACCAGACACCTAATCTAGACACGTACAAATTTGATGGCTCTAACCTAGCGGTATGGGTAGCACCAATGGAATAATATTTCTACCTTAACAATATATGGGAAGAGGAAACTAAAATATATGTGTCATCTCTTTACTTGGACCAAGAATGATGGGATTGATGATAATGGCATCAAAAATGCTATCCAGGGAGGCCAACCTGGATCATGTTTTCCAAATCCATTTGTGACTACTTTGATCGGGAATCTCACTATCTTGGTCATCTCACTAAGCTTAGGTAATCAGGTACAATATGAGACTACATTGAAACCTTTAAACAATTGGCCACCCAGATTGAAGGGAAAGGAGATGCCTTTTACTTGAAATAATTCATCAATGTCTTAAAGGAAGTTATCCAAGCCCATGTCAAAATGCATCACCCAGCTACTTGGTTGAAAACATGAAACAAGGCCTTATAGGTAGAATTTTCTTTAAATGCCCAATCTAATCATCCAAATTTTGTTGCATGGGCATGTCCCACCCCAACTACAGGCCACACTGAAACACTTAAGGTTCAAAAAGTGTCACCGATAGAAATGGTCGAAAGAAGGAAACAAGGACTCTTCTACTATTGCGATGAAAAATACTCCCCGAGACATAAATTCAAGGAACCAAAATTCTTTCAAATTGACACTACTGAAAACCACTTTGTTGATGAAGTGTCATCCATTGAAGTGACTAAGGAGGAAGACAGTGAACCATTAAAAAAAATAGACACAGATGCTCTAGCTATGCTAGATGAGTCGGTTATCTCACTTCATGCCATGGCAAACATTTCCTCTCCCCACACTCTCAAAATACGATGTTTTATTAAGCATCGACTAGTAGTGGTGTTGATTGATAATGGAAATACACATAACTTTGTCAATAAGAGAGTAGAAGAAGCAGTGCATTGTTTTGTTAGTGCGGTATCTAATTTCCAAGTCCTTATAATTGATGGGGGGCCATGAAAAGGCATTGTGAAAATATTAAGCTTCAAATGGGGGATTATCACCTCAAAACCCACATGTTTGCCATTGAAATGGGTGGTTGTGACATTGTCCTTAGTGCTGAATGGATCCACACATTAGGCCCTATCATAATGGACTTCTAGGAGTTATATATGATATTTTAGTAAAAATACCACACTCATACATTTCGGGACACCATGCATGTGCTCCTACTATCATCAACTCACATAAAATGGGGGTACTTTTAAAAAAGGGTCATCATGGGATCAGAGCACAATTAAATTCCATTCATGACATTGAATCCACTCCTCCCATCCATACTGATATGCAATAGGTATTAGATTGCCACCAGTGGGTCTTCAAAAATCATAAGTAGATCCCACCCTCTAGTGGTGAACATGATCATAGAATCCCTTGTCTCTCGGGTAACCAGTCGTCAAATGTATTCCCCTATCTATATCCTTTCACCCAAAATAATGAAATTGAAAAAATCATCAACAAAATCCTCAAAGCTAGCATTATTTGACTCAGCACCAACTGTTATTCATCTCTGGTGGTCACGATTCTAAAGAAATATGATGAATGGAGAATGTGTCTAGAATTTAGGGACTTTAACAAGCTCGCCATCAAGGACAAATTTCCTATCATAGTAGTTGATGATCTACTTGATGAACTACATGGTGCCTAATTTCTAACCAAACTGGACCTATGCTTAGGCTATCACCAAATAGGAATGAAGGAAGTGGAGATTCCTAAGATAACCTTCCTCTCATGAAGGCCATTATGAATTCCTGGTCATGCCATTTGGTCTCTATAAAGCCACATCCACTTTTCAAATCCTCATGAACCACCTTCTGAAACTGTATCTCAGAAAATCCATCCTTGTCTCTTTTTATGACATTCTCATCTACAACATAACATTAGACACTTACCTTCAACATGTTGACGAGGTATTGCAACTACTCCAAGATCATAAAATATTTTCAAATTATCCAAGTGACCTTTGGAATGGAAGAAGTAGAATATTTGGGACTCATTGTGGGTCATGGCGGAATAAGGGTTGACCTGAAAAAGATATAGGAAATGCAAAACTAGCCCCAACCAAAAACCTTGAAGAGTTTGAGGGGATTCTTTGGTCTCATGGTCTACTATCACATTTCTTCCCACAATTATGGATGTATTTCTAGGCCCCTCACTAATGTTCTCAAGAATAAATTATTTCTTTGGACTCATGTAGCTCAGTAGGCTTTTTTGTCTCTCAAACAGGCCATGTGCTCCGCTCCAATATTGGCCCTACCAGACTTTACAAAACCCTTTTTGATTGAATTTGATGCTTTAGGTACAAGAATTGGTGCAGTATTAGTGTAGGAAGATAGACCATTGGCCTTCACAAGTAAACAACTCAGTGGCAAGAATATGGGTCACTCTACATATGAGAAAGAAATGATATTCATCTTACATGCAGTAGACATATGGTGACCATACTTATTGGGGAGTCATTTCCAAATCCACACTGACCATCATAGCCTAAAATATTTCCTCAAGAAACATATATGATAGCCACAACAACAAAAAAATGTCTCGCAAAATTTTTGGGATATGATTATGAGATAATTTTTAAGAAGGAGAGTGACAATGTAGTGGTCGATGCCTTATCACACCAATTTGCAAATGGGGGAACCCTTTTATCTCTTTCTCTCCCCATCCCCGATTGGATTTAAGAGGCCCATCATGAATGGTTCTCCACCCCTCTTTTTCCCATATCATTAATAGATTAAGAGTATATCCTAATTCCTCGGTGTAAAAATCATGGAAGGATGAGGTTCTTTGCTACAAGGATCGGGTAGTGTTATCCCAGACCTTTTCCCTCAAAACCTGCACCTTGGAAGAGCTGAATTCATCTCCAATCATAGGACATTTAGTATTTTAGAATACTTACACATGAGCATGCTACTCTTCCTTTTGAATTGGCATGAAGAACAACATTCTTACTTTGTATATTAATGTGATGTATTCCAGCGCAATAACGGGAAAACAACCAAGCTACCAAGAACATTATAACCTTTTCCACTCCTTGCTTCCATCTAGATAGACGTTTCCATGGATTTCATTACAGGTATTCCAAATCAAGAAACAAATCAGTAATCATGGTGGTTGTTGACAAAATTTCCAAATATGCTCATTTTTTCCCACTAGCACACCCATTTAAACCAACATTGGTGGCTCAAGTTTTCATGGACCAAATATTCAAACTGCTTGGCATTACGACTTCCATTGTGTTTGATTGGGACCCCACTTTCACCAGCAAATTTTGGTAGGAACTTTTTAAGCTAAAGGGCATGCAACTCCAACTGAGTATTGTTTATCATCCCCAAACCGATTATCAAATAGAAGCAATCAAAAAATATTTGGATACCTATCTATGATGCTTCGCTTTAGACAAGAAACATCATTGGGTACAATGGCTCCCTTTAGATAAATGGTGATACAATAATAACTATCATGAATCCACCAAGATGATGCCATATGAGGCAGTGTATGGAAAACTCCCACCTTCACTAGATTCTTATATATTTGGATGTTTCAAAGTACAAGCAATTGATTAGATCCTGCAGAACTGTGCCGCCATGATTTCTCATCTCAAAGATAATCTACATCAAGCTCAAAATAGAATAAAACAACATTTTAAATAACATCATTCTGAGTGATCATTTTAGGTTTGTGACTATGTGTTTCTACGAATCCAACCTTATATGGATACCTCCCTCAATGAAAAGGACTACCATAAAATAGCACAAAAATTCTATGGGGATTATTAGGTACTTCAATGTATAGGATCAGTCACTTACAAACTGTCCTTGTTGGCTACCCGAGTCTTCCATGTATATTTCCTCAAGAAAGATGTGGAGAACAATTGTCGGGTTGAAACAAGTCTGTGAGAATTGGATGAGGAAGGCTCACATTGGCTCTAACATGAACAGGTCCTCAATACTCGCAAAATAAATCTTCATGGTCGCTTGATCAAGGAAGTCCTCATCAAGTGGAAAGACACCTCTCCAGAAGACACAACATGGGAACTAGCCACTATTCTTAAAACAATTTGCAGCTGCAACCTTCAGGACAATGTTGATTTTGATGGTGGAGAGCATGTTAGTGTCCAACCCTAACCCCTTTATTTATATAATAAGCCCAAGGGGCCTAGTCATAGTCATAGTTAGTTAGTTGAGTCAATAATTCCTACAGAGGTTATCTACATTAATAATAATTATAATTGGTTGACCAGCGTTATAAAAAATGGACCACAATTAGTTATAAATGGGTCATAGTTAATTAATAAAGTAGCTCTAAAACCCTAATTTTGAGACTCATCGCTCATATGAGGTTAAAGACCATGATGGTTTCTTCTTTCTTCATGCTTGAACCATGATGGTATCGATCTGTTCCCTTGTATACCCATGATGATCCCAAAAAAGGAAATTTTCTGAAGGATGATAAGAAGCTTCGTGATATAGAAGCTTCAAGAGTAGTAAGCTGGATGTTTTTTGGCATAGATGAGGTCGACTTCTCCCAATTTGACCTCTTGGTCTTATCGCAATGACCTACCTCCTTGAGACGAGGACCTACAGCTATCTTTGGAGAGATCATAACTCCCTTTCCTTGCCTACATATTCATCTTCTCCCATTTCCAAATCGTTAGTGGCTGGGTTGGTCAGGTTACAGGTTCGGTTGGTCTATGTCTATTTTCACCCTTATGCTGAGATTGTGCCTAAAGCTATTCATTAGACTTGAAGGAGTTCTTGGAGTGTTCTTGGCTTGGAATTGGATTACCATTCAAGGAGAGACTTTCAACATCAAGGCTATGGTTGTAAGCTTCCCTTTATTCCTTAAATAATATATAATTGTTGGTTCATCTTCCCAAAATATGTATGTTCATGTATTTATTAGCTTGGCATTCCTTGATCAGTTAAGTAGGTTGTTATTGGATTTGATATTGGTTTTTTTGCATGACTTGTTGTCTCTTGATCACTTGTACAGGTACATAAGCACTGAGAGAAGTAGGAACAAGCCCATGACACAAGTGGTTCAAGTCCCTCAACAAAGGAAATCGGAATAGCATCAGAATGATGTACGTCAGCTCTTTTATTATACTTTTCAATTATAACCTAGGAATATGTATAGTTGATTGTCACTTCAGTTGCTACACCCACTCATTAGGCTAGAGGGATCATCTTTGCCCATAGAGAGGATTCACCTTGTCAACAAAATGGCAACTCCATTGGGCATCGAACCTAGAATCTATGGTTTCATAGGCTCTCCTTGAGTGGTAATCCAAGTCCAAGCCATCAACTCTGCAAGCACTCCTTCTCCAATTCTAATGAATAGCCTTAGGCACAATCTCAGTATAAGGGTTACACAGTATTTTGTCACACCTCCTGCACTTCGCTGTGACATACCCCGAAGTGCTCGAGACATTACCATAATTTTGTGTACTTATTCATATATGGAGCTCATATCCTCCCTAGAACATTGATTGGAAAATGACTTGATCTTTCCCCTAAAGAAATATCACTAAAACCCTAATTATGAGACTCATTGGTATTATGAGGTTAAACTATGAAGTTCGCTTGTTGCATCACACTTGACCCTCGATGGCATCATTGTATTCCCTTATATACCCGCAATGATACCCAAAAAGGAAATTTTCCCAAAGAGGATGAGAAGATTTGTGATCTAGAAGATTCGAGACCGACGAGTTGCAGGTTGTTTGGCATAAATGAGGTTGAATTCTCCGAATTTGGCCTCCTAGTCTTATCCCTATGACCTACCTCCTTGAGATGAGCACCTAATCCTAGCTTTGGAGAGATCCTAACTCCCTCTCCTTGCCTATATATTCAGCTTCTCCCATTCCCAAATGGTTAGAGGCTAGGTTGGTCAAGTTAGAAGCTAGGTTGGTCTATGTCTATTTGCACCCTTATGCTGAGATTGTACTTAAGTCTATTAATTAAACTTGGAGAAGGAGTGTTTGGCGAGTTCTTGGCTTCGACTTGGATTACCACTCAAGGAGAGCCTTTCAACATTAAGGCTATGGTTGTAAGCTTTTCTTTATTACTTAAATAAAATACAATTTTTGGTTCATCTTCCCAGAATATATATGCTCATGTATTTATTAGCTTGACATTCCTTGATTGGATTTGTTATTGGTTTTGGCATGCTTTATTGTCTCTTGATCTTGTGCAGGTAAATAAGCGTTGAGAGAAGCAGGAACAAGCCCATGACACAAGCGTTTTGAGGCCCTCAACAAAGGAAAATAGAATAGCATCATAACGCAATAGGTCATTTCTTTCATTCTACTTTTCTATTATAACCTAGGAAAATGTCTAGTTGATTGTCAATTCAGTTGCTAGACCCACTTATTGGGATATAGGAATCGTCTTTGTCCGTAGAGAGGATTAACCTTGTCAAAAAAATGGTGAATCCACTGGGGATCAAACTAATAATATTTTGTTTCACAGGCTCTCCTTGAGTGGTAATCCAAGTCCAATCCAGGAACTCTCCAAGAACTCCTTCTCCAACTCTAATGAGTAGCCATAGGCACAATCTTAGCATAAGGGTTACACAGTATTTTGTCACATCTCCTGCACTTCCCTATGACATACCCTGAAGTTCCTGAAACATGACCATCATGCAATGTATTTATTCATATATGCATCTCATATCCTCCCAATAACATTGATTGGAAAATGCCTTGAGCTTTCCCCTCAAGAAATAGCTCTAAAACCCTAATTTTGAGACTCATCGCTCTTATGAGGTTGAAAACCACAATGTTCACTTGATGCATCACGCTTGACCCACAATGGCATAGGTCTATTCCCTTGTATACCCATGATGATCCCTAGAAATGAAATTTTCCCAAAGAGGATGAGAATTTTCATGATTTAGAAGCTTCTAGAGCGGCGAGCTGGAGGTTGTTTGGCATAGATGAGGTCAAATTCTTCCAATTTGGCCTCTTGGTCTAATCCCTATGACCTACCTCCTTGATATGAGGACCTACTCCTATCTTTGGCGAGATCATAACTCCCTTTCCATGCCTATATATTCATCTTCTCCCATTCCCAAATGGTTAGAGGCTAGGTTGGTCAAGTTAGAGGTTGGGCTGGTCTATGTCTATTTGCACCCTTATGCTAAGATTGTGCCTAAGGCTATTCATTAGACTTGGAGAAGGAGTGCTTGGAGAGTTCTTGGCTTGGACTTGGATTACCACTCAAGGAGAGCCTTTCAACATCAAGTTTATGGTTGTAAGCTTCCCTTTATTCCTTAAATAATATACAATTGTTGGTTCATCTTCCCTATGTTCACGTATTTACTAGCTTGGCATTCCTTGATCAATTAAGTAGGTTTTTATTGGATTTGCTATTGGTTTTGGCATGCTTTGTTGTCTATTGATCACTTTTACAAGTACATAAGCACTAAGAGAAGCAGGAACAAGCCCATGACACAAGCGGTTTGAGGCCCTCAACAAAGGAAATTAGAATAGCATTAGAACGAGGTAGGCCATCTCTTTTGTTCTACTTTTCAATTATAACCTAAGAAGATGTCTAGTTGATTGTCACTTCAGTTGCTAGACCCACTCATTAGGCTAAAGGGACCATCTTTGTCCACAGAGATGATTAACCTTGTCAATAAAATGGTGACTCCACTAGGGAGCCTTTTCCATTCAATCCTTCACCTTGTTTTTGTGACAAGTTTGACCAACCTTCTATTTTCTAGGTTGTTTCCTTTTTTGTTACTATTTTCACTTGCTAGTGAATGCTTGAGAACATTTTTTTTCTAGTCTTCAATATTTCTTATTTTTTCTTCATCTTTCTTTGCCATCGCGGGTTTACCTCTGACAATCATGATGGCATCGCAGATGTTTTCATTACAGTCGCGATGATCATTGTTTTTCCTATGACAGGCACAATGATCCCAAAGTATAAGATAAAATATGGGTTTTCTTCTTGTTTCTGTCTTTGTGTCTTCTATTCGTGATTTTCCAAGTGTCTATGGTGTTTTTGATTAATTGTCTCAATTAATTTGAAAAATTTATCTTATTGGCTTTGAAATGAAATTTGATTGAGTTCTAGGGTTTCTAGTCAATTGGTCATCACTTGATTCTTGTTGGTGTCATTGAGATGTTTGTTTTGTTGATTGATTGAGTGTTTTTTTCGATGGAAATCATTGAAAAAATTGTTTTACATTTGTTTTAGCTTGTATTTCAAAATTTACTTTTCGTGAAAATGCATTAGATTAGTTGCATTGAAAAGTTATTTTTTGAGTTTCATCATTGAGAATAGATCACATTTGTCAGTGACTGTAAGCTAAAAACTGTATTAAGTGCATCATATCATTCAAAATGGAAATAAAAACGTAATTAGTCTATTATAAAGTAAAACCATTTTTCCTCTGAAAAAGTTAAATTTAGGATAGTGAAAAGTGGAAATCATTTTTTACTTTTGGCTTTGCATTTAGTGAAATGAATTATTAGATTTCATTTTCCCATTTTGCATTTGGAAAATGAAAATGAAATTTAGTGGAATCCATTTTTGCATGATGAATTATTGATTGAAATTTCTTACCTTGATAAATCTAGCTTTCATTGAAATGAAAGTTTTCCTTTTCTCATATAGTTTCATCATAGGTGTTCAAGTGACATCGTTTTGAGCCTTAAAACTAAAACATAATTTCAAGATCAACTCTAAAATCTATCAATTAATCTGAGGAGCATTTGAAACATTAACACTCATACTTAGTGGTCTAGGCTAGAGATGTGTTCTGACGTCTTTAAAACTTAGGAGTTGTAATTTTCTCTCGCATTAGAGAACGTTATCACAGACTTGTGCTCCCAATACCATCAAGTATATAAATGGGTACCCCTATAGGTTGCAAAACTTTATCCATAGGAATCCAAGACTACCACCCTGTAAATGTGACACACTAAACACACCATTCATGGAGATTGCCTGCACATACGTCAAGTCCTTGGTAAATTTATTTGTTGAGGTGTATATTGCAGTTCATGATTACTTGGTACTCCTTTTGCCTAGAGTTATCTGAGTGGCATTTCGATCTTTTATAACTCTTTAAATTTGAAAAGATCATTGATCACTTGTCCTTTCAAGCTTGCTAAACTAACAAAAGTGACTAGAGTCACATTTTATTCCTTTTTTTGACTCTTAAAACATGAAAATGAAAAGTTTATGTTTCAAATTCCAAAATTAATTGACCATAGAACAATATCCTTCTTGTGGAAATACTCTTTAGTAGATCTTAGGTTGATACATATGGCAACATTTCCCGAGTCTACCAGTCAAGGAAACCCCTTTGATTGGAATCCTAGTCCTTTTCCTTGTTTTGGAAATACTAGTGCTCCCTATATGGTGATGCTTTCCCTTCCTTGATTAACCATTGGTCCACCAGTTTGGTTATTTTCAACCTCGGTGATTTCGAGTGTCGAAACAACTTTTCAACCAAGTTCTCTTCCACCTAGACAACATCAATCTTGCATTGATCCTAAATTTTACCCCTTGACTTCTTCACATATTTCTTCACCCCGCTCTTCCTCTTCACCTGGTGGTGTCTAGATTCTAGTAATCACAAAGCTAAGAAGAAGAAGAAGAGGATGAAGAAGAAGAAGCAAAATAAGCAAGGGGGTGACCAAGCAGCCATTGCTACAGATGAAACTAATGAAGAAAAATCTTTCAATGAGCCTCGGAAAGTAAAATTCCCTTGCATGTTATGTAAGGGTGACCACCTTCTTCGAAATTTTCCTATTATTCCCTAGGTCTTAGAAATGTGGTCCACATGTTCACACCGATCTTTGTCATCAGCCTCTGGCAATTATGTTGGTGATAAACATTCAACTAGTAAATCCCATGGGAAAAAAAGAAAACTCAAATTTCTTTGTAATTTGTGTGAAGGTAATCATCCCATTCACCTTTGTCCTTTAATGGATGAAGCTTCTAAAGAGTTGGAAAACCTTACAGCTTCTCAACCTCGTCTTCCAACTGGGTATTGATAGCTTTCCCCTGATCCTTCACTAGTTGATCCAATGATTGATCAAAAGTCATCTTTGGTCAAACCATCTTTCTTTGAAATTCAGTCTCATGAGTCCATTCTCAATCAACCATTGGTTGAGGAAATGGTATACTTGGCTCCATCTTCAATTAGCTGTACCTTTATGGTAGAGAGCGAACCCCATACCACTCAAGTTCTTTTGGTTTCTTCAGTCTTGGATGAACTTGAGGGAAATCCTCCCGTTCCTGAGGTGCATGAGAGAATTTCTCATATTCCCATCAAGCAAGAGGGTAGCTCTCCTATTCCTACGACACCTCGTCAGAGTAGTTTAGTCACTTCTTTTGATTGGAGTCAACTGGAAGGATATTGTATTCTATCTTATGTGCCTTTCTAGATTACAATGCATGCTTACCATATGGTCATACCTAGCACAATCATAGATGAGGGCACATCAGTTACCATCCTGTCCTCAACTTCTTGGCAAGCTTTGGGTTCTCCTCAGCTGTCCCCATCACCTAGAATCTATTATCTTTTAACAAAGGAACCATTAAACCGTTAGGGATCCTTCCTAAGTTACCTATTACTTTTGGAGGAAGGATTGTCTATATAGATGTGATGGTTTTCCAAGGCCCTTTAGATTTTAATCTACTCCTTGGAAATGACTATGTTTATGTCATGGGATCTCCTGTTTCTTCCCTCTTTCAAGTGATGTGTTTCCCACATGAAGGAAACATTGTGATCATTGATCAATTACATTCATTGGTCCTAAATCAACTCCCACTCAACCATCATCCATAAATTGTTCTTATGTGAAAGCAGTATCACCCCCACCTCAGGTTAATTACGTGGCCACCTGTTCCATACCCACATTTATTGATGATCTCATAGGTGATGTAGTACAACATGTATTGAGGGCATTGGAGTCTGATTTTTCATTTGGATCCCTGGACATGTATCCCTTCCAGAGTGTTGTTCTCCCATCTGTTGAGAAACTCTTGGAAGCCATGCTCTCTTTTGGGTCATGATAGAAGGGAATGGAGTAGAGTTCCTTGTCTTGTATCAAACTCCTTAAAAAATGAAACAAGGGATAGAGCGAAGTTCCTTGTCCTATGTCAAGCTCCTTAAAAAATGAAACAAGGAATCTGAGGATAGTTCTTTTACTATGTCAAACTCATTAAAAAATGAATTAGGTATCTGTGAGCAGAGTTCTTTTACTTATTTCAAGCTTGTTAAAAAATGAAACAAGGTGTCATGAGCATAGTTATTTTCCTATGTCAAGCTCATTAAAAATTGAAACAAATCCCCTTCCAATTCGAGTCTTTGATTAGATATCGTAAAATTCCAGTCCATTCTTTCATTTGATCTTGTAACTGAACCTTTATTCCATCCACCTGGTAGTAACCAGTAGTCTACTTAGATGAATGTAATGAGGCTTATGGGGCATGTACCTCGAATTGAGTGATTATGCTAGGGGCATGCAAACTTACCTCAAGCATATTTTATCTTTGTGTCAAGCTTGTGTAAAAATGAAACCAAACCCAAGCATAGTTTATCTTTGTTTCAAGCTTGTGTAAAAATGAAACCAAATCCAAGCATAGTTTGTCCTCATTTCAAGCTTGTGAAAAATGAAACCATTCGCACTTTACATCTCGTGACTACCTTTTTATCAACTTGTTTTTCTAGGTGAGCCTTGGTTTTTTCATTTCCATCGTCACCATCACTTTGGCCAATCATATGCTTTCACTTGGTGGTTTTTCCTATGCCTAAGGAAAATTTGCAATCAGTGGTCCTATTACCTAGCCTCTTAACCATTACATGTTTTGAGCAGTTCCATCATGACTGGAACTAGTTGCTATCATTTTTTACCACTTGTTCCTCCGGGAGGAGTCATCTTTCATCTCTTTTCAGACTCCAAAAATATGAAAAGATTGATGAGTACTTGTCATTTTGAACTCGTTAAACTAAATTAATGGATGTCGTCTTAGTATACGTTTACCCCTTTTTTAGGCTAAGATTGACTATTTACAGAAAAGGTACACCTTGGGCGAAATGGTCAAAAGGTTCCCTTGAATATTATTTTCTACCTTCTTGGGTTCGAGAGACAAATTATGAAAAGGGACCTAATGGATTTTTCTTTTTTGTCTCTTTTTCAAACTTTCTAAACATGAAAAAGATACCGAGTTACTCTTTCGTCTGACTCATTAAAAATTAAACAATGAAAAACTTGTCGCCATGATGAGCTCAAGTTTCTCCTTCCTAGAACTCGTAAAACTTACTAGGATGGATTCATCTAAAGGGTGAATTTATATGACAAGCATATGGTATCGTCTTCAAGTTTGTGCAAATATAAAGAGGTACTCGCTAGAAGTAGCAAGGAAAAGTGAAGATGAAACATCATTTGTATTTGTAGTATGTCACTCTTGAACATTACACTCATTTATTTCTTGTTTCAGATTTGGGACATCCTCACTTAGTCACTTGTCATTTCGGGTTTCGGTGATCCATTTTTCCTGTGATTTGACTATTCCACCTCACCATTATGACCCTTTTTCCTATGTTGATTCTAATTCTTCCACACTCCGGAGTCGTCTTGCCAATATGTTCAAGAGAAGTTCTATTTGCAGTCTATTACCTATACATTGTCTCACCTTTTGCTACAATCTTGGATCTTATTCATTTCATTCCACTTTATTCCTTGATTCTTGTTGAAGATGAGGGAATCATTATGACCCTCCTTCAATGGGTCACTTCATGTCGACTTCTGCTCATTATCCAGGAAGATGACTTAGAAACTCCCTTAATGGAAAGTTCTTCACATACAACAATAGCTTTTCAACATTGGCTTTCAATCGGGTGATTCCACGAGTGTTCAACTCTAGATTAATTATCACATTCATGGATTGTACTATTTTACCTTGAGCACCATTGTCATTATGGGTGGTTCCTCTCATTCCTGTTAAAGGTCCACATCAATGGACGATAATCAAGTGGTTTTCTAGCATGTTCCACTATGAAAATTTCATTTACATGTTAGACTTCGCACTTTGATTGGGTCGGGATGGAGTGCAAGACCTTGAGTTTTGTCTGATATAACTCAAGTTGCATGGAGTTATATGTTATTCCTGACTGTACACATGTTTCTGTTATCTAGATGGCTATGACCATACTTTGGGGACTTTACATTTATGATGATCCTTCTATATCATATGGCTGCGTCCATACCTTGGAACTTAGATTATAGATGATCCTTTTGTATTGGATGGTTGTGCCTGTGCCATGGATCTTTTCATATAGTCTTCATCATCCGGATGGTTGCATCTATGTTGTAGATTCATGTCTTGATCTCATATATGTATATTTATATGCATCCTTGATTTGTAGGTCTCCTAACAGTGCGTGTCCTCATTCTTGCAAGAGATCGTAAAGCATCTCATCCATCACTCCCCATTCTGGCTTCATGCTTTAGTGGGCATCTATTACACAATATTTTGTCACACCTCTTGCACTTCCTTATGACATAACCCAAAGTGCCTAAAACCTGACCATTACGAAATATACTTATTCAGATATGTAGCTCATATCCTCCTTAGAACATTGATTGGAAAATGCCTTGAGATTTCCCCTGAAGAAATTGCTCTAAAATCCTAATTTTGAGACTCATCTCTCTTATGAGGTTAAAAACCGCGATGGTCATTTGTTGCATGATACGTTACCCATGATGGGATCACTCTATTCCCTTGTATACCCAGGATGATCCCCAAAAAGGAAATTTTCCCAAATAGGATGAGAAGCTTCGTGATCTAGAAGGTTCCAGAGCAGCGAGCTGGAGGTTGGTTGGCATAGACGAGGTTGAATTCTCGCAATTTGGCCTCTTGATCTTATCCCTATGACCTACCTCCTTGATATGGGGACCTACTCCTATATTTGGAGAGATCCTAACTCCCTTTTCTTGCTTATATATTCATCTTCTCCCATTTCCAAATGGTTAAAGGCTGGGTTGTTCAGGTTAGAGGCTCAGTTGGTCTATGTAGGAATTTACAGGGTAAATTCCTCAGATAGAACACCAAAGGACAATCCTCACAAATAAATCACAGATCAATACACCAGTATTATTGACATGGTTAAAACCCTCAAAGTGGGAAACAGTCCACGGCCTGAGCCAACATGGCCACTTCAGGGAATTTATTAATAAAAGAAAGAAAATTTACATAAGCTTCTCTCATGAATGGTCACCTTACAAGTGACCCTCCATGCTCTTTAAATAGAGATAACGGACCAATCGGATGCTAAGCCATAGATCAAGTGTAGGTAATACCAAGGAGATAATGAGCTGACATATAACTTCATGTCTAGAACATATCATGATCGTTGGATTGTAAGTTACAAAAGTACATAGTAAATAAACACACTTTACCTAACTATACACTATAACAAGTTATACTTAACTATTTTCTATGTGTCAGAATATCCTAACATCACCCCTTAAGAACAACTTGGGACAGGATTGAAGGATGTACAAATATGACATAGTAGGAGAAGGAAGGAGGCATTAGAGCCTATCCCCCCTTAGTGACAACTTCCTGAACTTGAACCATAAATCGAAGTTTAGAAAACTTTTCCTCTATGAGAGCCTTTGTAAATATGTCTATAGCTTGATCATCAGTTGAACAATATTTCATTTCAAGAACATGGTCATGAATGAGCTTTTTGATGAAGTGCATGTGTACTTCAATGTGTTTGTTGCACCAACGTTGGACCGGATCTTTGCATAGTTGAATGTAACTTTGATTATCACACCAAAGTGTAGTCGGATGTTGTTGCTAAAAGCCAAACTCTGACTGGATATGATGAAGCCAGGGGGCTTATTTATAGGGTAAGTTCCTTAGATATAACACCAAAGGACACCACTCACCAATAGATCAAAGATCAATACACCAGTATTCTTGATGTGGATAAAAAATTCAAAGAGGGAAAAAGTCCACGGCCTGAGCCAATGCGGCCACTTCAAGAAATTTATTAATAAAAGAAAGAAAAATTAAACAATCTTCTCTCATGAACGATCACCTTACAAATGATTGTCCATGCTCTTTAAATAGAGATCATGGACCAATCGGATGTTACGCCACAAATCAAGTGTCATTAATACTGAGGAGAGAATGAATCATCGGATCACTTCATGTAAATAACATATCGTGATCATAGGATTGTAAGTTACAAAAGTACATAGTAAAGAAACACACTTTACCTAATTCTACACTAGAGCAAGTTATACTTAAATATTTCCTATGTGTCACAATATCCTAACAAACTATATCTATTTTCACCCTTACGCTGAGATTGTGCCTAAGGCTATTCATTAGACTTGCAGAAGGAGTTCTTGGAGAGTTCTTGGATTGGACTTGGATTACCACTCAAGGATAGCCTTTCAACATCAAGGTTATGGTTGTAAGCTTCCCTTTATTCCTTAAATAATATACAACTATTGGTTCATCTTCCCAAAATATATACGTTCATGCATTTATTAGCTTGACATTCCTTGATCAGTCAAGTAGGTTGTTACTGTATTTGTTATTGGTGTTGGCATGCTTTGTTGTCTCTTGATCACTTGTGCAGATACATAAGCACAGAGAGAAGCAGGAACAAGCCCATGACACAAGCGGTTTGAGGCCTGCAACAAAGGAAATCAGAATAGCATCAGAACGAGGTAGGTCATCTCTTTCATTCTACTTTTCAATTATAACCTAGGAATATGTCTAGTTTATTGTCACTTCAGTTGCTAGACTCACTCATTAGGCTACATGGATTTTCTTTGTCCATGGAGAGGATTAGCCTTGTCAACAACCCATATTACGCAAGGGACCACTAGCAGCTAGGGTTTTGGATGTCATAGCTATAAATAGTCATAGATAGCATGGGAAGAATCATCGACTCTTATTGTAGTTGAGCTATTCTCTATTGGAGGTTGCCCCCTTGAAAATGCAAGTGAATGTTGTATTATGATTCCAAATTATAAAATATTGTAGCAGCTTGTCTCATTTCATGTGATATTTTTGTGTTTTGAGCCATATTGCTTCATATTTATGGTATTCTAGTGTTCTCGTAGGTCAAGTGCATAACATAGCTCATGCAATCAAGTATATAACCAAAATCCTTTCAAACCATGGAATGGAACCATAACAAGAGAACATTACATAATAATAAATGTAACTTGCTTATAACCAACATGTAATGAGAAAGAAACCATGAAAAACTAGTCATATAATCATACACTAAAAAAAATGTGCTTATTGATCTCATTAAATATTAACACATATTACCATATACAAATGCCAATAAATTTATGGACTTTCATGTACCACCCAACCATAGATTGGGGGTGAACCAAATCTTTCTTTCAACCTAATCACCCCCATGCCATATTCCAAGCATGAATTTAGGATCACATGGGATAAACCAAAACAAAACCAACTAGGGATTCTAGAGGGTAAACCACATCAACCATCAACCACAATTATTTCACCTAAACCCAGTCCAAAAAGCACCAAAACCAAAAAATATTGGATGGTTTAGAATTTGTTCACCATATCTAGATGAATTTTCCTATCTCCAACCACCTGTAAAGAGTTCCAAGAGAAACAGCAGCTACACTTTCAGCCCTTGGGAATTTTCCTAAGACCACCTCAACCAAGATATGAAATCTACCATTAATCCAAATCTTAACCAAAACATGGAACCCAATACATCATGGTTATCCAAGAAATGGCGAAGGCAAGGCTGGAAGCATTATCAATCTAGGAAAATGCCATGCCAATGATATAACACATATTTCATTAAATTTGGAATTAAATAGTGGATCTAGAATTTCAAAATAACTAAAAATATCAACTCTAGTGATGTTCTTGTAATAAGAAAATTTCCAATTCTAATATTACCAGAATAACAAATAAACCAAATGCATGTACCATGAATTCAAATCCACACATGCTAAATCACACAAGCACATTGTTACCTGCAATCCACAATTATTTTTTTCGTTACTTGATGATGTCCAAACTTTCTCTTGTGCTCCCTTTCTTTCCTTGCTTGCTCCCTTGCTTGTTCTCTCTCTTGGAGTTCAATTTCTTCCTTGGCAAAACTAAAATTGTCACTAGAGAATTTTTGAGGTAAAAGTTAGGCCTCAAAAAAAAATTTGCAACAAAAATCAACTTCATTAGAATCAATATGATTCAATATGATGATCTCAACCATGGGGGATGATTCACTATTTTTGGAGTAAAAAGGTAAAAATATTAAAAAAAAAAGAGAAAACTACTTTTTCATCTCCTATTTCCAACTTATCTCCCTATAATTTTATTCAAATTTCAAGTGGGAGAATTTGTTGGATGCATAATTTAATTTTTCATCCAAGGAGTACCCATGTTGCATATTTTTTATGAACCCTAGTCCTACTACTCAAAAAATGTGAAATACATGAAAAATTGAGATTGCAATCATGTTTTTTCATGTACTTCACATTTTCGTGCAGTAGGTGATGGACCAATAAATTAGAAATAATTAAGGATCATATAATCTTTCTTAGCCACTTGAAGGCTATATTAAACCTCTCCTTCTATAGTTAATAATGTTTTTTAGCTTTAATATGTTCATTAGGAAGGTTTAGAGATGATTTCATATTTGTGACTAATATTATTTATTTTTGCAGAATATTGTGAGAATATTAGTCAAATTATGGAGATTTGGAGGAGGAGATAATATAGGGACTTTCTCCCTACTACAGGAGGATCAATATTTGATTATCAATTAATAAAATATCATGAAATCATTGAAAATTTTTGGAGCTCTAGTAATTGAGAAAATCTAAGAAGGCATTCTTTGTCATTTAATGCAAATTCCTAGTGTTGGGAACCAGATCCACTATTTGAGGGATTTTGGAGGGGAAAGATTCCCCGTTTCAAGGAAAATGCTTCCTCATAATTTTGTATAAGTACAAATTCGAATTTTCCTCTGGAGTCATGTTTTTTGTTAGCCTTCTTGTGGAGAAAACTTGTATTTTTCAGCTCCACTTTCATTTCTAGAAGGGTTGTAATTGGATTGATTCAAATAATGAACTTTGGTGCTACCTTTAGCTTCTAAAGCTTGTTGTCCTTCATAGGAATTTGGGTTTCCTTGTGATTTTCCATCCTAGGAGCCTCAGAGCCATTTTGTATAATTTACTTTTCTCTTTTCACTTCTTATTCACATGCATCTCTTGTTCTTGTTTTTCCTATTTCTACATTTAGTATTGATGATTTTTTGTTGTAGGATTTGGTTAAAAGGTTGAAGTGATCTCTTCTATAGGTTACTTATATAGTCACAATCATGATTTCATCGTTGTAACAACTTTGGAAAGAGATAGTCGTGATTGAGCTACTTGGATTAGTTCACTTATTCGCAAGTCTAAACTTTCTGGAAGTCCTTGTAGCAAATAGTAGTAATTTAGTGATTTATTTTAGAACATGTTAATGAGATTAAATTGAGTTTATTCCACTTGTATTAGGTCATAAAAAAATTCAAGTTACTAAAAAAATTTACCCCATTTCATTTTCACTTAATGAGGTTATGCATTTGATAGTTTAACTAACTCACTATTTCTCGAATTTCCAAATTTTAGACTAGTTATTTTCTGCGATTTTTTAGCACATGTGAACAAGGGTATTTTTATTCCACTTGGAATAGAGACCCAATAAAAAAAATAAAAAAATCTCATCCTATTTTCATTTGATTTCCTTGGTCATTTGGTTATTTATCTCTTCCTATAGCAAACCTGTAACTTCTTGTAGCAAACCTGTAACTTCCTATAGCAAACTTGTAACACCTCTTTCCTTCATCAATTTTGATCCCCACTGCAAATATGACTTACTCTAGATGAATAATTACCCCCGACTATGATTTTATGATCAAGGGAAGCTCCTAAGTCATTCCAACCCTTCCTTTTACCCACTGAAAAAATAGAGTAGAGTTAGCTTCTTTATCACAAGTATGAGGCAAGTAGATTAACCTTTGTCCTTTCATGAATTGAATATCTAGCATTTACAAGTTTAGCAAGTAGCATTTCCGTTTCTTGAAAATAGAGTAACAATTCCATTTTTGCAATCAGTTTAGGCTTTTATTTCATGGAATTCCCTCCATTACATCATATCAACAAAAGGACACATTTTATGTTGCACATATAGTGTTGATACCTCTTAAGTTTGTATGAACCCCTAGTTGATAATTAAAGTTGGTAGCTTTGGGAGTTGCAACATTCTTCTTGTAATACTGAGGCTCATCACTTTTTTGTGTCATTTCCAGGGAGTTGTAAAAGTATGCATTGTTTTCTTCCCTAGTTGATTTATTTATTTTACTTTATGCCAAAAAAAAGGAATTGCATTAGGTATCTTTCATTTTAAGAACAGAAAATTGCATTGCATTAGCATTATTATTCAAAAGATTCTCCAACGCCACCCCCCCCCCCCACCATTTGATCACATCGTGCAATAAGAGCCACATAACCATTCATTTTTGTAGGTAGAAGAAGAAGAGGTGATAGATAAGGTAGGAGAAATGGATGGAGATGACGAAAATGAGGAAGATCCTCTTGGATTTACCATTCAAGATATTGATGTTAGTGCGAATATTTATATCTTATGGTTACATACTAAACACTCAAAGTTGAGATTGTTTTTGGCAACATTGGAGGATAGAGCTCTTAGATGATTCATGAGTTTAGGGACTAATATAATAACATCATGGAATGATATGAAAAAGATATTTCTAGAAAAATATAAATATCATTATCTTAAAGAAGAAATATTTAGAATGAATCAAAAAGAAGATGAGAGCCTTGAGGATCTAAGAGAGAGGTTCAAGTATAATGTTAATAGGGGAAACTTACATCATTTAGTATCTGACACACTAAAAACCCTCTTACTTAGAACAATTAGGGATGAGTGGATTGATCTCCTTGATCTCATGAGTAGTGGTGATATATACCAATTATCATTTGAATAAATTTGTGAAACATGCAAAAACATATCAAGAGGAAGGGATAGAGTAAGTAAATCAACATTGAGATCAGTAAGTCAAACTAAACTTGGAAATTTTTTTGATGACTTTAAAACAAAAATTCTTAGCAATCTAAGCGAACAAGTAGAAATGCTAAGAATGAAACATGAGGAAAAAGAAGATGTTGATATTTTTGTTGTCCATGCAGAATCACATGCTACTAAATATTTCCCATCATTACTAAGGTTGAAAAACGTTTACCAAGAGGAAAATGGTGCAAGTCAATCACTAAAGAAACTATGTTATGTAGTTCCAAGAAGACCATGACATCCTAGTCAACTTGATATGATACAAGAACATAATTCTCAATTTCAATCTTATGCACATCCATATCAAAGTAATTGGAACACACCCCTTCCTTTCCAACCTTGGCCATCTCAACCCCAAAACCAATCTTGGAAAAAAGGTTGGAAAGGAAATTTGAGACCCATCCACGACATCCTTAATATTTTCCTCAATATCCTCCATACTAAACTCCATATTATCCCTACCATCCACCTCCAACATAACGACAACCCCAACCACATCCATCTCAAAGATCCATTCCCACTTAACTACCTATACCACCATCTCCAAACCCTCAAAAGGAAATATTTGAGCCCACTTACAATGTTGAGGTACAACACTTCCTAACATCTTCTCTCGATCTCAATGGTATTCATATTAGCTTAGGAAGACTATTGAAAAAAGGATATTATCTTCTTTCCATTGAAAGACAACATATTGAAAAGGAATATAAAAATGAGAAAACCAAAGACTCATTCGTTGTACTTGATGAAGAGCAAGCATCATAATTAGAGATTGAGAAAATTCCCTCCTATTTACCATCAAATCCTCCATGTGTTCAAGAAAATAATATGTAAAAAGAGGAAGATTTGAATGTTATGGTAGAAGAAGACACGAAGAATGATCCAGATGAGCAATTGAACCAAAGGCATCAAATCTATATTGAGGTTTGGTTCCATAAATAAACAAGATAGAGCATCACTCTCTTCTTCAAATGTGCTTGATATTGTCAAAGTCAAAGCATTTGGTCTTTGAAATTCGGGTACACGTCAAAGCATATATTTCAAGCCTACACATTATTTTATGTGTCATATTGATGTGCACATGGCTCCATTGGAAGTATTCCTATACTTGAAAGAGATTTATTTTTTTTCTCAAGTAGAGTAGGATAAAAAAAAAATTAAAAATAAGAGAAAAAAATAAAATCTCAGGTGAAAACCTCATTTGAGGCACCTCATATTGGCTCATTTGTTGAAAAACTCCATGAGGCGGTCAATGGGTTGGAAAAAGGAGAAAATCAAAATACCCTATTTCAAAACCTCCTTTGGGCCACCAAGGCAGACCTACTAGTTGCAAACCACATTGAGGAAGCTAGTATGCCTAAAAGAAAAAAAAAATGAAAAAAATGAAAAGAAAAAATTCTTTGTTCCATGTATCTCTCTCTGATCAATGTAGGTGTTCTCGAACCTTTACAAGAAACAAGAACACTTTAGCACCAAAAGGAAAATAAACTTATCAAAAATCTAGTCAAAGGAAGTGAAACTTCGGATCTCTCCTCCTTCACCCAAATGCTCCAACAGGACCAAGGCCATGCCAATCCACCAGCCTCATCTATTTCCACCATCCACCCATCATTCCCAAAATTCTCCCATTCATTTTCCTTGCTTTCCTAAAATGCTATAGGGGGCCTCTGTTTTGCTCTAGGAAGCCAAAATACACAAAGAAGAAAATTGTTTTTATCACGTCTTGAAAACCATGCATCCATTTGCAGAGTTGTTTCAAGGGGAGATGCTTATGGATGATGGTAATATAGTCAAGGAATTTTAGAAATTTTTGGTGCACACTTTTCTAGACATCAACCTCCATCACGTACAACCATTTTTATTTTTCCTCGAGATTCATGCATCCATTGGATTTCTTTTCATGGGGAGGTGCATAAGGATGATGGAAATATTCAGGCCAATCTAGTCTAACATTTGAGAGATATGCATAAAATACTTTGGCTACATGAAGTTCTCATAAAATGCTACAGGGGGAGGTTGAAATGCTACAAGAGGTAGATCTGATTGGTGGAAGGGGTCAAAAGGTCATGTTTTCTTTATGGAATATTGAGAGAGGTCCCCCAACATCACTTTCACCACGCATCCACTCCATTTAGAAAAATTCCACATCTTCCATTAAAAAAAACACACATAGAAATGACTATGCCTTCACCTTTTTCACCACCCTCTGTTGATCCTAATCCTATCCCTATACCCCCTATTATTTGTCATAGTACATGAATGGAATATGAGGACTTGAGGGGTAACTAAGTGACTGCTACAGGAAGAAGATCGTTCATGACCCAAATTTTTTACATCTCTAGAATAGAAGATCTAGCCACCCTGAGGCATCATGAGGCCATTCCTAAATCTTAGAAGGGCCACACCATCCATAAAGAGAATATATAAGGTCATCTATCAACTCCAACAACAATAGACTGAACATTAGAAAGAGGCTTGCATAAAAATAAAATTCATCAAACAAAAAGCATCATGCTACAAAGACCTATTCATCAACAAACAAAGGAAGTCAACACCTCCAAAATCATCATGTTATGAAGCTCATAAACAAAATTTTAGCCAAGGATGTGAAGAAGAAACAACAAAAACAAAAAACCTAGAAGACCTCCAGATTCAAGGCTATTAGCGATAGGATCTCCAATAGATTATCACATGCAACTTCAAGATCATTTGTAGCAGCTTCAAGACCACCAAAGTAAACTTCAACATTCATATCAAAAACCTAAATATCACCTGCCAAAACACACCAATGGTAAGGCTCAGGTATGCAATCCTTTAAACCTTTCCTACAAAATTATTTTAGCTTGAAAAACATTGCAATTGTATGAAGGAAAAGGTTTTTATAGCCAAGATTAGTAGTAGAGAAACATCGACCTTATCTAACAATTAACATCACTTTTCCACCAAAACACCCACACAATGGCAGAGGATAGGACAAAAGAGAATAGGATTTGAGAAAGTGGGTTGTAATCATTTAGTAGTGATGGAGGACAAGGAGTGTGAAGGGATTAGTTAGGGTCAACTCAGTTAAATGAAATCATTTTTGAATTTGTTTTGCATGAAGTGAAAAATAAAGAGAAAAGATTTGGAAAAAAAAATTAAAAACTAATGAAAAAATCAATAAAAACAAATAAATGAAATAAAGGGTGGGCCCACCACCTCTTGGCAGGAAAATATTAGTTTCTATAGGATTCAGGTTGTGTGCTACAGGAAGAACATAGTTGCTACAGGAAGAACATATTTTCTACAAGAAGTTAATAAGAGTGTTATAGGAAGGAAAATTTCACCCTAAATCCTTTGGGAGCAAGGAAATATTCAAAGGAAATGGAAAAGGTGATAACAAAAATGCTACAGGAGAAAACAAAGCTGCTACAGGAAGTAACATAGTTGCTACATGATAGAATATAAGTGCTACAGGAGTACCAACAGTGCTACAAGAGTACCAATAGTACTACAAGAGAGCTCCTTGATAAAAAAATTTGTTATTGGAGTGTTGAACGATGATTAATTAATTTCCAAAAGGTACAAAGAAACATAATAGATTTGTAAAGGATTTTCTACAAGAAGTTTGGGTTTCATAATGGTAAATTCTCCAAGGGTGAAAGATATCCAACTTAGTTCGATTGGTCATCACATCATTCCTTTATTTTGATTTTGGTTATTCACGATCATTTATCCCTCTATAAGAAAAAATATCTCTATGTTAATTTTTTTCAATGAGAAAATGATGGATAGTATGGTGTGTCACTCACCAAGAATCCAAAAAATCTCTCCTGCAATTGAACTTCTTACGATTTTATAAAATTGCAACTAGATGTGATTCTTTGAAAAGGTAAGGGGGTATGATGATGTGATTGCACTTGAGTTTGTAGTCAATTTACAAGATCGAAGTGGACAAGAAGATGAACCAAAAGCAACGCGTTGCCCTCAGAATTAGAACTCATTACAGTTGAAGAATCACCCTAGATCTTTCGGGTGAAATTGTCGAACACTTTAAATACCTCTAATGCCTAAAATCGCAAATTATGGGCCACATGGGGCCACGTGCCTGGGGCTAAGGCCAACAGCCTACCCCCACCAACCAGGTTCCTACCTTGCTCTACTAGTTGACATATGGGTAGCATATCCAAGGGCTGGCCCACGTGGGTTGGTCCTTTGCCTAGAATGGTGCAGACATCAACTTCAAATAAAAGCGCGACCTATAGTTGTTAAGAACTTCTTTGATGTTGTGTTGGTAAGCGGCTTGGCTTGTTGCTTGGAGGTCATGGGTTTGACCCTTGCTACTACTGCCTGGACCTTAAAAAAACTTTTGGTGGTCGTCGGTCTACCACGTCGCGACCTTTTGCTTGGCCACGTGTCAGCCTGTGGTTGGCCACTTCCAACCAACTAAATTCATCCAAATCAGAACCTATGTACCTTCCATGTGTCATCATGCCATTCACTGAAGGAGCCTATTGATCAGTCAACCTTGCCACATCAGCCTACATAGTCAACAGTACAGACTGTTGACTGGGCTGTCACATTTTTTAAAAATTTGTCTATTTGGGAAAGCGAACAAAACATCTTTCTGGGAGCATATGATGTATATTTCACGTGAAATGAGTTGAACAAGATTCAATACGATGAGAACTACGTGGTTGTTTACGTTCCACACCAACCCAACAACTTTGAATTTTGAGCTATTTTTTGAGCACCTGATCATTCCTCCCCACTAGAAGCCTTTTGGAGCTCAAAAGATCACTTTCATTTGTTCAGTAGGTGAGGGTGCAGTTCCCTCACCTTTTCAATCTCAATCCATTTGGCTTTTGAAGGATTTTCCTCACTCCCTCATTTTGAAGACCTTGTTCTTCTGTTTAGAATGGTGCCTTGTTGTAGTTCATTAAGGTATTCAGGAGAAAAATCCTCAATGGAAGGAATTTTAACATTTTAGTCAATGAACTCCTTGGTTTTGTCCATGCTACCATTAATAGCAACATCCCTATTACCAAGATGATATAATACATAATGATTCAAATGGTGAACAAATTCCTCTACTTGATTCCTTTGACTCAAGCTTGAATGTACATCTTGAAAGTATGTATTTCGTTGATCATAACTTTCATGCAAAAAAAATTGATGCTTGAGGAAAGTATTTACACAAACAATAGGCCTAGAAAGCATATCAACAAACTTGTCACTTATACCTTTCTTATTCCTTTTTACCAAGCAAAATAGTAAAAGAAAACCCATCCAATGAAAGTTTGTCACTATAACTTAATCACTGCACCATTGAAAATTTCTGAATGAAATGAAATGGGCTTACGATGTTGCATAAGGATTTCAGCCATGGCACAGTCACATACATCAACCTGAAACTCAAATGACTTTTTCAAGTCTAGAACAACAAGTGTAAGAGCTGAACTGATATTTTGTCTCAAAGGATAAAATACCTCTTCTTCTTTGCGTGCCCACTAGAAGACCTTTCTCACAACTACCAATGAATGCAGAGGAGCCACAATAGAAGAAAAGGTAACAAAATTTTTCCTCCAACATTGGGTTGCTCCCAAAAAACTTCTTATCCAGAAGACTATCTTGAGCGTTGACCAATTCATAATGGCATCAATCTTGGGGAGGTCTAACTTCAGCTCACCTTCTCCAATATTATAGCCCAAGTACATCAAAGAAGTTTTACCCAACTTGTACGTTGACATCTTCAATAACAAATGCTCTTGATTTACAACATCAAGTACTTTTCCCTCATATCTGACATGTTCATAATGAAATTTTATGAAAATGAAAATGTGATCTAAGTAAACTATCATGTCTAGAAATGGCTTCAATACATCTTTCTTCATATGCATGAAAGTAGTACGAGCATGGCAAAGACCAAAAATCATAACAAGCCATTCAAACATACCTTTCTTGGTTTTTAATGTCTTCTTCCATATGTCTTCTTCAATAACTCTACTTTGATGATAGTGATTCCTTGAGTCCCATTTAATGAAATTCTTTCCATTCTTCTTGGAGACAAAAATAATAGGTGCATCACATGGTGAATGCGATGGTCAGATGATATTTTTGTTCGACAACCCTTGGATTTGCTTTATTATTTATGCACTTTCCCTTCTTGACATCTGTTGCATGTCAATGTTAGGAAGAAGGCACCATTGTTGCAATGGTATTTCATGTTGGATTATCCTCTTGCGAGGAAATCCCTTTGTTTTCTGAAACACCTCATCATCATGGTTAACTACATCAGCCAGATCAGGTTTCAATTTTCAATTACAACCATTAGGAACTTCATAATCAACATCAATATTGGGTTTGATAATAAGAAGCACTAAATTCTTGCTTGAATTCACTAGTTTTTTCATTTTCCCTACATTAACTAATGAAAGATTTAGTTTCTTGTCATAACATCTCATAGTATACTCTAGACCATCTTTGAACAAGTGGTACTTGTTTTCATGGCAATAGAAGATTTATTTTCTATCATAGAGGTAAGGAATACCCAAAATAATTCTAGAAATATCAAGCGGTACAACATCTAATTCAATGTCGTCAATGAAGTTTGTTGTGATTGCAAACCGAAGAATGCATTTCCATGCAACCTGTAAGTTTGTGTCCTTGCATATCCAACCCAATATACTAGTGCTAGAAATGGATTCTTTTCCTTTTATACCCGTGGTTGTAATTTTAGTTTCAACACCCGAATCAGATCCCAAATCCTCTTGAATTATTGTAGTTGTCTTCTCTTTTCCTTTTTTGTTGAGTTTCTTATGCCTCATCTAAGGATGAAGCTTCCAACAATGAGCTTCATCGTGACCCTCTTTCTAACAATGTTTAGATATTTTTTTTCTCTCCTTCCTTTTTAATGGATGCATTTTTCTTTCCTTTAAAACCCTTTCCTGTCTCTCCACCCTTAAATGATTTTTACTACCCTCTTTTGGAGTATTTTTCCTTCTTGCCTCAGGATGAGTGGCTTGCACACACACCTCATCTAGATTATTGGGATTAAACATAAGGATAGTACGCCTAAGTGAACTGTGTAAATGCCCTATATACTTCAACAACATTTCTTGCAATTGGAAATCTACACCTAACATTAGAGACCTTCTTCTAAATTATTGGGTGTAATCTTGCACACTTTGACCTTTAAGTTGTCTAAAGTTCTACCAATTAATGATGGATTTCTGCGTATATACTAGAGCGTGAAACTGTCTTTTAATTGCAACAATGAAATCAAACCAAGAAATTGAAATCTTTCCGTATGTTTTTTATCTCTTCTTGTGCCTTGAATTCCCACCATACTAGTGTTGCACCCTCTAGCCTCAAGGAAGCTAGCTGAATCTTTATTTCATCATCTTGAATGTTTTGAATTCTGAATATACCTCCAAATAATGAACCCAATTTTCAAGATTCTTTGCATTCACTCCACCATTATACACAGGTAATTAAAATTTAGCATCAAGTTTTAATAGGGGTGTTTTACCTGCTCCTTTTGAGGTATGTTGATGAGTATGAGTAAGGGTTGTATTAGTAGAAGAGGGTGAAGATTCCTATGAAGATGAAGATGAAGAAGAGGGTGGAGAGTGTGGAGGTCTACCTCCATTTCCATTACCTCCTCCTCCTGAAGAACCTTCTCTTTTTTTAGGCTTGGAGATTTCACCCTGCAGTCTGGTATTCCTCTCTTCATAGAGGACTTTCACCATATATGTCATGTCAAAGAAACCTTCCTAAAGACCTTCTCATCCTTTGTCATATTTGTACGCTCTCCATGTGACATTCTCATTGAAGCCTCAACTGCAAGTTGAGGAAGAAATGGTGGTGTAGATTGTGGCAACCTTGCACTCCTTCTCTTTTACCCAATTTCAGGAAGTCTTTCAACCAACTTCCCTTCTCCTCTCTTGAGCTTCAACCTTGTAAGCATCACATTCACTTGCAAACAGTTAAATCCTTCTTGCACAAAGAAAACAAATAGCTTTGATACTAAACTAGATCTCAATGGGAAAATTAATTTTGTTGTGCTAAAGTCCTCTTTAGAATATGTAAAAGTTCTTATGGATTCATGACATTAATTGCAAGTTTAAACATGATTTTTTGAGTGTTTTTATGTAAATTTCATGTACAAATTGACATAAACAAATGATTGAACAACAACATATAACATACATGAATATCACCAAAATAGTGTCACAACAGCACATGATCAAGGAGTTCACCATGACTGGGCTACGTCTCCTTGGTCTAACTTCCAATGGCTTGTCCCTCTCTATTATGCTCAAAATTCTGAATATATAAGTTTGTAATGCTCAGATAGAATGAAACTTGTTTCAATGGCTTCACAATGCCCAAAATGGCCTGTCTAGCCTCTTTCTGCTCTTGACTTGATAAAAAAATGTAGAAGTTATGGCTTCCCCCAAGAATTTCTTCTAATCGCACCTTAATTTCCCCAAAATTTGTCACCATCCTAAAAATTTGCCCCAAATTGTGCTAATGGAGAACCAATTTTGCTAAATCCTAGGCGAAATTGTTGGATGCTCTTAATAGCCTCTAACGCCTAATATCTACAAATTATGGGCTACATTGGGGCCACGTTCCCGGGGCTAAGGCCAATATCCTACCCCCATTGGTCGAGCCCCCTCTCCGCTTCGCTGGTGGACATATGGGTGGTGCATCCAATGTTTGGCCCCCATGGGCTGACCCTTTCCCTAGAATGGCACGAACATCAACTTCAAATAAATGTCGTGACCTATAGTTGTTAAGGACTTCTTTGATGGCGTGTTGGTAGGTGGGTTGGCTTGTTTCTTGGAGGTCATAGGTTCGACCACTACTTCTTCTTCCTAGACCTTAAAAAACTTTTGGTGGCCCTCAGAATGCCACATGGCAGCCTCTAGCTGGCCATGTGGCAGCTTGTGATTGGTCACCTTCCAACTAACCAAATTTTTCCAAATTAGAACCTAGGTACCTGCAATGTGTCAGAAATCCATTCAATGAAGGACCCCATTGACCAATCAATCCTTCCATGTCAGCCTGCACAGTCAGCACCATGTCACTAGTATAGATTGCTGACTAGGTTGTCACATTTTGCAAAAATTCGCCTGTTTGGGAAAGTGGACATAACATGTTTCTAGGAACATACTGATTCTATTTCGCACAAAATGAGTTGTGCTAGATTCAGGATGATGATGATTACGTGGTCATTTAGGTTCCATAATTCTCTGACAACTTTGAATTTTGAGTTATTTTTTGAGAACCTGATCAATCATGGAGTGGGTAGTTTGTGAAAAGATAGATGAGGTGAGATCCTTCATGAGATTTGTAGGTTATTACATGAGGTTCATAAGGAAATTCTCACAAATTACTTATCATATCACATCATTCCAGAGGAAATATAAGAAGTTTGAATGGATAGAGGAGTGTGCAACCAATTTTGAGTAGCTCAAGCAGGTCTTAACACATGATCCAGTGTTAAAGATTGCAAATATGGGAAAAGATTTTGTGGTAAGAGATGCTTTCAAGAGAGAACTTGGTGGAGTCTATATGCAAGATGGACAAGTGGTATGCTATGATTTATGGAAACTGAATGAGCACAATAAGAACTACCCAACACATGATCTCGAGTTAGCAATGATCATACATACATTGAAGATGTGGAGGAACTATCTTCTTGGAAAGAATTTTATATTGATGAGTGATCACAATGGTTTGTGGTATCTATTTGACCAATCGAATCTGAATGGCAGGAAAGCTAGATGGTTGGCCATGATCAGTGAGTTTGATTTTGATATTAGATACATCAAAGCAAAGGAGAATAGGGCTGCAAATGCTCTTAGAAGGTGGATACAAGTAAATCACATAGCAGCTATGAAATCTTATGGGATGGATTTATAGTATAGGATGTTGCAGGGAGGTCAGTATGATGTCATGTATATGGAGATTGTTCACAGGTTGTAGTACAGTACAGGTATAGGTACAACTACCGGTGTAGGTGAACATGATGTGGACTATCATATCCTGACATATGGATTGGTTAAATTTAGGGACAAAATATATGTGCTAGACAACAGTGAACTCAAGAAGGTGATCTTGAGGGAGTTTCATGTGAAACCATATTCAAGGTCACCTAGGATATCAGAAGACATTAATGATGATGAAGAACTTTTACTATTGGCCAAATTTAATGAGAGACATAACAGAGTTTTTGCTAGGTGCTTGGAATGTTAGTAGGTGAAGGTAGAGTGTAAGCATCTAGGTGGAATACTACAATCGATTTTGATTCGAAAGTGGAAATCGGAGGTCATTTCCATGGAATTTATCATATTTTTTCCGAGGACAGTGAGAAAACATGATTCCATCATGGTAGTGGTCGACAAGTGAAAAAGGTAGCGCACTTCATCCTAGTGAATTCTACTTTCTCAGTGAGTGATGTAGAAAAAGTATTCATAAGGGACGTGGTTATATTGCATGGCGTTCTGAAGAATATTGTGTCAGACAAGGAAGTGAAGTTCACTTCGAAGGAGTTATTTGCAGGTTTGGGCACAAAGTTCGCCTTCAATACAACTTATCATTCATAGACAAATGGAAAGTTATAGGGGGTTAGTGCGATATTGGAGGACATGTTGAGGATGTATGTGATTCATCAGCAATGGAAGTGGGAATAGTACCTTCCACTCGTATATTTCACTTACAATAATGGGTATCAGGAACCTTGAGGATGATTATATTTGGGGCATTGCATGGGAGGAGTTGTAATACTCCCATCGTTTGGATTGATCCAATTAATAGGGTGTTGGTTGGACAAGACATGTTGGTAGACATGGAGTGAGAAATGCAGGCATTCAAGAAGAATTTGAAAGCATCATAGGATAGGCAGAAAATCTATGTAGATAGGAATAGGTTTTTCAAGGAGTTCCGGGTTTGGGAACAGGTGTACTTGCACATCAAATTGGAGAAGATTTCCTTGTAGATTGGATTATGTGCCAAGCTGACACACTGGTTTTGTGGACCTTTCAATGTTATTGAGAGGATTGGGCCAATATTTTATTGACTTGCATTACCTCCGACATTGAAATTCCATGATGTTTTCCATGTGTCATTTCTTAAGAAGTATGTTAACGGTGTTGATCATGTGATTGACTGGTCTGTATTGCAAGTGGAGTCAGATGGATAATTCCAGTCAAAGCCTCAGTGTATATTGCAGAGAAAGATGCTTATGATCTGAAACCGAGAAATCGAGTAGATTAAAGTGCAATGGAAGCACTCTGGGCCTAATGAAGCTACATGGGAAATGGAGGATAAGATTCGGGCTATGTATCCTTCATTATTCGTTGGTTGAGAAGATTTGGTATATGTTTTTGATACATGTTTTTGTGATATTTGGTATATGTACATATGTATATGTATTTAAATACTGCCATGAGCTATGTTATAAAGCCCTAATAAGCGGTATGGGAGTCATGTGATTATAATGTTATACTTGTTCCGTTGTCATGTTGGTTTGCTTCTCAGCATGATGATAATTGTAAATACTGCATCAAGCTAAGTTATAAAGCTACATGGGCAATATGTTTTTCTTACAACAATCTTGTGGGTGTAGGAATTGTTGAACATTGAGGGTGGTGTTCCCCCAAGGTGAAGGGTTCAACAACATCCCTGGTGAAAATTCGATGTAATAAAAGTTAATAAAGGAAAAATAATAACCATGCTGATGGGACATTTATTCCAAGATGGATGTTGGGAAAAAGCATAGTGATGGGGATCACTGGTGATTAATTAATGACTAAGGAAATTGGAAAAGGCAATGGAAAATCCTTTGGAAAGGCAAAATGGAATTTTTGGCACATTTATTTATGAGAATAATGGAAATTAGGAGAAAAGGAAGACGAAAGGCCACGTGTTTCATGTGAGGAGGAAAACGAAGGAAAATAATGGAAAATGAAGAAAATAGAGGCCTCATTAATAAATAGACTTGTGAGGATCAATACATAGACTTTTGTCAGTTCAGTTTTGGAGGTCTCTCTCTATTCTCTCTCTCTCATACTCTTGGACACTTAGAGTTTCTTGGAGAAATCTTGGAGAGTGTGGCATACTTGGAGTTTTGGAGCAAGAGGACATATGGATCAACAACTACAATAAGTTTTGTTTTTAGGTACTGAGTTGCATGTATGTTTTCCTCACTAGTTTCGACATGCATGGCATATGCATGTGGTTTAGTAGTCATTATCTGTCATTGGCATGGAGGATTTCCTAGATTGATAGTGGATTTTCCTAGCCTTTCCATCTCCTGGATATCAATAGTGTTGTGGGTTCATTTATTTGTTTTTATCATTGTTTCTCATGTTTCCTTTAGCTTGGCTTGAGTTACTAGTTCTTGCAAGCCTTGGTTAGACAAATGCTCTAGAAGCCCTATAACAAATTGGGTTGAGTTATTAGTCCTAGAAGCATTGGTTAGACAAACACTCCACAAGCCATTGGTCGGTTGAGTTACTAGTCCTAGAAGCCCTGGTTGGACAAACGCTATGGAATCTTGGAGTAAGTTGTGGGTTGAGTTACTAGTCCTAGAAGCCCTGGTTGGACAAACACTATTTAATCTTGGAGTAAGTTGTGGGTTGAGTTACTAGTCCTAGAATCCTTGGTTGGAACAAACGCTCTAGAGCCCTAGAAGGCTTGGGTGGAGACTAATATGGTGACGGTTTTGATGTCGAACCATGAGGTGGATTTACTCTTAGATGGGTTGAGGTGGTTTTGCTTCTGGAAGCCCTGGATGGTTTTTGATTGTAGTGTTTTATGAGTTTCAACATTCATTCTTGGAATATGGCATAGGGGTGAAGAGAGATTTTTATTAGCCATGTCTATCGTCAGGTGGTTCGTGGAAGTCCCACAACTGGTTGGCCCTTGCATGATTAATATGAGGTTATTTCTCCTTGCTATTTCATGAGTATTGTATTCATTTATGTGTGGATTATATTGTTATTGCTTCCTTGGTATTTTGTTGTTATTATGATGGTTATGAACATGTATTAAGATAGTGGCTATGTATGGCTCTCATCGTTCTTTTACTATTAAATGAATGAACAATTTATCTATGACCTAATGGATGAAACTACAACTAATGTGTTGCATCAATGCTTCTTAGCGATTCTTAGATGAGTATGAGACCCCTATGCTGAGATCTGTTGTTTAAACCTGTAGATTACATATTTGTGACATGTTTGATGAAATATTTTTCATGGCTAGTAATGGTCCAGTTAATTCCTTATTCAAGTATTTTTATTCATATAATTTTTTTTTTGTTATATTTCATCCCTGAAGGTGTCATTGAGTTCTGGGCAGTGACCTCAACCTTGGGCCTAAAAAAATGGCTCAAATCTTGGGGAAGGAACAAAACTGGGTAGAAAAGTCCCTAGATGCAGGCATGCCTATGTTGTGGGAGCATCCAGAGCCTCCTAGATGCATGCATGCCCATGTCAAGGGAGCACCTGAGATTTTGATGGTTTAAAAACTCAGTGCGACCTAGGGCTGGTTACCTAAGAGGATGGGATGGTTCTTGGGAGTCTAGTTGTTGATGTGGAAGGTCTATATGGTTTGTTTCCATTTGTTCCACTTCCTTAAGGCGACTTAGGAGGTGGAATCATATCATAGTAACTTAGCCGATTACTTGGGTAGATGAGAGGGGAGGGTGTTAGAACAAGTGACCCCCAATGTGATTCTTTTCCCCTCGATGAACGTGGAATACATGTAAAATGACATTGGTTTAGTTTTTTCCTTTTTACATTGAAATATAATCCAAGGATGCTACAATAATTGTTCAATTTCTTAGCTTCTTAGTCCTTATTTCCAAATTATTTTTGGTTCTAGTATTATTTTCCCTTCTTCTTTAATCTCTAGTAGAATAGTTTGGATTGGGATATATCATTGATTACCTTCTTTAATAAATAAACATAAAATATTGGATGTACATGTGAAGATGGAGGAAACTCCAATTTGTAAGCCATAGTTCCAATTATGTGCAACACCTTATATGTTCCATAGTACCTCAGATCGGATTTATTGTCCTTCCTTTGTTTATTGAGGGAATATGTTTATATGGTTATAATGTCACAAATACCCAATGCCCCACTTCAAATTCCCCTTCACTATGATTTTGATCTTCTTTTTGTTTCATCCTATTTTGTGCCATAACCAAGTTGTCCTTCAAAACTTTGAAAACCTCTTGTTGGTATTGTATGTTGTCCTCACTACAACAAAACAGGCCACTAGCACTAGAAATAACACTCAAAATTAGTGTATTTGAGCCTATGAATTGGGTTCAGTTCGTGGCGCAAACCCTGACGCTACAATTATTTTTCACATAGTGCCAGAAATAACATCAGAAATAGCATAAAAAATACCACCGAGTTTAGCGCTAAGAACTGTTTCTTCTATTCTTGCTTCTGTTGTTGCATCCATTTGTACTTTTAGTTTTTCTCCCAATTATGCTTCTTGTTTTTCTCCTTGTATGGCATCAAAAATAGATTATTTTTTTCTTCCTAATTTATACCAAATTATGCTTCCATTATAACATCATTTGGATCTTTAAGTTTTTTTTCCAATATGGCATCGCTTGTCACATCTAGCTTTGGTTCCATTATGGAATCTTCTTTAGCTTTTAATATGGCTTCCATTGTAGTGTCTTTTGTTTCTTATAATATTGTTTCCATTATTACTTGTTGGTTTTCTACCTGAATGGATTCTTTGTTTATTTCTTAGGGAACACCAAGTTTGGCTTCTAATAATGCTTTCATCATTACTTCTTTGTTTTCTACTTAAATTGCTTTTTTTTTGCATCTAAGGTAGCACTAAGTTTGGTTGCCACTATTGCTTTCATTATTACTTCTTTGTTTGCTACCTAAATTGCTTTTTTTTTTGCTTCTTAGGTAACACCAAGTTTTTCTTCCAAGATTTCTTTTGGTGTGCCTCTAGTTGAATTCCATTGTTGCTTTATTTTTTGCTTCCAAAATTTATTCCTTGTTAGCTCATGGTTTTATTCCTATTTAGTGCTTGGGTTTGCTTTTTTTTTTTAGGTCTAGGGTTTTCTATCTTTTAGTTTTGGGCTTTTCTTCTTAATTAGCCTCCAATTTTACATCCTATTAATAAATTGATTTAGCTTCCTATTTAGAGTGATTAATGGCTCCAAGTATGGCTTCCAATTTAATGTCAATTTTTACTTCCATTTTAGAGCCACACCTTGCTTCCGTATTGGTTATGTATATCATGCCTCTTAAATAACTTATATGATGATATAGCAAGTAATATTCCATTTGAAATATTTTATAACATACCATTTACAAATAATTTTTAGGGAAATGGACATCCATACAAGCTAACAACATCACATAGTTACAAACCACACCACAACATAACTATAAACAATATTTTTATATTATTAATAAGCAAAATTGTTAGTCATGACCAACTACACATAATGCAAGTCCATATTCACGTCATAGAGATTTCCAGAGTAGAGCTCTTTTAGGTTTCTTATAGCTACAGACCACACCGCAACATTGGAATAAAATAACAAGATACATTTTTTTAACTGTAACTAGTATTTTAATATTATTAATAAATAAATTGTTGGTGTGTGACCAACTACACATAATGTAGACCCATATAATAGATACCCAAATGATAGAAGTCAAAATGATAAAACTCAATATGGTACTAGAGATGAAAATGACATATATGATAATAAACATGAAAAGAGGCATAATAACGATTTATCAACAATGATCCATGATGGAGTCTATATGATCAATGTCACTCGCTACTACCAACAAATTGATCATCATCATCATCATCATGTCTATCACTATCATCATCAATGTCATCAACATCATTGTCTACCTCAATGTCCTCTCCATCTACATCATCGTCATAATCATCATCTTGAATTTTTGAACCAGACACAACATAATTTGGATCGACCTAAGGATCAACCGGATCTTTTGTAAGACCCATTTTATGTAAAAAAAAACATTAAAAAAAAGTTATTATTTCATGCAATATTTAATATTTATGTTATATTTCAATTATTACAACATATGAAACAAAACCATAATCATATTACATCGTATCAAATTGCACATATATATCATGATAAAATTTCCATTAAGTTACAACTAATATGTTATTCAAATGATCTAAAACATGTCAAACTTCTAATAAACGTTAGTAAAAATCATAAAAAAAAATATTATACAATTTAAATATCAACTGCAAATTCTATTACATGCCTTAAGTGTAAACCCTCTCCTGTCAATATATAAAAGTATTGTGTGTGTCAACATTAACTATCTATATAAGTCTATAATAAAATAGAAGCACATAATATGTCGTAATTCAATTGACAAGATTCCATAATTCACTTGTGCTTTCAAAATTGTGTTGAGTGAGGGTCTAGTGTTATAGCATCATTTATCACACTTGTATACTTGATTCTTCGATTCATGGACTTTGGCATCCCTTTCTCTTCAGACTTGGTCCTTTTACTAAAAAACATTATTTTAAATTCCATACATGAATCTGACCTTCAAAAAACACGTACACCCACATGTCCATCTATATCCAACCCGTGTATATAATTTGAAATATAAATATATATATATATATATATATATATATGTGTGTGTGTGTGTGTGGGCAGGATTTATGGGTTACACCAGAATCCCACCTACAAAAGCCCTTTGTTCTAACTGTATCCCAAAAAGAAACAAATGTTTTGGGGTGATATAAATACACCTCTTGGGAAGGCCTTGGGGGAGAAGGATAGGATATTGATATTATATCCAATTGGTCCCTGATCAATTCTAATTTATCCATGTGCCTCCTACACTCCTAGCTATAGGAAACCCTTGTTTCCTCACAAAGATGTTCATCTCCTCTATATGTCATCTATGTGTATGCATTTGAAAGAGGATTGTTGAAGATTTGGGATGGATGGATCTGGAGGAAGGTTTCTCTTCGAGCCGTGGTCGAAGTAGGTTGTATTCTTACACATTTATTTATAGACATTAGTAAAGAAGATTTGTCCTATTCCTGATGTTATTATCTTTATGATTTAACTCATTTTATGATTTAATTATGTATGATCTCATATTTTATATTCATATGCTTATATGATCTAACATTCATATGTTGAACATGATTTGAACTACTACTAGTATATATGCTTTTCTGGAATGTGTTGTATGTTTTGAAGCATTGGAGGAAGTAGAGAGTTTGGACCCTACAGGAACATCCTCAAACATAGGACCTACGGATACTATCTCTTTGTCCCACTTTAGTAGTTTAAGCATTAGGGTTGCTTGTTTGTTTGTTTCTTATTGGTGTATGCCCTTCGATCTATTCAGGTTCTCAACCCATACCGTAGGGTTTTTTATCTCATAATAGTTGGTGACTTCGATGGGCAAAACAATTTTTCATTTTTTGTTTGGGTTGTTTCTCTCTTGATCCATGCCTTCTTGTTTGGCTTCTTGATTTTTATAGTATCTTTTATTTATTTGCAGTCTGGGAAAAAGGTATGATCTTTTGGATCATGCCTAAATTTTTTATCTTCTTGCTAGCCTATTTATACATGGTTTTTAGTTCACACAGTCTCATACACAAGCACTTTTTTCCAAAGAAACACAGGTATATGTGGGTTTCCTTGAGTAGAGTCGTGTATACACGCAGGTCTGTCACTGCAAAATCATGTATGTTTGGTTTTGAATGGACTTTTCATATTCTAAGTCCAGTAAATGGTTTTTCCTGATTTTTATGCTTTTGTTTAGTCATTGATTGTCTAGGAGAGTATTGCTTCTTGCATATTTTTAGTTTCCTATCTCTTTGTGGAAAAACTGAGTCAACCTAGGGTTTGTTTTTTGGTGAAGTGTTATTTTTGTGTTTGGTTTCAAGGTTCCTTAGTGAAGTTCTTGGATGTTCTGAACTTTGGAATGGATAATTGGTCTCAATTCACTTATAACCTATAATTTACATTGCTTTGGTCTCAAATGTTCTTGAATCTTCTCAAATGAATGCTTTATTTCAAGGGCATCAAACGGGTGTTAATTGTTCATCTTCTTCAAAAGAGAAATCTAGGATTCCTCTTTCTCCTCCTTCTTGTAATAAGAGATCTAAAAAGAAGAGAAAGAAGAATAATAAGAAGAAGAATAGTTCTATGCATGAATCATTACCAACCCCTCCAAGTCATGTTAGAGATGAGTTTTCAGTCGTTGTAAGTCACGTTGGGGGCATAAGTCTAGTTACTGCAAGTCATACTAGCAATGGGTCGCCTACCTCTGTGAGTTATATTTTTGTTGAATCACCTTATTTTTTTGAGTTGGACTGGGGGCACAAGTCATATCTCTCTTGGGGAAGAGTCACTAACCTCTGTGAGTCATGTTGGGGACTCTCGCGCAACTACTGCTAGTCATGTTGGCGGAATGGATGCTAATCAGAAACTTAGGCATAGAAGATTTAAACCAAATTTCCCTTGTAAGCTATGTAAGGGAGACCATCTTACTCATTTGTGCCCTAGTATTTCAGTGGTAGAAAGGTTATGGTCTAAGTTTGACGGTTCTTCTACTCTTGGATTTGTTATGGTTTCTTAGTAGTTTAATCAACCATTAGTTCATGAATTGGTTGAGCCAATGCAATCTCTGGCTGATTCCACTCCTCTTGTTGGGGGTGAAGTGCCTAACAACATAGTATTCTTGGTTTGTAGTACAAAGTCTTCTAGTCTAGGGGGCATTCTGGTCTCTTTGATTGTACCCCCTCCAAGTTCTAGGAGTGTCTCCTTTGATTGGGATAATCTTGTCAAGTCTCGTCTTCCTTCTACTGCACCATTCCAAAGAACCATAAATGTCTATCAATGTATGGTGGATGAAGGATTCTCTGCAAGTATTATATCCTCTTTGACTTGGACAGATTTGGGTTCTCCAAAGTTGTTTGCGGCTGCTAGTCAGTTGTTAGCCTATGATAGTGGACCTGGTGAATCTATGGGTGTTCTTCCTCAATTTCCTATTACTTTAGGTGGGAAGAATGCCTTAATCAATATGATGGTGGTTTCTTTATCTTTAGACTTTAATATGCTACTTGGGAATGATTTTGTCTATGCTATGAATGTTGTGGTGTCTTCACTCTTTCGAGTGACGTATTTTCCTAATGATGGAAACATTGTCACCATTGATCAGCTTGCATATGATAATCACCCCCCTAATTTGAATTTACTACAGAATACCCCTTGGTATGTTCCAAGTGCTTAGGTAGACTCTACCTGGCCACGGGTGAACTATGTGGCATTGTATCCTCAATGTTAAATTGCTTCTAAGAAGGATCCTTTGAAATATTATTTTCCTTCTCAAGAATTGGTCTCGGCAATTAACCGAGTGATTTACCCTATGGGGACATGGGACCCCTTATTTCCCTCTTTTGATCCTTATAGTTCTCATGATTACTTGGAAGTTGAGTTTCTTTCATAGGAGGAACATTTTCAATCCATGAGTTTCAACTACCAAAGGAGTCCTTGGCCTGAGCTGTACAAGGCGCTTGTCTTGAAGAACTATTATGCATAAGTCGCAAGGCTGCATGGTTCCCTATACCATATTGTACATATAAGGTACACATTTTCAAGTTTTGTATTTTATAACACATGGTTTTATCTAAATTTTGTATATGGGATGTATTAACTTCTTATCTAGTGTTCCTAATTATGTCTACAGAACTTGGAAGACTTCTCCTTTGGGCATTTTTATGGTTGATCCACTATGACAGATATTCATTCTCGAAATCAGCATATAGGTTAGGGTTTTCACCAGCATTGTGAATTTATCAGTTCCTTTTCCATTTTGGCCTTAGGATTGACCCCACCAAGATATGACATAAAACCTTCTCATTGCTTAGAAGTGTCATAACTTGTGTGGTAGAGCCTACCTTATCATGGGTGCCTAGATAGAACCATGTTTTCACTTGGCACCCATGCTCAAATTTTGTTCTTAGGCTCAAGAGTTCTCTTTAGTCCTGCCATGACTTTGCCATGAAGTCTCATTTATCTTCTTGTTTATTATTTTTCTAGCTTTATACCCTGGAGGCTCCCTCATGTTCAGTTGTACTACTACATTGCATGTTGATTATTTGTACCTTTTGGCCTTAAGTCAACTTCACTTGGACTCGTGTATAAGAAACATTTTGACCATGTCTTTATGAAAAATCAACATTGAAATCACTTAGTGTCTGTAACTTGACATCTTATGCTCATGGAAAATACATTCCTCTGATTTTCATTGACCAGTTTCATCACCTTGCATTAAGCATAGAAATGTTCCACTCCTGGGAACTAGAAGAACTGTATTTAGACACTTGTTCATTCCATTGTACCATAGACATTATTTTATTTTTTCAAGGCTTTTAAAATATGAAAAAAGGGAAAAAAAATTATATATTGCAAAAAAGAGCGAGAAAAAGAATTTACTTCCATAATTGATGGCACCAAGAGTCATTTGTGTCAGCCTTGAAAAAAGAACTCAAAGAAAGTCATGGGCTTTATTTTGACTTAGGAGAGCCATAACCTTGTCATTGAGTCAATAATCCTCCGGTTGGTTATCTCTTCCAATCATATGGAGAGTTTTCTTATGCCTCCCACATGACAAACTTATACAAAGCTATCATACTCTACCATATAGTCACATTTAAGTCATGCTTTTTTTCAAGACAAGTAAACCTAATTCGTCCTTTTTGTGATGTCTCTTGACTCCTTTTTATTTGGCCATACCTGGTTTATCAAAGTTGTGTTCATATTAACATCATCTATTTGGTCCTTTGCTCGTGCTAGTTAATAAGGTCCCCATTAACTTCTTGTTGGCGGGTCTACTCTTATCATCTTCGACAAATTACTCTAAGAGTAGGCCTAGAGCTGCACCCTAGCCCTATTTCCATCATTGATAGGTGACCTTGTACCCAACATCGATCAATATCATGGCTCTTTGACTTAATGGTTTCCCTTGTGTTCAACGTGAGCTTACATTATCACACATTGGGATTCATGTAGTACATTGGTTTCCATTTGACCCTATTGGTGGATTCCTCGCCTCTATGTCATATTTCAATATTGGTTGGTTCAGAGGGTTTTTGTCGTGCACTAGACACATCTTGTGTACATTAGAAACATGCTTCAGTATTGTTACTTCATCTTTTTTCACCTGATTCCTTCCAAAATATCAGTCCATGGGTTACACTCACACTTGATTGATGTGGGATTCCTTAATTCCATGGGGGCTTCATTGGGGGAGAAATATAATAATACGTGCATTCATATTGACGGATATATATTGAGGAAAAATGAGAAAATATATTGGGGGATATATAGGAGGCAAAGGGGTTTTATATTGGTAGGTGTAAAAAATGGAGCTCAAAGTTAATGAAAATATATAAAGGGGTATAAAAAATGTTAATGAAAAAAAGATACCTACAATATATATTGAAATTATGGGTTTTTTAAATTGGGAAGGTGTATTGGGTTCGTATTAGTAGGGGGTTAAATATTATGATTTTTAAAGGTATTTTCCAATATGTAGTCAAATTCGGGGTATTGTTTAGTATGCCATGAACACACATGATATGTCAGAGGTTCATTGAGTGAATCCCCCGTGCTTAATGCCTTCCTTCCAGCAAATCTTTTCCCATTGACTCCAACTCAATGCTCTAGGAATAAGGCTTAGAGTCCTTTTTAAGTACCTTAGGGTTTGCAATCATTAGTGGCAGACTCCTTCACTATTGACAGTGAGAATACATCAATGTCTCTTGATTGGTAGATTCTCTTGAATGTTCAACTTCAACTCATTTATTTGTAGTTGTTAGATTGTACTAGGGTACCTTGACTCTCATCATCATCATCGATGAGTTGTATCCCATTTGTCAATGGTATACATCAATGACCGGTAATAAATCAATTTCTCACATGGTTGACTTCAGCTCATTTATTCCTATAGTGAACAAATGTACCATAGCAGTCGGTGAAGACCTCAGGTTGCATCAATATTTTTTCGTTCACTTGTCATTTCCTCCAATTTTCTTCCAGTGACACCATCCACCTTATATCTTCTAGTTCATCACAAAAACATTTTGTATGTTGGCACCCAAGTTGCATGCAATACCATTATACCACTTTTTGACTTTGTACTTTGAGGATCAATTATGTGACATCAGTGATCAGATATCTCCCTCAGCATCATTGATCAATTCTTTTATATGTGATATTGTGACATGGCCTTGATATGTACTTTTACAGCTATGATAAGATGATCCACTATGTATTTCTCAGTTTCCTTTGTAATTGTATACATATTGGATCCGCTCTACACTTGATATGCGAACATGATTTAGTATCTCTGAGCATGGGTATGCCTGCCTCAGACATCAGATTTACTTATGATCTCTTCCATTGGTTTGGTAGGCTGGAATCTAGTGATCTCCTCCCAAGTTCTTGCATGATTATTTCGATACACTTAATACATTTCGGCCATCGTGTACCCCTTCTGACCTCATATATTATGGGGTATCTATTATAGCATCATTTATCACCCTTGTATACTTAATCCTCTGAGTCATGGCCTTGGGAAACCCTTTCCCTTCAGATTTCATATTTTTACTAAAAAACATTATTTTAAATTCCATACACAACTCTTCCCTTCAAAAACTACTTACACACACAAGTCCATCTATACCCAACCCACGTATATAATTCGAAATAAAAAAATATAAAAGCCCTAATTTATGGGCGGGATTTACGAGCTATACCAGAAGCCCATCTACAAGAACTTGTGGCCTAACTGTATCCCAACTAAAACAAATGTTTTGGGGTGATATAAATACACCTCATGGGAAGGCCTAGGGGGATAAGGACGGGATATTGATATTATATCCAATTGATCCCTGATCAAGTCTAATTTATCCCTATGCCTCTTGCACTTCGAGTTATAGTAAATGCTCGTTTCCTCACAGAGATATTCATCCCTCTTATAAGACATCTATGTGTATTCATTTGAAAGAGTATTGTTGAGGCTTGGGTTGGACAATTCCGGAGGAAGGTTTCGCTTGGAGACGTGGTCAAACGAGGTTGTATTCTTCCATATTTCTTTGCAAACATCAATAAATAAGATTTGCCATGTTCTTAAAATTATGATATTTATTATTTAACTCATGTTATGATATAATTATGTATGATCTCATGTTTTATATCCATGTTCTTATATGATCTAGCATTCATATCTTGAACATGCTTTGAACTACTGCTAATATATATGCTCTTCTAGAATGTGTTGCAGGTTTTGAAGCATTGGAGGAAGCAAAGGGTTTGGACCCTATGGGAACATCCTCAAACGTAGGACCTACAGGTATTATCTCTTCATCCCACTTTAGTAGTTTAAGCATTAAGAGTTCTGGTTTTCTTTCTTCTTGTTGGTGTATGCCCTTCGATCTATTGGGGTTCTCAACCCAAGCCCTAGGGTGTTTTATCCCATAACACTAGGCACCATGGGCACCTCACCCTTGACCAAACATGCTTCCAAGATCTAACATAATTCAATTTTGTTGCTCGACTTAGTTTTCATGCCCTCGATTGAAATTTATAGTGTGTTCCTAAATGACGTTGGGAAGTGAGTTGAAACTCACCATAAATGGAAAGTTGAGGCTTGGTTGGGAAAACCTTTAGTTCCGTTAAAATCACGACATTGGATTGACACTAGGAACACTCCTCTCTAGTAACTTCATAGACTAATCATTTTCTACATCAACAATTTTCACAACAAGGGTTTCACTCACTAGCATGTAATGCAATTTATGTATCATATGCTTAGATCTTGAGAATTGTGCCAAAAAAGGGTCTCGGCACTATGACCAACTCACTCTTGACCAAACATGTTTGCAGGAGTTGATGGAACTCAATTATGTTGCTCGGTTTGGTTTTTATGCCCCTAATTTAAATTTTCCGCATGTCCCTGAATGCCATTGGGAAGCGAGTTGAAACTTGCCATAACTAGAAAATGAGGTCTGGTTGGAAAAACTGTCAATTACATTGGAATCATGACATTAGATTATCAAAAGTCGTTGTTAGGTACTGGAAGTAGAAAAATCTATACTAAGTAGGAAAACCTATGAGTTAAACTTAATGACAATCATTGTATATGTCTTAAAAACAACTGGCATTTACTCCAATTATCGATCAAAGGGCTCATAGGAGTCAAGGCATCAACATAGTATGTGTTAATTAAAATCTATCCTAAACCTTATCCTAGTGCATTGTTAGGTATTGGAAGTACAAGAAACTATCCTAAGTTAAGCATTGAAAAGGAAAATTTATGACTTAAACTTAATCTATCTTAAGGAAATTATCCAAACAAAAACTCAAAATAAACTAAACTCTATTCTAATCTATTCTAAAACAGAGTATGTCTAAAGATGAGGCTTATGTCTTTAAGTGTTATGATAGAGGTGTTCAAGAACTACTTAAGCATTACAGATTTTGGGGGTTTAATAGAGTCAAAGAACTTATGGGGTTCATTATGAACTAGGTTTTTTCTACTAGAATTTAGTATTTAAGATCCACTCGGGTGCTATTGTGCCATGATAACACCTCAAGAAAATACATAAATTTCAATATTAAACAAATATTAAAAGACAAAAACTTAAAACCAAACTTAGAAAAACACATAGTATCTCATAAACCAACAAATTTCATCATCATGAGCATCAATTCCATAACAGTGCTACTATTCCTCAATAGTAGTAGAATTCGAATGAAGAAAAAGAAAAAGGTAAAAGATAATGAACTCCTTCCTCTTGTGAACCATGTTTTACAATTTAAAAATTAGAAGTCTCTTCCTATTTATACATGACCTAAGAGACCTTTGAAATGCGTGGGGAACATGCTGTCTCACATCGCATGAAGTACATTCTCATTAAATTTGGGCGGGCAATAACTCATCCTCATTAAATTTCTGTTATGCATGAATACTCCAAATTGGATTGATTTTATAGTGTAAAAGGTAGGGACTGTGTGCCTCAAATAAATGGATACCAGGATCTGTAATTACTTGGCAGTGAAAATGATCATTCCATCCTAAAGATACACTTTTTTTCTACAATGTATCATACTCATTATCCGAAAAGAAATCTTACTCACTAAAATCCAAGTCTACAAATGTAGAAATTAATCATATCTTCTAAATTATGTTCAAGTTGGAAGAAATATGCACTCTCGGAGCAAACCGATTATAATATTAGTAATGAAATTTGAAATGAAACATGATTGGACAATACCTAACCAATATAACCTTGCATCATATTTAACAAATATAATATATATATATATATATATATATATATATATATATATATATATATATATATATATATATATATATATATATATATATATCTATATATAATATATATATATATAACTAAATAATTTAGTGAAACTTAAATATAATTTTTATTTATTGATTTTTTTTGATAATTTACTATAAATGTGTAATTCTTTCTCCATTTAGCATATTTTTGACATGTAATTAATATATAATATTTTGATATTTAATGTAAATAAAATATTTGAATGTTTATTTTATAATATTTTAATGTTAGTTTTTTATGATGATTTTATGTGTATGTGAGTAAAAAAATCTCTATTATAATTAGAAATGTCTTCTACAAGGAAGATGTATAACTATTTCGGGATTTGATATAGAGTTCACTCATAACATATTAAAAAAAGTTGATAATAGCGAAATTATATTATCATCCATTACAAATAAATTATTTTAATGTCCATTTTAAATAAAATTAATCTCTATATATATATTGATCACAATTGTCACTATTAATTAGCACTAAGAAGGTAATGATAATTTACTTTTTTATATTTTATTTCTATGGTTAAAAGGTATTAGTAAAAGCCCTCCAAGATCATTATAGTTTGGTTGACTTAAAAGGTCAAGAAAAATGTTTTGAAAATTAAATCCAATAAGAGTATAAGATACACGATGTAAGAGAAAGTGATTTTAATCTTTAACCCTAATAGTGTAGTAAAGATGACTAACTTTTTCATCCCATAGTGTTTTAGTAATTGACCCATTCTCATTTTCATCATAAAACTTATGAGAATTTGATTGTTTCCCAACATTTTGAAAATTTATTTTTATTTTAACAATGTTCATTTTCTTCTTAGTATTAATCAAAAAATAAAACATAAATAATTCAAATCTAAACAATTATTATTTTAATAATAAATACTTTTAACATTTTAATATAGAAAATTATATAATTATTTTAATACTTCACATAAAATTAACATATAAAATTTAAAAAACATTAATTAAAAAATTACAAATATCAATAAATAAATAAATAAATATATATATATATATATATATATATATATTTATTTTTAATTTTAATATTAATATTAATATTAATATTAAAATATGTTGTTCACACAGATTTATAAATTTTTTTTAAACATTAATCATAAATTTAACATATTATATTGATGTAGGAGGATCTTTAAAATGTTTAAAATTTTATGGTCTCACATGTTCCCAACAATAGTCAATAGTGTCAACTTGAAGAGCTGGTAGCCCTCAATGTGACGGTATCTCCAAGTTGAAGAGCTCGTCGCGGTGAATGTGACAGTATCTTGAGTTTCGCAATTGGCCTCGAGATGAAGGAGAAAATGACCGTTGAAATTTATGACAGAAAGATGGAAATGGGCTTGGTGGCCTAGTGGCATTCACACAATTGACAAGTGGTCAAAACATGTCAAGTTCAGCATGATGATCGAACTCATAACCTCCAGTCTAGAGCTATGCCCATGGTGGGTATTAAGTCTATACCTACCCAATTAATATGGTGTAAGTAAATGCTATAAACAACTATATAATAACCATGTTCAAAGGTGCATATGAAGGTGGAGCGGATATGATGTTGGCTAAACATTATTAAATTTTAAAACTATGCATTGTATTAAAACTATGGTGGAGCGGAGATCAAACCTACGTTTAAAACCAAATGTCATGTCATTCGACCTTGGATATTGGACAACAAACAAACATGTCCGAGACACCAAACCGTGCGGAAATGTTATGACAGTCAGCCACGTGTCAGAGTTGTTGTCGTGACCGCCGGGGAGCAGGTCACTACCAAAGCATCGGACGAGTCATATGGCCACGGGTGGCCATACCACTCGACTGCCACGGTTACAGTTGGTTTATGCAGATTCCGCGAATATTATGTATTTAATACCGTCGTTATTATATTAGGAGTTGTCTTTAAGAGACTTTTTTAAAGTTTTTTTGGTTGGTTTTTCTGGTCAAAATCGGGTAGCAATTTATTCAAATGGCAATTTTGATGTCTAATTTCTGTACAATCAAAGTGTCGTTGCTAAATCCAAATATGCAGTTAAAAAACCATTTTAAATAATATAAATGAAGATTTAACCTCAAATTTTTCAGCCGGCAACTTTTTCACTAAGGGGTGGGAGTATTCCGTCCAATATATATAGATTGAACGTTGTTAAAAATTATGCACCAAGTGTTATATGGTTAGACATATGCCCCATGTATTAACTATAGTGTTGGGATATGACATATATGTAAAAATGATTAACTATAGTACAGTGATATGACGTTCAACACTAAGTTTCCTGGGTGTAACTCATGAGATGAGGGTTCAAATCTTATTAAGTACATATATGACCTGTTGTGTCTTGGCTAGAAGAGTAGGCGATCCCATAGCGGACGTGTCTGCTCTTGTTGAGGCATAAGTTTCCTGCTATTGTGTGGTCTCTGCTCTTGTGATTATAATAGATTTAAAAAATAAAAATAAAAATGTAATTACACGGTGATATATTGTTACACCTAAAACACAACCACTTACCATATATACTACGGGAGGATTCGACCCTGGAACCTATCCGAGGCTTTATGAAGTGTTTGCCAATACACCATAATAGTGGGAAAACGCACAAAGGGGTTCTGAAACCAACCTGTTTTGTTTGTGCTTAAAAATGTTCTTTTCAGCATAACTTGGCCATCCTTGGGATTTTTTTGAGAACGGACAGTAGCGTTGGAGAATAGAGACAGAGGCCTTCATTCTGGTAGTAACCAGCAATGCTTGGGTGCATATTTTAGTTGGTGAAATTCTATATAACTTTTCTTTTTTAATTCCTAATATAACAAAGGCCCATTGGAGAGACCGAGAGATGCAGTGCAAGAAAGACGAACTTCGTCATCGATATTTTTTTGGTTGTGTTTGCCTCTTTTATTGTTACTATGCATTTTTATTTTCAGTTCCTAATGATAGAAAACTAATAAACTTAAACAGTGATTCTGCATGCGGAAAGAACTGAAAATAATCACTGAATCTTAACGCCCAGGGATACGAATTACCTCCAACCATTGGTGAAACTGTTGATGCGATTTCCTTCTGAAACACCACACTCCAGCTGCACATGCAAAAAGGAAAGAAGACAGCTGATCTGAAGGCACTTCCAAGCTCTGCTATCTCAGCTAGATGGTGTAGAACTGAAGGGGATTGAGATATGAGCTTGGGGACCAAACAGATGAACATATAGCTAAGCTTCCATCAAGCTTCTAAAAGCTATGTGTTAGAAAAACCACAAATCAAGGTAGAGATCACATCAAAGTGATGGACCACTTTAGTAGCTCCCAATTATAAATTTAGTAATTGCAGTTGATTTTCTTAACTTAAGGAAACTACTGTAGTTGGTTTCCATAAGTTAAGAAAAGCTGCAATTCCATAAATCAAGGTAGCTTTTGTGTAAAATCAATGGAGCTTAACATTCTCCCACTTGGTCCATACTTCCAAACTTAATGTCTCAAAAACCATTGACAATCTGTATTAAGTAATAGATACATGAATCATGGTGATAAGTCCTCTCATGACGAGTATTATCTTCCATGTATTACTATGCATTTATTCTTATTATAATTTATGTGGCAACAATATCTTAATGAATAAACCTTATGTTTATTCTTGGTCCTTCTTAAATGAATTTTCTCAAATCAACGTAAGGTGCACATACATATGAGAAAAAACATCACAATAATTAAGAATTTCATTAAAATATCATTGTCCATACAATGAAAAACTTCATAATGGAACTAAGTCCCATATTCAATACATGATCCTTGGATTTAAACGGTGGCATGCCCTTAGTCAAAAGATCAGCGATCATTAACTCAGTGCTGACGTGCTCAATAACCACTTTCTTTTCTTTAACACGTTCCCTTATAGCTAAATACTTAATGTCGATGTGTTTATTTTGACTCCCACTTTTTTAGCCATAAAACCAGTAGCTGAATTATCACAATATATTCTCAATGGCTTAGATATAGAATCCATAATTCTAAGCCCAGAAATGAAATTCTTAAGCCATACACCATGTAAAGCAACCTCAAAACAGGATATACATAAGCATGTAGTCTTTGGTCCCTTGAAGGTACCTCATTACTTTCTTTGCAGCTCTCCAGTGGTCTAAACCTAGATCACTCTGATATCGTCCCAACAAATGCAATGTTAGGTCTTGTGCAGACTTGAGCATACATTAGGAATTGTTGATCTCTTAGGTCTAGTAGATCTTCTTAATGTTGTACCATCATCTTCCTGAGAAGTATGTGGTTCAACTTGTTGTTCAAAAGTTCTTGGCAACTCTTGAACTCCTTGATCTACTGGAATATCGTCAGCAGCTTGTGGAACTTCAACAATTGGTTATTCAACACCAGTTTGTACTTGAGGGGTGCTATGAACAATAACCAATCTTTCACTTGAAGTGGAAGGTTGAGATTCTAAATGATCTTTCTCAGAAACTATGTTTCTGGTTTGATCGCTCCCACTGATCAAGTCATTTTCAAGAAACTTTGCATTTCTTGATTCCACAATCCTAGTGCTGTGAGATGGACAATAAAATCTGTAAGTATGTATGATTTCTAATATGTCTGAACTCCTATTGGCACCTTTCTTTGACTTGTTGGTCTGCTTTCCCTTTATGCAGTCCACACAAGTCTCAAGATCAGTAAAATCTAGAGTATTAAGTATTCCTTCATTTACCAATCTTTTAATTCTATCTATGGAGATATGACCTAGTCTCCGGTGCCATAATTTAGAGGAATCTTCATTAATAACACACCATTTAGTGCCAGTGTGAACATGCGTTGAATCATATGTGACTTTGTTTTGTAAATTAATGCAGTAAAGACCATTAGACAAAATACCATTCCCAACATAATCAGATTTATAGAATAGACTGAAAGATTTTTCTGAAAAGTTTAAGGAATATCCAAAAGGTACAAGCCTTTAAACTGAAATCAAGTTTCTAGAAAAACTTGGAACATAAAAGGTCTTTTCTAACTCCAAAACAAAGCCACTATTTAAAGTTAAATAACATGTTCTTATAGCTTCCACATGAGAGCCCATCTTGTTTCCTCATAAGATGCTTTGCTCACTTCCTACTGGCTTCCTTAGGTTTTGCAAACCTTTGCAAGGAATTCAAAATGTGAATTGTTGATCCAGAATCAATCCACCATGTGTTAATATTAACATTAACCATATCAGATTCATAACAAACAAACGAGATTACTTCCTCAAGTTCGGGAATGTCAGAATGAATTTCAGAGAAATTTGCAGGTTGTACTACTGCATCAAAATAAATAATCACATGCTTATGTTGAGGCTTAATAAACTTTCATGTTCTACCAATGTAAAACATGGTAAAAAGAATTGAATCAAATGAAAATTGCCTGTGGGCTAAATTTTCAATTCAAACAGATTCAATAAAACTTTATGAACTTTCATGTTTTACCAATGTAAAACATGCTAAAAAGAATTGAATCAAATGACATGAAAATTGCCTGTGGGCTAAATTTTCAATTCAAGCAGGTTCAATAAAACTTTATGAACTTTCACGTTTTACCAATGTAAAACATGCTAAAAAGAATTGAATCAAATGACATGAAAATTGACTGTGGGCTAAATTTTCAATTCAAGCAGATTCAATAAAACTTTATGATAAAACTTATTAATTCATAACTCGTGTGGGTAGGTTATGAAATTTTATCCTAATTAATCACATAAATATAATAAAAATTCCTGTGGGATAAAATTTATTATATTCAGTGTAATTAATTACAATTTAATGTCTAAATAATCTTTATGTGATCTTGCCAATCAATATATAATTTTATTTAATTAAAGATGCTGTGGCTATTCTCTAATTAATTAAAATCATATGGATCACTAGACATTATTTTGTTGCATAAACAAAACTTAACAAGAGAGAAAAATAATGTTTACTGAAAGGAGTAAGTCAAAATAACATTTTAATAAACTCCATATAACTGTAATATTTTTCCAGCAAAATCAAATTTACATTCCTTAGTCTAACTGTCCCATAATTTATTTAAGACTAATTCTTAAATTAATTACAAAATGGGCTCTAAACAATTTGCAAACAAAGCTGCAAATTTGAAATATTATTTATATATAATTATATAAAATTTCATGTGAGCCTAAACACATGCTAACACACAAAATTGTGCAAGTCTTTAAGGCTGCTAACTACACCACTAGATGTGTCAGCCAGAAGCCTTGCTACATAAAGACATCCATTTGAAAATATGGGCCAAGGCCCAATGAGTCATTTGCCAATGCACAGTCGCAATGCAGCTTTATATTGCAATTCAGGGAAATATACAATCAAGTAAAATACCCTGTAAAAATTATCAAATAACAGTACAGCTATTATAAACCCATTATCAACTTTGTATAAATCTCTATACCATTTCCAATTAAAAAAAAACTCTCCCTTTAATATGTCTTCAACCTTAAAACATATAACAAAACAAAATAAAAAGAAAATTTTAAAAAACCCATTGAACCTTATGCATAAACCCGTTAGCCTTGATTCACACTTCCTTGATTTACATTGTGGAAACGGTTTATAACTAACACCGAAAACCAATTCATACAAACCAGTGGGAATTTATATAGTTTCCGAGTTTCTCGATGGGCATTTTGGAACGATGATTTCAACTATAATATGGACACTACAAGAGATTATGAGTTTATAGTTGGTGCTATTAATTTAACAATGAAAACACCAAAATAGGTGAAAAAAAAAATAACGATAATTGAAACATATGATGAATCGTGATTGTTCTTAATTAATATGATCGTCCAATAAGTTTTCAAAACCATTAAAAGAAGTACTAGGTTTTAACTTTAAACCTTAAAAAAAAATTGTAAACATCAGTCAGATAATTCATTGCGATTGGCTTATCATAGTTTCAAGAAATCTCTAAGATAAAAGCCAATTAACCATAGATAGAATTTAATATTTTCGCGGGTTTTCTAATTTTAGTTTGCTGTCGAACTTTCAGACCCTAAGACGTCGTTACCTCTTGGTTTTGAGTATGGGGAAAGCAATGCTGGACTATCATCTTTTCCTCCAAATTTGCTATTTCTTAACTTATGGAAAAATAGCAGAACTTTAAAAAGTGCATAGAATTTAGTAAGACTTCGAAAAGCTTAGCTAAATTTAGCCCATACCTGTTCAACGAGAGGCACGGTAGGCGCCAGAAAAACGCAGACATTCCTCCTGGCCTTTTTATAGCCTGGGCGAACTCTTGGATTAGCAGAACAGCTATGAGAGTCTTTCCGCACCCTGTTTCTAGGTACACTATGATATTCTCTTCCTTAGCTTTCTTGCATAGTTGTAGCTGATATCTTCTGGCGATCTCTTTGGGATCCTTCTGTTGGCGTCCGCAACAGAAGTGTCTGTCGAGAATTTCTCATTCCCGTGGAATGGCAGGTCACTTATCTTCACCATCGCGAAATCTTTGCCCGTACTTGTATCGATATATATCTAACATATATACACTTGAATGCAATTAAAAATTTTAATTGCACCATTAATTAAAAAAAAAATTGAAGTTCCCGTATTGGGAAGATTTTTATACGATTCTAAGCTGCGAGCTCGATCACTACCTGCCTCATTCGAATTCAAATCTCGGGGATAAAGCATAATTTCGGTCTCACACAGCCACTAAAATCGCATGAATAATCAATCGGTCTTCCAAAAACATTTCGCCCTATAGCCAAATGCGAGATATGTCCAATGCAATTCCATGCGTATAACAGACCATATCTCGTCAGCATGCTTTGACTACTCTGACAAAATAGACTGATTGTTTCCCAAAATTCATGGCTGATAGGCACGCTCTTTTCATGATGTATGTGCATATCAATATAAGAAAATTGCGTGAAGAAAGTGAAGGTTCGAAACTAACTCCACCATTAAAACAATAAGGGGAGAAGAAGAACAGCAGTGGAGAAAGCATCGAAGCAGCAGAAACAACACCAGCGAATGAAATGAAACGAAGCAATACAAAACTGACGATGAGATTCAGTCGAATAAATGAAAATAAAAATCACTTCAAAATATTCGAATCCACACCAAGGCAGAGGTAAACTCCGCTCTGATACCAACTGTTAGAAAACTAATAAACTTAAACAGTGATTCTGCATGCAGAAAGAACTGAAAAGAATCACTGAATCTTAATGCCCAGGGATACGAATTACCTCCAGCCATTGGTGAAACTGTTGATGCGATTTCCTTCTGAAACACCACGCTCCAGCTGCACATGCAAAAAGGAAAGAAGACAGCTGATCTGAAGGCACTTCCAAGCTCTGCTATCTGAGCTAGATGGTGTAAAATTGAAGGGGATTGAGATATGAGCTTGGGGACCAAACAGATGAACATATAGCTAAGCTTCCATCAAGCTTCTAAAAGCTATGTGTTAGAAAAACCACAAATCAAGGTAGAGATCAGATCAAAGTGATGGACCACTTTAATAGCTCCCAATTATAAATTTAGTAATTGCAGTTGATTTTCTTAACTTAAGGAAACTAGTGCAGTTGGTTTCCATAAGTTAAGAAAAGCTACAATTCCATAAATCAAAGTAGCTTTTGTGTAAAATCAATGGAGCTTAAAGCTTATGTTTAAAACATAACAACAACTCATTCACATATATACAACCTTAATTAATGTAATAAAATTACCCAAATAATCAATCGTATAAATTTTAGATCATATAAATATATATAATTTAATTTTGTTTACACAAATATATAATTATTTTAATATTCATCATAAATTTAATACATATCATATAATAAATTATATTTTAAAATCTTAAGTATCAAATTAGTATATACGACTGCCTTGCTTATCAAAAAAAATCCCTGATCCATCCATCAATCCGTCTTGTTTATGCAAAAAAAAATTCCATCCAGAATTAAGATACATCTTCTTTGGTGATTAAAACATTTCAGCGGTTTGCAATTTAGTAAAACAGGGATATCATGATATGATATGTAATTGACCACGGGGACGCGGACTACGCCTACATACGAACGATGGCCGAATTAGATTTTATATTTTTTATTTGTAGTTTGGTCTATATGTCTTCCAAATATGAAATAGGAAAGAGTCTTGTTTGTGTTTACAAGTATTTATTATTATAATTTTTTTAACCATCATGCTGTACTAATTTAATTTAATTAATTTTTAGATCTTGTAAATGTGAAATATATAAACAATCTAATATATATAATTCAGATAATCAATTTTTTTTAAATACATATGTATTTAATTTGAAGAATTAATTTTTAATATAAATAAGAATATATAATATTATAAAATAAATAATATATTTTGATGCTTATTTATTTTAAAAAATACATTATTTATTTTTGCAGCCATATATATGCCATATAAATTTTATAATAAAAAATTTATTTAATAATTATATTATTTTCATTTAAAAACACAACAGCGGGCAGGTTCATTCTGAGTTTTGAAAATTACCGTATGATGGTCAAGGTTAATATCTCTTGGGCTTTTCACTTGTTCCGATATGATTAATCGTCTAGGTAACAGCCCCAAAAAAACATATTTTTTTTCCATTTCATAATTAATCAATCAAGACTCAAAGTCTGCATACGATCATGGTTTCAGCTATGACGGTGGATTGATGAAAAAAATCGCAAACAATTATGTTTGCCCACCGGTCAACTGAATGTCAAAAAAAAATAATGAAGTAAACAATTTTTTATGAAGTAAACAATTATTTTTGGTAAGAATCTATTAAAATCATAAGTTTGATTGGTTATTTGTGCACAATTGAAGTGCTTTAGCTTTTTTCAAGTGCTCCATATATACAGTTAAAACCCAGTTTAAATAACACAAATCAAGATTTCATCTCAAATTTTTCTATTAGATTCAAACCCCTGAAAGTCCAAAAACTCTACAACTCCATTATGTTTGGGTCAATAGAACTCACAAAACAAAAACTAAGTAAACAATTATATTTGCCCATTGCTGGATTACCACCACATATGAACTCTAGTTGATTATTAGTCCCTGCGTGGGACAAATAGCGATCGATCCATCGTTGACCATACATTAACCGGTCTTTTGACCAAAAAAATTTATCCACTATCAAAGTTTAACCAAAGTTTATCTCTGCAAATATTGGTGTAAGAAATTTATAACCAAAGTTGTGAATTGGAGGTCTTATTGCACGCTTCACGTGCCCCGATGCAAATGAACTATGAACTTTAAAATCTTTCCCTATCTTAATTATTTGATCTATTTGATATTTTCAGTTTACATAACTGTTCACTTTAAAATCTTTAGTATCTCAATTATTTGATCTCGCTGTATGACTAAGGACACCGTAAAAAATGCAATTGCATAAAATAATTTTTATATTATTATATTAATTGAAAATAAATATTATTGGGCGTTAGATAAAATTTACAAGTGTATGAGTTACGAATGTAAGGTGAAATAACGAAGTTATATTAATAATAATAAAATTTGAATAAGAGGCTTTGTCATCTATGAAGCTTCCCACAACTGCTAAAACAACAATTTGTGGCTCCTCTCTTCGCTTTTGGGGTTGGGTCTTCCCACAACAATTCTTCGCTCCTCTCTTCGCTTTTGGATGGGGATGAACAGAGTTGGGTCTAGTACTCGATCTTCAAGTGCACTTTTTTCTTTGTGATGCAGATAACCCCAATTAATTAGTCATAGTAGCTTCCAGAAGACAATTTCTGTAATTTCCGCTGGTTTTGAACATCAAATAACCTTGTTCTTCGGTGTGGTTTGTACCCTCTTTCCAGTGCAGATGCAGATAGAGTAACAGTTTTAGCAGCACTACCAGCAATTGCATTTACTCGAGGAGAAGTGAGGATGTAGATAGAGTAACAGTTTTAGCAGCACTACCAATAGTTTCATTTTCTCGAGGGGAAGCACCGAGAAGTAAAGTAGCAGAGGTCAAAGCATTCCATAACCCATTTACCAAGTTGAACCAGTATCCAAGGTATAACCCATTTACCAAGTTGAACCAGTATCCAAGGTTGAATAGAACAAACTCATAATAGAACACTCTCCAGAAAGGGCGGAATAAGAGTTGGTTTGTCTGTTCTTGAACTTCCAATATTTTCTTTTGAGTTTTCATGAATATTGATGCATTATAAATTAATACTGAAGTCTGTTTATGTTTGATTTAAAATTTACTTATGTTTTCTCTTGAATTTTTAGTGTTTAATTTTCAAAGTTCTTGTCTAAGTTTAGTCTAAAATTTATTCATATTTGCTTTAGTGTCTAAAATTGATTGATATTTGCTTTACTGTCTATGTTTGGTCTAAAATTCATTCACGTTTTCTTTTGAATTTTGGAATTTTCAAGAATATGGGAGGATTCTTTGCTTTATTGTCTATGTTTGGTCTAAAATTTATTCACGTTTTCTTTTGAATTTTGGAATTTTCAAGAATATGGGAGGATTCTTTGCTTTACTGTGTATGTTTGGTCTAAAATTTATTCACGTTTTCTTTTGAATTTTGGAATTTTCAAGAATATGGGAGGATTCAAATTTCCAAGAATATTGGAGTATTAAATTATGTCTATGTTGCTCTAAAATTAACTCATGTTTGGCTTCAGAATTTTATTAAATAATTTGTTAAAATACAAACATTTTTCATTCAATTCAAATTTATTTATGTTTGGCTTTAGAATTTTATTAAATAATTTGTTGAAATACAAACATTTTTCATTTAATTCTTTGCTTAATTATAAGATTCTTCTTATAATTCGAGGATTAGGCTTAAAACAATTGATATACATGTAAACTCAAAAGCCACAACTTCAAAATCTTTAATAAAAAGTATTATACAAAACTCTACTCAAGCATATTCACAAAGCTGCATGCACTGTGATTTAAATGAAAATAAATTTAATTTGGCCCCATAAAACAACAATTGTAACTCAAAAATTAACACTCTTGAAAAACCAGTTTCAATTTACAATCGCAGCTCAAAAAATAACACTCTTGAAAAACCTGTTTCAGTTTACGCCTAGCCTCTCCTTCAGGTCTAAAACTTCCTTCATATGATCCAGGTACTTCAGGTGTCTTCTGCACCTTTGTTTCTTCCTTTTTATACATTTCATTTTTTCTAACCTTTGTTGCTTTTATGTACATTTTTTTTCCATTTCCTTTTTTTCAAACTTCTATTTATACCTTCCATTTCCTTTTGTCCAACCTGTAACAAATGCCTTTTTTTCCATTTCCTTTTTTCGTACTTCTATTTATACCTGCCCGATTACTATATCTAAAGGGGCATCAATAGAGCAGTTGGTTGATTAGGTAGTTGCTATGGCTGATGATGCAGTAGCTATGGCACAAAAATGATTTGGTTATTTATGTTTTTTTTTCATGATGTTCGAGCCAACAGTGGTTTGCATCGTTGTCCACCTGTTTCAATGGTGCTTTGCATGGAGGCCCATGTGTCAATCCATACTTTTTCCGTTAAATAACAAGATATCCGTGGTGTGATATGTTGGGTTATAATCCAAGATAGTGGCTCCATTTAATAGACCATTCCAATAAGTTCCAGAATTCAAAAATCAATGCTGACTTGGAACATTTTTATAAAATTCATTTATATACATTGATTTTATATTAAAATAACCCTCTCATAATATTCAAAGTATCTTAGTAAATACTGAAAACAAGTGACGTGATTATATCAATTCATCCTCATGCCGTGAACTCATTGTTCATGAATAGTAGAAATATACTAATAAGTAGAGGACCAATGTCCTTGGGATTCCCTATTGGTTAATGTAATCGCAAAGTGCATTGGGATTACTTATAAAAATATATATTTTTGAATATAAAATATTATTTTTATGATTTCGTGAATTTTTGAATATTTTTATTATTGTTATTTTTGTTTTTGTTTTACTAGGGAAATTGGAGAGTATTGGATTCTAATTACAGTTGGTTAATTATTATAGTTTTTTTTCTTTTAAATTATATATATAATTATATAAATATTTTGAAATTTTCTTTACTTTAAAAATTAAAGTAATTTAAATCAAATATTTTATATATATATATATATATATATATATACTTTATAACTCCATTTATTTAGTAAAAATGAGATGCATAATTATACATTTTTTTTGTGTTACATATAATATAATCAAATATATTGAAAGTCATTGAAAGATTAAGTATATATAATTTTTTAGTGTAAAATCTTTTATATTTTATGATGTTATTGGTTTTATTGAAGTTTGAACATAATAAATTGTAATATCCCATTTCCTAAAAAATGGATGATGTAAAGAATTAATATTTAATATCAAAAACTTGTACAAATAAAAATGTAAAAAGATTTAAGAATTTCTAACTTAAAAATATCGTAAAAGATTTAAGAATTCCCAAGTTAAAAATATCCAGATCAATTACATAATTGCAAAATCAATAAAAACACTACTCTTTTCTTCAAAACAATGCACTGCATTATGAATAATGAAAAATGTCTTATAGTTTAGGTGGTGAACATCTTTGCTACTTTTTAAATCTGAATTAAGTCTTAAAAAATATTTATTTTTAAGAATTTCTAACTTAAAAATATTGTAAAAGATTTAAGAATTCCCAAGTTAAAAATATCCAGATCAATCACATAATTGCAAAATCAATAAAAACACTACTCTTTTCTTCAAAACACTGCACTGCATTATGAATAATGAAAAATGTCTTATAGTTTAGGTGGTGAACATCTTTGCTACTTTTTAAATCTGAATTAAGTCTTAAAAAATATTTATTTTTATGTGTAGTAGCATGCATCTATTTTAACTATTATATTATTTAATGTTAATAAAGATAAAATAAAATTATATATCCATTTTAACCATTTTATTATTTAATTATACGTTTGGGAAAAATATTAAAAACTAAGCACATGTGGGAAAAATATTAAAAATACACATGTGTGACTAAGACATATGCACTGAAGGATAAGACATCAAAATTTTCTCACCATAAAATCCAATTATATACAATCCAATTATATACATTGAGCTTGGGTTAAAATAACCCTTTCATAATATTCAAAATATGTCAATAAATATTGAAATCTGTTTCAGCTAATCAGTAGGTCTAACTAAAACAAAATCCATAGGTTTCGAATAAAACCCAATTACATATCAAATTCCGCACATCACCATCGATTTGACAGCTCTAGGTGAACTATTTCAGTTCCATTTCAAATCCCATTTCAAATCGGACAGTATACAATCCATTTGTGTTGTCCTTGCAGACCCGGCAGGGACTACCGCCATGGCAGTGGCTCCTTGTTATTATTACTATCTAATTTTAAAGTCATGGCAATTATTATCATTGCTGGATTACCACCACATATAAACTCTAGTTGATTATTATTATTACTATCTAATTTTAAAGTCATGGCAATTATTATTATTATTATTATTTAAACATCACTGCTAAGTGCGAGACACCAAATAAATATAAGAAACCCTTTATTTGTTAGAAAGAAAATCCTTATTTGATAAAAATAACCTTTGTTTATGAAACAAAATACCTTTAAAATAACTAATCTGAAGTCCTAACCTTAACCATAATTACCCAATCACAAAGTCAATAAAAAAGATGATCTCCTCTTCAATGTTTGTGCAGCAGTTTTTTGAGATTGAAAAGTGTGATGAAAGATGCATTCCCATTCCAAATCTGGCGAGAAACCATCCCGTACACTTTATGAGTGGGATGGGTTCCATCCCAAAACACATATTTTTCTCGACGTTTGGACAGAAAAGCTATGTATTCTCCACGCTCCTTCTTTGGAATCTCCAACCCACAATACACAGCCGAGTTAAAAGGCCCCGCTCCACAGCACGCAGGGGTGGTGTTTTTAAAACCTGCAACCAAAGCCAGGTCACATATTGTATTTAGTCAATTCACAAGCCAATCCACGCATATAACGTTTTTGAAATTTGTACTGGTTTTTCACATATCTCCAAATTTTACAACGAGATTCGCCGTGTTGAACTAAATTTAATACGAAGTCATAAGCGTTAGCTAGCAGGATCGTTGCTCCCTCTAATTTTTGATTCAGCTGATTGACCAGCAGCTTGAGACCATCATTAAGTGCCACTGCCAACGGATTTGCAGTTTCCACACGTCCACAGTTATATCCCTTCACCCCAGTGAGCCTTGAATATGGAGTACACCCCACAACAGGGCTGTTTATTACAATGAATTTTCTTGCCCCCATATTGTATAGACTTTGCACCATCCACCACAGACAAGAGGATAACCCCAAATTTAACGTAATGGAACAATCAGCAAAGAATGTGAGGAAATACAGAATCATGAGGGATTTATACGCACCAACAAGTGTTCATTATATTTACTAAGCAGCTGTTTAACGAAATCCTGGGTGCTTTTAGACTTTTCGAAGGTGGTATTCCTAAATAGTTGAGGCCAATATCATTGCCACCACTGGTAATGGTATACAAGGACTCGGATGGATATTCTTTTGCATAATAATCTCCTCCAAGTTTTTTCCTAGACTCGAAGAATAGTTGGCGAGTTGGCGTATCTGGAGACTTAGAGGGATGATATTCTGCGGTGAAAACACCACCAACGTTTAATTGCTTATTTTCAACATGTAATTCATGTGTGTCAATTAGAATGAACACGTATCTATTTTGGTACTCACCAAGTAATTCCCCCTGGAATCTAGTAATCCGCTTCCTCCAGATGCGAAATTGATACCACGAGAGAAATCAGATCTTGGCTTCAGATATGGAGGTGGGAACGGCAACCTTGACTTACTAGCTGTAAATACATTTATATCAGATGTATATTAATCATCTAATGATAAAATCAACCATATAAAAATCACTAAGTGAGAACAGGTGAATACGTAGGAGAAAAAAAATTACGGATAAGATCGAATGCAGTTCGGCCATTGGTGAAACGACCAGTTGGGGTGATGGAAGAAGTTCTCCCCGTAATTAGCTTTGGAGGTTGTGTTGGCAATGAAATTGTTGATACCAGCATCTGCTAGAGAATCCCCAAAAATGAACATGGCGGGGACTTTATGGTGAATGGCAGTAGCTAGAGGAAAAGATAAAAACAACATAAGAATTGCGTTCGAGGCAATAAACATTGCTTATAACTCCATCTTAAAGGAATATGAGTGGCGAGAAGTAAGGGAGGTGTGGATGGATGCAAATTAGTGAAAAATGAATGTATTTTTGACTTTGCAAGAGACTTCCTGAAACACAAGTTTCTATGGAAAGGACAAATATACCAAGCATGGAAGGTGGGTAAGTTTAACACGAAGAGAGTCCCATAAAGTCATTATGACTAGCTTGCATGATAAATATATTATTTTAAGCAAGAAACATATGTTGAGGAGTTCTAGTTTTTTCCTAGAATAACATTTAACTGTAAATCAACACGAAGAAAGAAGGGAGAAATTTTAAAGGTTAGGGCACCAAGAGATGAAGGAAAGAGGGCATGGGTTTATAAAGGCAAAGTTGTGATAGCGCAACTTGGACCTCATTCCACAACAGAACAGCAAGATGATAATACAGAAGAGGCAATCATTAGTGGGAAAGAATTTCAGAGGACAAGGGCTGCAATCTCTTTGGTGAACAATTGTTTACTCTATGTGGCCCCTTTGATTTAGTCACTTGCAATGGCTTGACTAGATGGGAAAAGTCTGGTAATTTCACTTGCAATACTTACAATGGAGCAAGTGTGGTAGATTATGTAATTTTCTGGCATGGTTTGTGTGAGAAAATGGAAGAAGTTTTGGTTGGAGATCAGCTGTGGGATTTGAAATTAGATCACAAACCAATTTATTTATGTTTCTCTTGGATTGGAAAGAAACAATTAGAGTCAAAAATTCAACATGTCCAACAAAATCCCTCACATGGCAGAATTATTTTGACCCCAGAAAATTGTAACACCTTCAAAATGACGCTAGAGAGGCTCTTTGAGAAGGATAAAATTACAATTCACACCCTTCATAGTCATGAATTAACACATTAAATTCAATGCGCACTTGCAAAGTGCAAAAGAACAAAAATTAAGAAGTCTGAAACAAATTGCTTTTCGGTTATTGCTTGGTTTGACGAGGAATTAAGAAAGGCAAGGAGAATGTGGCAAGAGTCAAACACAGATAACATAAAGCTCAAATCTTACAAGCAGTTATTAAGTAAGAAAAAAGTTGATTTCATGGTTTCAAAGAGGGAAGAACTAATCTTCCTTCAGAAAAATAATCCTAAATTATTTTGGAAGGAGCTCCAATCGAAAAGGATACAAATTGGAAATAACATTACAGCTTCTAAATGGTTTGACTATGCAAGACAACTCTATGAGCACGTTCCCAAAGTTGACCCTCCCCCCTTTGTCAACACTGATACTGAACTCTTCACGGTACAAGAGGTAGAGATGGGTATCAAGAAGTTGGGTGTTGGAAAAGCAAAAGACTTAGCTGAACTCCAAGTAGAATATCTAAAGTGGGGCTCAAAGATTCTTGCACTTCACATTACAAAAATATTCAACAACACCATAAAACAAGGGCTCCCCACAAATTGGACAACTAGTGTGGCAATACCTCTTTTCAAGAGTGGTGACATAAATAATCCCTCCAATTATAGGACCATCATGATAAACCCTTTGTTTGCAAAGCTATTTGGAAGCATGCTAGAAAGCAAAATTAGCAAGTGGGAAGAAGAAAGAGATAAGTGCACTAAAGGGCAAGCAAGTTTTAGACCTAAACATTCCACAATTGATCATTGCATAAATTTAAGGCACATCATTGAAAAAGTTTGGGAGAAAAAGTAAGAAGTCATTTGTTGCCTTGTTGATTTCAGAAAAGCGTTTGACTCAGTTCCTAGGGATAAACTTTGGCAGAGGATGGAGGAACTTGGAGTTCCTAAACATTTGAGAGCAGCCGTGCATAGGCTGTATGAAGAGGTGAAAGTCAAAATTAGAACTTCAACATGCGTTTTTGAAAGTTTTAGAAGTGATATCGGGGTCAAGCAAGGTTGCCCACTGTGTCCTAACCTTTTTGGTTTTTATATTGACAAGCTTGAGGAGTGGTTAAATTTGCAAGGGGGTGATGGTATCTATTTGTACAAGTTTGTTATAAGGCTTCTTTTGCATGTAGATGACCTTATTCTGATTGCTAAATTCGCTCTTGGTTTGCAAGAGCACTTATTATCCCTTGAGAATTTTTGTAGAAGTGTGGGGATGGAAGTCAATATCAACAAAACGAAAGTAGTGGTCTTCTCCAAGAAAAGAAAACATAACTAGCATAAGCTCTACTTTGAAGGCAACATTCTGGAAGAAGTTGCAGATCACAAATACCTCAGAATTGACTTCAACAAAAATCTAACCTCGAATGGTTGTAGAAAGAAAAGAACTTTGGGGGGTTGGAAAACATTTTATGTTTTTCAAAATAGGTGTAGAGAGGCAGAGTTATGGCACTGGAAGACCACTCAAACTCTTTTTGGGCTTCTAGTGATTCTGGTGATTCTCTATGGTTGTGAACTGTGGGATAGCAGTACCTCCGACATGCATTGGATACAAATTGAGAAAATTCAAAAACGTTTGATTACAAACAAATTTAAGATTAAAAATGCAATTTCTTATGATATCTTGTTAAGTGAAAGAGAGACTGCTCCTATTGAAGCAATTGCTATGGTGCGAGTCATAAGGTATTTAAAAAAATTTGAGCAAATGGAAGAGGGTAGATGGCCTAAGGTTGTCTTTAATGATAGACTGTGCAAGAGCAAAAATACTTGAATGCAACAAAATAACAAATGGTTTAGTAAATGGGGTATTTTCTTGAACGGGTGTCCCATAAACATCAAAGAGATAAAATATTTTGTTATGGAAAAGTTCCACAAACGTACTTGGGATAAGGAGCTAGAAAGAAAGAAAAATTAGTATATTGAAGTGTTTAATCCCACTCATAATCATTGACCAAAAGCATATATAGAGGTCAATATCTCTTGGAGAGCTAAAATTCTTATTGATTAGTTAAGGACTAATTCTCACCAACTTCGTTGTGAAACGGGGCGCTGGAAAATGCCAAAGTGTTGGAGGAAAGGCTATGCATTTGTTGTTTTTCCGGAAAAATGGAAACGGAAAAAAAATTTCATTTTAGAATGTGAGGGCTTCAAAGATAACATGGAAAGTTATGCACATATGCTAGCATCTAGCTCTTGGGATAATCTATTTAGGGAGGGGTTTGTTGAGAAGCTGGGAGCATTTATTGTGAAGCTTCACAGAAAAATGGCCAAATACATCAAGCAAATGAAGAAACAATCTGTCCCATAGGCTTTCTTTAGCCTCATAGACTTTAAAATAATTTCTTTCTTTCTTCTTTATAGAGAAATGATCCATGTGGATGAGCACGTGCCATGACATTGTCGTCCCATGGGTATTCAGAGCAAGTTTTTCGAAAAAAAATGAGGGGCTTTTAAGGTGACAACAAATCGAAAATACCGTGGATGTTTGTGGTGATGGATAGTTGCTCTTCCCACATTAAAATATATCAATGTAGACTTCACTTTAAATAATTTCTGAACGGTTCCTTTTTAAATGTTTAGTTTTTTTCTTCATTCAATATATATATATATATATATATATATATATATATATATTTTGCTGTGAGTACAATGATCAAGATTAATATAATCAATATACAATCATCATAATCATAATCATAATAATCCTTGTGAATACCATAATCATAATTAATACATTATATTGATTTTATTAATAAATAGCATTTTTAACTATTATAATTTATTTCAAATAATAAATTTTTAGTTAAATAAATAATAATAATAATAATTTTATAATTTAATTAATAGTTAATTTTATAATTTTAATAATAATTAGTTAAATATTATTAATTACTTAATTAATTGATTAATATTAACTACATGAATAATATTTACAACATCAAAAATATTAATAATATTAAAAATAACAATATTAAAAACAACAATAACTATAACAAGATTAATAATTTATGTATTCAAGTTTTTGTGATCCATAATGAATTAAGAAATTTTTTTAAGTAGAAGTAAGCATGAGATGAAGAGGTAGACCATGGCAAAGGCTTAAATAGAGCAATGTAGAGACATAATTTCTGAGCTAGATTTCAACAATAATTTTTAAATTATGATATTAATTTATTAATATGTTACAAATAAACATTATTAAGTAAAGGTTATATTAAATTGCTAGTTTTTGAAAAATAATATTTAAATAATGATATTATTTTATTATTTTATTAAAAATATTAATAGGTAACGAGAGCTACTTTAATATTAGCAAAAATATTAATATTATTAACATTAAAAATATTGTTACTTCTAAGTTCAAAGGAAAAATGTGGTGTGAGAAAGATTTAGTAGTTAACAGAAAATTAAGATATTATAAGGAGGTCATCAACCCCACCCTAGAAGATCCAAAGTATCTCTCTATTTTAACTAGCTCAAAGAAGAAAATTAATAATAGCCAAGATTAGAACGAAATCTCATGAGCTCCATAGTGGAACCGGTCGTTGGGAGTTCCTAAAACACCATGGATGGAAAGGTTTTGCCATGTGTGGTTCTGCCATCTGTGTGAGAATACAACATCGAGGATGAAAATCACTTCCTCTTAGAGTGCCCTACGTACAACCACATTAGATCTCAGTTTCAAAACCTTTGTTGCAATATTGACATTCCTACACTTTTAAGTTGTCAAAAAACTTGGGAGGCTTCTCTCCAAGCTTTTTGAGCATAGGAATAAAATCTTAAATCAAATTAAATAATTCGGTTCTTTAGGTCCAATAGACCAAAGCTTAGTCTCATGGAGGTTAACCACCACCACCATCATCATATTAATAAAAATGATGATAATAATAATTAATAATAATAATTAGTTAATTATGATTAAATAATTTATCATTCTTATTATTATTTATTTATTTTTAAGTATGACCATTTTTTTTTTTTTTTTTCACTTACTGGTTCACGGATACCGGGGTCACTGGGTAGCCGCTACGTCCAGGGTTTTAAACACTGAGTGGACGCCACCCGTAGGGCATCAACACCCCTTGGCCTATTTATTGACCTAACCCCAAGAGCTTTCGGGATTCGACCCTGTGACCTCCCATTGGCGAGGCACTTGATTTGACCGATTGAGCTAACTCTTGGGGCTTAAAGGGGGGAGGGTGCAACACTAGTACTTCCCCGGAGGTCACCCATCCCAGTACTACTATAGCCCAAGCGCGCTTAACTGCAGAGTTCTGATGGGATCCGGTGCATTAACGCTGGTGCGATCGCACCCAATATGACCATTTATTATTTATAAGTTTTTAGAATTAATTGTTTCTATTATTTAAGTTTGATCATTTATTATTTTTATTTATTTTGAAGTTTCTAAAATTATTGTTTTGATTGTTTAAGTTTAACCCAAATATTATTTTTATTATATTATATTATTATATCGATTTTATTAATTGTTTTGATTATTTAAGTTTAACCTTAATATAATTTTTAATTTTATTCTTAGATATTCATTTCATTAAAATTTTCTTTTTAATTAATTATTTCTTAATTCAATATTAACAATTATTTCTTTATATTAAAATATTATTTATTTAGTCAAATCTAATCCAAAATCTTGTTCTCATCTTGTCTTAACCATCAACCACACTAGATAGTTAGGTGATGTGTTTTTTAAGAATTTTTTTCTTAATTTTGATAATATTTAATTTAATATGATAAAACAATGAAAAGTAAATTAAGTTTTTTTTTTGGTGTATAAGAGAGTATTCTATTTTCTAATTTGTAATATACTTGATATAGGTTCATTTCAACATGTTACTTGAGTAAGGTAAATTTGAACGAGGAAGATAATGATCATTCTCCTTAACATTAGGATTTTTAAAATTACATATTTTCATTTATAATAAATAATATATTATAATAAATATTTAATAGTATGATAAAGCAATAAATTTATAGAAAAGATTAAAAACGAAGTAGAAAAATATACCTAATATTTATCCAACCTTTTTAATAATCACATCTGATAACCACATCTTTTTAGTAATCTTTCAAGGTTGGGTAACCATATTTACTAATGTGATTATGCTAATTATAACTTATTTAAAATAATAATTTTTTAATTTCAAAAATATTATCATAATAATTCACCATATTCTAATAAAAATAATTTAAAAACAAATAATGTTCTTAGCAATTCAAAGCTCTAACCAAATTTAAAATAATCATCATTCATATATTATATGGAATATAGTAATTATAATTAATATATTATATCTATTTTATCAATAATAATTATTATTATAATTTATTTAAAATAATAACTTTTGTTTTTAAAAATTATTATCATAAAAAATCATCATATTCTAATGAAAATAATTTAAAAAGGATCATCTTACTTAATAATACTAAACTTCAACGAAATTGAAAAACAATTTCAAAACATGATGCATCTATGCTCTTTACACTTGATCTAGTTTTTCATGCTTGTCATGGTTCAAAACATTTACTCAAATTTGATGATATAATTAATCGAAAATACATTCTAAATGAAAAAATTATAATAATAACTTTTGTTTTTAAAAATTATTCATGAAAATAATTTAAAAAGGATCATCTTACTTAATAATACTAAACTTCAACGAAATTGAAAAACAATTTCAAAACATGATGCATCTATGCTCTTTACACTTGATGATAGATCTAGTTTTTCATGCTTGTCATAGTTCAAAACATTTACTCAAATCTGATGATATAATTAATCAAAAATACATTCTAAATGAAAAAATTATAATAATAACTTTTGTTTTTAAAAATTATTATCATAAAAAATCATCATATTCTAATGAAAATAATTTAAAAAGGATCATCTTACTTAATAATACTAAACTTCAACGAAATTGAAAAACAATTTCAAAACATGATGCATCTATGCTCTTTACACTTGATGATAGATCTAGTTTTTCATGCTTGTCATGGTTCAAAACATTTACTCAAATCTGATGATATAATTAATCGAAAATACATTCTAAATGAAAAAATTATAATAATAACTTCTGTTTTTAAAAATTATTATCATAAAAAATCATCATATTCTAATGAAAATAATTTAAAAAGGATCATCTTACTTAATAATACTAAACTTCAACGAAATTGAAAAACAATTTCAAAACATGATGCATCTATGCTCTTTACACTTGATGATAGATCTAGTTTTTCATGCTTGTCATGGTTCAAAACATTTACTCAAATCTGATGATATAATTAATCGAAAATACATTCTAAATGAAAATATTTATTTACTTGAAAATCCGTTATATAAATTTATGATATCTATTTGGAAATTTTTAAATAATATTTATCAATTTTATTTTTCTAATATATACATATATATAATTTGATAAAAAAGTTATTGAAATTACTAATTTAAATTACAAAATTTATATAGATTAAATGTTAAGCTTTGTATATTCATTTAATTTATTTAAAAATATATTTTAAATAACAAAAAACCATAATTTCTCTAAAAATTAGATCAGTCAAATTCCAAAATAAAAACCAAAAACATAAAAAAATTATGTGTATAAATAAATCATAGTTACACATCGATTTTTAATAAAAGATTTCTATTTTTTAACGATTCACAATTTTGACGAGAATTGTTCTTCGTATCCTTTATTCTTACAACAGAATTGTGATTACTGGTCAATTTGAGAAGAATATATCCGGAGTGATCAAAATTCTCAAAACCGAAGGTGACAAAGTTTGACAAAATCTAAAGTGTGGGGAGCATGAGTTGGAAAATTCGAAGTTACCATTAAATTAATAATGAAAATTTCTATCACCCACTCACTTGTTAGTCCGTACCAAACTCCCATAGCATGAGCTTCCAACTCACGATTTTTACATTCAACATGACATCGAAAGCTCAAAGCAATATTTTGTGCTAATGATCTGTTAAGATGTTAAAATAACATGTTTGGTATTTATTAAAATGTTCTTCGTTATAAAACTAAGTTAATAAGTAATTTATATAATGTTTATATTTTCTGGAGAAATCTCATGGAGAACAATATTTTTCACAGAGACCTAAAATCCTAAAGTAATTTATATGTTGATTATAAAATGAGGTTTCTAAATTTTGTTTTTTTTTTCAAATTTAATAAAAGTTTTAAAAGATGATTGAATTATGAAATTTATAATATCTAGGCATTTAAATGAAAATGAAAATTAAGTAATCCATTACACTGAGGAAATTGTAAAACAAATAGTTTCCATTGTGTAACTTGTGAAATTTCATCTTTTCTACAATGATATGCTTTGAGAGCGTAAATTTTAATGGTTATGTTTTTGAAGGGTGATTAGGATTTATTAGGGTGAAAATAGTTTCCATTGTGTAACTTGTGAAATTTCATCTTTTCTACAATGATATGCTTTGAGAGCGTAAATTTTAATGGTTATGTTTTTGAAGGGTGATTAGGATTTATTAGGGTGGTTCTCCATGTAGGTGAGATATTTTTATGAGTTAAGTTTTTATTTGTATGGGTTGAAATTTGTTTTAATTAATTTAATTTGAATTTTTTTTGGAATGTGTGATAGGCTTTTATTTCAAGATATAATTATTATTGATAGTTTTTTAATGTAGTTTATTTGGAAAAATATATAAACATGTTATCTAAAATAGTTTGAAGTTTTTGGTTGGACCATTTTAAATAAATCTTGCTCAAATTAGGAATAGGCATGGTGTATCTAGTGGTTATAGTCATAGTGTAAAAAATCAGCCTCTTACAAGATTTCCCTAGTTAATGATTCCACTAGTTAAAAAATAATAATAAAATAATGATTATTTAACCTTAATGCTAGTGTAAGGTGATTATTTGCAAACATTGTGTAGATATCTCATGTGGGAGAGGATGCCTACTCTTCAATCCTTAGCACAATGGACCAAAAATGTCCTTTCGAATTGAACCCAAGTGGATGGGAGAAAAAACAATGCTCCGGACCACTCATGTTACCAACCCACGAAACCATATATGCAAACTTCAAGGGCTAAGCTATTGAGAAATATAAGGTCAAATAATTCTACTTGATCATAGCCTATGTTTTATTCTTTTTCAAGGTTACAAAGCTCGAGGAAATTCTGAGAGTATTTCCCCTTATTACAACAATTACACCCAAGGTAAACCCTAGAATCTCGAGGGAACAATATCATTCAACAACAAGGTTCAATTTCATTACAACAATATATTCATTATGAGCTTTGATGAAGAATGTAACTAGTGTTGGTCTTCATAACTATATTTGTAGAAAGTAATTTTATTATTAATGAAATTACTTATTAAAGCTTGGGCTTCATGCTTGGGTCAATAATTTCTAGGTCAAAGCCACCATTGGAGACTTCTAATTTTTGTCTTGATTCAATAAAGTCATTATCATTTTTATTAGACCTTTCTTGGGCTTTTGTATCATGTAAAAAGAATTGTTTTTGAGTGAAAAAGGTCATTTGTCTCCTCCACACCAAGTTAGACTAAATCATTGTTATTCGAACTAGCAAGAAGGCTATATATAGAGAGGCAACTCGACCTATTTCGAACAATCACTCAACAAGTTCGATCTACAAGAAGAAGAAGTAGAAAAGAGAGCAAAGTTGCTCGAGAAGGATAGAAGAAGCTGGAAGACCTAGATCGAGTTCTTGGGCATTCTATCTCTCACACGTGCGATGTTTCTAGGCTATAGTTGGGGCTGAAATTATGAATCTATTGTAGGTTCGAAATTCTATTGTTGGGGGCAAATCTATAATTGGGGATTGAAATTATGGATTGTAGCTGCTACTCAAAAGTTGTCACTTGGAGACTTTGATAGGGATAATCTATTGGAAGGAAGGGCTAGCTTGATGATTGGAGTAGGTCTTTGTCTAGCTCTAAAGGGTCTTTGATTGTCTCATCTTCATTTGAATCTGCTAGTGGAAGAGTTGGACTGGGATTTCCCCTTGGAGGGTTTTTCCCTCGCTAAGTGCCTACATCTTGTGTCTCTTATTATTGTGGTATTCATACATTTTATTTGGTAATTTATTGATGAAATATAAACTAATAAATAATTAAAATAAGCCAGGATAACTCACAAGTAATTATAAAGAAAGAGGAATCAAACCCTAATTCTTATAGGCATTAATTTCTCAACATGGTATCAAAACTAAGGTGAAAGAAGGGCTAGTTGAAGATGACTTTGTTGGATATCATTTGAAGGAAGGAAAATGAATATGAGAAGGAAAGGTTACTCCCTCAATGGAAAGTTACTTGAAAATGGGACTCAATATGGTGAGAATTGCAGGAAGATCAACTCGAAGGAACATCTACAATCTATCTAGGAGAGTCAAGATTGCAAGATTCTTAGATGCATTTACAAGTACACTTGATATAATGCATGGATCATTGGTAGTGGACCCTTAAGACATAGGATGGGGAAAGTGGAAAACTTCATAGTCTATCAAAGGAACCATCATCACATGGAGTGGAGCTAGCAGACAACAAAAATTATGCAGTCAAGGGTTGTATATATACATCATTGAAGTTAAAAAGTGGAGAAAAGCTACACCTCAACAACATCCTTTATGTTCCAGGTTTGAAAAAGAATTTACTTTCCATTTATTGTTTAGAATATAAAGGAGATAGGGTTGCTTTTGTAGATGGTGGATTTTTGGTTTGGGGAAGGGATCAAGTATTGAAAAAGCAAAGTTTATAGGAGTGCGTGAATGAAGATTATATATAGTCATAACACCATCTCCTCAATCCCTAGTTCACATGGAAATTAATACTATCTAACTTTGGCATAGAAGATATGGACATATTAATTACAAAATAATACGCTCTCTTAGTCAAATAGCAAAGGCCATCCCCAACATCAAGGAAGATCATGGAGTATGCAAGGGATGTGCTTTGGGAAAGAATACCAGGAAAAATTTTACAAGCAGTGAAACAAGATGTAAGGAGATATTAGATCTCATTCATTCTAATGTATCTAGGCCCATGTCTACTAAATCCCTTGGAGGCCATATTTACTATGTGAACTTCATTGATGATCACTCTAGAAAGACATGGACCTACCCTCTCAAGGCAAAGGAAGAAGTATTTAAATTTTTTAAGGAAGTTAGATTTGAAGTTGAGACCTTAACTTAAAGAAATATAAATTCTTTGAGATCCGAAAATGGAGGGGAATACACTTTAAAAGAACGTATTTCATATTGTAAAGAAGTATATATTAATAGGGAACTCATTGTTCTCTAAAACCATGAACATAATGGAGTAGGAGAAAGGAAGAATAGAACCATTAAAGAATGCATAAGGACAATCATATTTGATCAAGATCTACCAAAATTTCTATGGGGAGAAACAACCATGACAACAATATACATACAAAATAGAAGTCCTCATAAAATGCTTGATAATATGATACCGGAAGAAGAATTCATAGGGAATAAGCCATGTGTAGACCATCTTTGAATATTTAGGTGTCTCACATACATCCATGTTCCTAAAGATAAGTCAAAGAAGTTAGACTCTACAAGTATAAAAGGTATCTCCGTTGGTTATAGACTTTCATCAAAGGCTTATAAAATCTATATCAAGGAAGGAAGGAAAATCAAAGTTAGAAGGAATGTTATATTTGATGAAAAATATTCTTACAAAAGATCTAAGGATATACCAATTGAATCTGATGAAGAAGATGTACCACTATTTTAATAAGAAGACCATCATGTAGAAATTTGATAGAAATTGCAACTGCTCAAGATTTCAACCTAAAAACAAGAGACATAATTATTCTCTAGCGATCTACAGAATGAAAATCACAATTTAGAATAACATGGATAGGCATGCAATAAGGAAAACCACAAAAAAATAGTGATTTTTAGGGGAATCGAACTGGGAAAAACCCCTCAAGTCTCTTTGCATTAATCAGTTGAATAACGAAACTATTACCATTTCTTGCTCCAACTCTGAGCACAACCTACAAAGGAATAATTGTTATCTTTGCTTAATGTAAAACTCTATCTAACACTTAGCTAATTATTTGCTCACCAAACCTCGTATTTCCTTCCGCAATTCCTTAGGAAACTGGCCCCTAAAATATAGGAATTTCCTCTGAATTTATTGCACAATTGCCAAGGATTTATCACTCACTGCATGCAAAACCTGTACATTCAGAACTAGTTTACAACTAATTTTAAATTTCATTGTCATCTCCACTTCATCTCATGAAATATAATTCCTTACATGCACTAGTTATTTTGAGTTGATCGATGAGTTGACTAAAAAATCTTTGATTTATACTTCTTTCTCACTGTACAACTGACCTCCAACTGACTCCAACAATAGTTAGAGGCCAGTTAACTGAATACAATTGAAAATAATTGACCTGGATTACTAGAATTTTGCAATCACACGTGCATAACTAAACTCCAAGACCTAACTCAAATTTACTAAGCTAACTATGTGACAAGATCCATGTCACACTATTTAACTACCTCCAAGTTGTCCTGCTGATGTGGAAATTTGATTTACTCAATTTGACTAAGACTAAACTCAAATTGAGCCTTTATTGCTACATTTTTTCAACACTCCCTCTTAGAAAGAATGAGATTTTTCACCACCCCTATCCTGCACCTGTGGGATTCAAATTTACCTCTCGAAAATTATTTTTTCAAGATCTCAGAATCTTGCTTGTCAGTTGGAATGTACATTAGCAACATAATTCTCCTATGCACACAATCCCACAAATGATGATACCACATATCAATGTGATTGGACCTGTCATGAAATACCAGATTCTTAGAGAGATTAATGCAACTCTGATTATCACAATATATGATTTTTAGATCCATCCCTTGACTGAATAGTCCCACAAGTATTTTCCTCATCGAGATTGCTTCACATTCTACTTGACTTGTAGCCATGTATTCAACATCTGATGAGTTGAGCACGATAGACCTCTTCTTCCTTATGTACCATGAAATAGTTGTGGATGAAACACTAAAGATAACGTATGATGTTCTTTTCTTGTCGGATGGATCCCTGCCCAATCTGCATCGTTGAAGCCTTGAAACTTCACTCCCTTTATTCGTTTGTATTATAATCCATACTAGGTATTACCTCTCAGGTACCATAATACATGCTTTTCTACCCTCTAATATAATCTGGTAGGCTTCACCATAACTTGGCTAGGTTGCTTGACTACATAACACATGTCGAGTCGTGTGTTCACAAGATACATCAATGAACCCACAAGCTTCCTATAAATGGTAGCATCAACATTCTCACCTAAATAAGCATACTCCTTCCTCCAGTGTGTAGCTAGAAGTGTGTCCATGGGCCTACAATTATCCATGTGAAATATATGAAGTATCTCAGTATCATACTTTCCTTGAGACACAAACAATTCACCATCACCCTGCCATACTTCCAGCTCGAGGAAGTAATGCATGAGGACCTTGTATTTCATCTCGAATTCCCTTGCAAGATCTTCTTTGCAAGAGAGGATCAACTGCTCATCACTTGTCAATATTAAATTACCGACATATAAAATAAGAATAAGAAACTTACCATCTACCACAATGTGATAGAGGTTCACATATACTTCACATTTGGTGAAGCCTAATCCTCTGAGATAACTGACAATTCGAGTGTACAATGCCCAAGGCACCTATTTGAGACCATACAATACTCTCTTGAATCTGAATACATGTGAATCCTGATCATATGTCTTAAATACTTCTAGCTACTTTATGTAGATCTTGGCCTCAACAACACCATTGAGGAAGGCAGTCTTCACATCCATCTGGGGGATTTTCCACCGCATCTACACAATCAATTCTAGAATGGATATGATTGAGGAATATCTCACAACTGGTGCAAAGGTTTCCTCAAAATCCACTCACTCTAATTGAGAGAATCCATTGGTCACAAATATTGCCTTGTACTTCTCTATATTTCCATTAGTTGCATTCTTCACTTTGTAGATCCATTTGGATCCAACCATTTATTTTTGTTCTGATCTCGACACCACCTCCCATACACTATTCTTCATGATGGATTCATATTCTTCCACCATGGACTCAACCCAAATAAGTTGAGAAACTCCTTCCTCAAATGAAGAAGGCTTTGTCGCAATGAGCTCTGTCATGTGAACCATGTACTACATATCAAGTGACCTCCTTTACCTACGTTGTGATGTAGGGGCTCCCAAATTCTCCCTAGAATCCTACAACAATATATCATCTTCTCCAATTCTCTTTATACCCTATCTAGAAGATTCTGGTTGAGTTAGTGCCTCCACTCTACGTCCTATCTTCTCCTCTACATGTGGCTTATTGACAACCTCCTGAAGCTCATCCCGAGGCTCCTCCTTTGGAGCTAGAAGGGATACTCAACTCTCATTCTAGAGAGAATATCATAGCCTTATCCTCATCGATATTGGCCCCTCTCCTTATAATTTTCATCCTCACTGAAGGAAAATACACCAGATAATTATGTGGAGCTTTAGTGTATCCTAAAAAAATACCAACTTTTTTGTAGGCTCAAGTTTCTTCCTTGAATCCTTGGAGACATGACAATAAACTAAAGCTCCAAAGATTGTGAAATGAGACACATCAGGCTTTCTCCTAGAGAAATATTCCTCTGGTGTGATCATACCAAGTATTCTATGAGGACTCTAGTTCTGTAGGTATATTGATGTGTTGCATTCTTCTACCCATAGATGTAATGACAACCCCTAAGCATTCAACATGGCCCTCACTGCTCCCACTATGATCTTATTCTTCCTCTCAGCTACCCCATTTTGTTGTGGGTTATGGGGTATTGTCATATCTCTTCAAATACCTTCTTTCGCACATAAATCCTTGAAGGCATGTGAAAGTAATTCACATCGATTATGACCCCTGAGAGCTTTCACATTCTTCTTAGTCTCCTTGTCAACCAGTTCCCTGAATTCAACAAATTTTGAGAAAACTTCATCCTTCTTACACGTGAAGAACATCCAACATTTTCCAGTGAAATCATCAATAAAAATAACGTAGTACTTATGTTTTGTTGTGGAGGCTATAGAAACGGGTCCACAAACATTAGAGTGGAATCACTCCAAGATTGCATTTTATCTACTATCTCGGCCATTTGGATCTGACATATTTCCCCAATGTGCAACCCTTGAAGGCATCCTGCTGGTCAAGGGAGACTTTAGGGAGATTGGTGGTAATTTCATACCTTGGTTTTAAGGCACCATGGTGTAGATGACCTAATATCTTATGCCATAGTTCTCCAACATATTGACTTTGCACTTTTTGTTCCTTGTTGGTCAATGTAGCACAATCTCCCACCTTAAGTTTGTATAGATTCTTGAATCGAATTCCAATATGCTTCACTTCCTCGATAGCTATGTTTATATGAAATTTTTTCTCTTTACGAAAAATAATGTCATAGCCATGATCCTCCAAAAATTCTATAAAGATCAAGTCCTTCTTCAACCCAGGTACAAACATAACATCTTTTAGGTGAAGAGGGGAGGGTTCCACCCTCTCAAAGGTGACAATGCACTATGAGGAAAATACCTTCTAGTGGAGGTTATAGTAGAGCTTTTTAGTGTTATAAAATAGTAAAAAATTTATACAAAAAGCATCCACTAAAACATCCATTTGTGATAGCGAATGTTTTAGAGGAGGTTTTTATAGAACTTCAACACAACTGAAAAAATCTGGGCAACTAGAGATTCTAGGGAATGTTTTTTTCTGACGCATTTAATAGAACAAGTAGCACGAGGCATCATACATAACTCAAAGAACTAGGGCATTAAATTAAAATAATACTAGTGCATAATATATACCACATCAGTACTAGGAGATAAAAAATCCCTCGAGCATTCTTCTAAGGAATGACACTAGGGCATGCAAAAAATAATTTTTGTATCAGTGACTTTTTTAAACTTGTAGCATCGATGTGTATCATATGCCCCGGTGCATTAGTTAAAAAAAAGGATAGGTGTTTTTATTTTTCATAATGCACCAGGCTATAAATAATATTTTGTAGGACTCGAGCGTTACTCTGAAACAAGGATAGAAATAATGGTGCGTTAAGAATTACAATGCACCAAGGCATTAATCTCAAACAAGACCAGTGATTGAAGAGATAAACACACCGATTCTCTAGTTTTCTTAAAAGGCATCAGGCATGAAAAATGATATTTCCATGGTGATTTTATATAACATAAGTCACTAGAATGTTTTTATCTTATAGACACACCAATTTTTTGAAAGACATTTTCTCTTTTTTGGAAACATCGACCTATGATAGTGGAATTAATGTAATATTTTAAATTCATTCTTCATCGAAAAGTCTCTCTCTCTCTATATATCTTATAACAATATTCATATAAATTAAAATTTGATTAGTGCATTTGTATATGATGTTTGGATTTATTTGTTATATTATCAGATTTCAAATCTCTTCATTATAATATTTAATCATCGATATATTTAATCAATAGTGTAACATTTCACAATGACATTGGATAACACAATAGAATAAATTAAAATGTATTTTATTATATATCAATAAGAGGGTCTTTTTCTTGCAAAATGAGATTATTACTAGTAACCCATTGTATTTCAATTCAGACACTATGTTCATTACATTAAACAAAATGTCTCATTTTCACATACAATTATTTCAAAAAATACAAGAGGTTGCATTGATTTCCAAATCAATCAGCATTATTCGCTAGAATTGTTGTTAGTGCTCAAGCTACTTCCATGACTTGGGTTATTTGGAGGATTTTTTTTTTTATTGCATCAATTTTTGTCATCTTCTTTATCTTTCACTTCCATATGCAAACATAAAAATAAAGTTTAATGAGTATCTACATTGGTGAGAATAATGAAATTGAAATAAATAATATCCATCAATGTAAATTGAATATCAATATACCATAGTGTTATAGATCCATTTGGGAACACAATCTAGATCAGTGTTTTAGGGCTCATCAAACCCTAATTCCAGTTGCTACATGCCCTAAACAAGTCAACCTTTTCAATGCCTCATTCCCAGGTAGTTTCATGACATGAAGACATCCTGAAATGGCCTCTAGAGGGACCAACGCACGTAGTCCCATGTAAGGGTGCACTGTCGAGTAGTTGAGTCCATGCGAGGGTGCTCTACATAGCACTTAGGCCTCCTTTCACCTGCACTGGGTGAGTATGAGCGTAATTCACATAGGGTTTGGGGAATATTCTTATATTTTAGAGTCATCTAGAAGGTTCCCTCACTTATCAACTCCTATGAACTCGAAAATGGATGAGGAATGAGTTAAGATGCATCCTATCCTCTCATCCCTTCTTCCATGGAACTAATTCTAAGTATGGAAGGCCATTCAATACCACCATTTATGACTAAACCTCCTTCATCTCCCTGTAAATTGACCACTCATCTAAGTGATCAGGGGCTGGACTTTGATGAATTGTAAGGAGATAATGCTAGTTTGAGAATTGAGACTATTGTAAGTGTTGTTATGTTGCCAGATTTTCATTATTATGATGTGATGTGGATGGAACCAAAGCTAGAGGAGTGACTTCGAATCATACTTTATGGTTGTAATTCCATCCTCTATACAATAAAGCATTTGAACATTTTTCCATATGTTTATCTTGGTATATGATGCTTATATGTGTGAATGTATCTTATTCCATTTACTTGTATTCAATAGATCTTTTGCTTTGATTGGTTCTTTGTCTTTTGTTTGTGTTTAAAGGTACTTCTCAAGCATGTTAAGTATGGGAAGGAGTGACAGGATTGATACAAAGGAAACAAGAGGAAAGCAGAAATATAAGTAGGTCTTCTCATATTGTTTGTCTTATCTATGTCTTATAGGAAAAGGCTAAAGTGCTTTAAACTGTTGTTCTAGATATGGCTACTTATCTAGGGAATTAGTATTTATCCGTAGATACCAAATTCTCTAAAACAAATTGGCGACTTTGCTGGGGATAGATTATCATTCCAAGTAGCTTATCCATATCGTAGGACACTCTAACAGACCTTAATTCCTTTCATTGATTGTATTTCAGCCTTTTTGAAGTGTTATTTGGTCAAAATTTGAGGTTAGATGACTCTTAAGTGGCCTCTCAAGAATCAGCGCAGGCTTGGTCAGGAGACAGTGCTCTCCAACATAATTAGGCCCTCTTTGAACTGCGTTGATCCACCTTAGGGAAAATTTTAACCTTTGGATTGGGTTTTTTATCCAAATTTCCTTCTGTTTATGCTTGTTGAAAGATCCATGATTGTAGTATGTCTCTGAAATCAACTTGTATATCCTCTTTCCAAACCTACTTTGGCTTGATTGATTAATGTTTCTTAAATGATTTCTTTATCATTATCATTTCATTGCCAAAGTTAGATTATAGTGGATTAATCTTTGTTCGAAAGAAAGTGTCGTAAAAGTCTTCTACTCCTTCGAAACTGAATTGTTGTAAAGTCTTCATTCTTATAAAAAGATTAATTGACTGTATGTGCATTAGTTTCCTTTTTTGTTCATCATAACATTAATGGAATTGAAAAGAGAAACCTTCATCCTTCATATTTTAGTTTGTGAATGCTTGAAAAGAATAACTAGGGAAATTACATTAGATGTGCTCTTTTCTCTTTGTCAAAGATCTGATTGATCTATCCCTACTAGCTAAGGTTTTCATTATTCAATTGAAAGAAAATAATGTGTATCATATTAGTTGCATTTTAGGAATTGCAAACATACATCACGTGGTGAACCTTGAAAGGAAAATTCTAAAGAAGATCAACTTAAAATTTATTTGAATTTACCTAATGGAGCATTGTCACCTAACGAAAAGCATTTAGTGGTTCTAGGCTAGAGACATGTTCTGACGTCATAAAACAAAGCAGTTGTCACTAAATTGTCTGCAATACATCCCAAGTTTTTTATCTCATTCCGCGTACGTAAGTATATCATAGCTCATCCACGTACCTTCGGGTGTATAGGGCGGTGTTACAGTACGTAAAGTATACAAGAATTCTCTCACTATGCGGTTTTGCATTAGATAGTGCTTATATGGATTGGGCCTCCACGTGCTTTCAGGTATATATGGGAGGAAAACACTAGGTTTCTATCCATCCTCAGGTAACTGAGTCAGTCGCCTTGTACACTGTGATACACCGAGCATAGCATTCGGGGAGATTGCTTACCCATACTTCTTGGTTTGCAAGGAGGTATCATGTAGTTCACAGTTGCTTGGTAAACCTTTTTCCTAGATTATCCTTTTCTTTTTTGTTATGTTACATTGATTAAAATAAAATTAATTGACCGTGGATAACATCCTCCATACTCGCTCCTTAGTTGATCTTCGGTTGAGGCATATGGAAACAAATCCAGAGTCCACCAATCAAGAAATTCCTTTTGATGGGAATCCTAGTCCTTTCCCTCATTTTAGAAATATTGGTGTTCCACATATGGCTACATTTTCCCTTCCGAGATTTACCATTGGCTTTCCAGTATGCTTTTTTTCAACCTCCTTGGTTCAAAATGTCATGATTTCTCTACAATCAAGTACTCCTCCAACTGAAAAAATCGACCTCCATTTGATCCTAAAGTTGACCCTTTTCCTTCTTCCTTGGTTGTTTCCTCATCCCCTTCTTCCTCTTCGCTTGGTGAAAGTATTGGTACTAGTAACTAGGTAGCTAAGAAGAATAAGAAAGGGAAGAGGAAGAAGATGAAGAAAATTCAACAAAAGGGTAACCAGGCAACCATTGCTTTGAATACAACATCTGATGAGAAACTGTCTGTTAAGCCTCATAAAGTTTGATATGATCCGTGCAAACTTTGTGTGGGAGACAATCTTCTTCGACATTTTCTTGATATTCCTCAGATCTTAGAAGAATGGTCTTCCCATTCACATCATCCCATGTCATCAACTTCTGGAGATCATGCTGGTGACACACCATCAACTATTGGTAGTAAAGTTCATGGAAAGAAGGGTAAAATTATGTTTCCATGTAGGTTTTGTGAAGGGAATCACCCCATTCACCTTTGTCGCTATCTGGATGAAGCCAAAAAAGTGTTGGACAACTATCCCGCTTCTCTGCAATGAATTCCATCTGGTTATAGGAGACTCTCCCTTCATAATTCATTAGTTGATGAATTGACTAACCAAAATCAGTCGTCGGTCAAGCCCACTCTGAAAATGAATTTCATGAGCTTATACCTGACCCAAATCAAAAGGTTTGTTAGTGTCAGCCTTTGAAGCCTTCCTCCAGTGATTAAACATGCTCTTACAAAGTGATTTTAAGGTGTCAAGGTCAAATTTTGTCATTTCAGTGAGTCTTCAAGCAAAATTTGGTCACCAGGCATTAGGTCTAGGGTTTGCTTTTACTCCTTTCAAAGTTGTCCAAATGTCAGTCCATGTCACCATTCAACTGAGTGCACCATAACTCAGAGGGTTTTCATCATCATGTCAGGGTCCAATGGGTCATTTTACACCTTGTTCATGCTTCAGTTGTGCCTAGGTAAGGTTCATTTCCCTCTCCTAGGATTTTGAAGGCAATTTCTCTTATATGGTCAAATCATAAGCAAAACTTGCATTCTGATGTGTTGCATTTTCATGGTGATCAAACCACTCTTGCTGGTGTCACTTTTACATTAACACCAGAATCCATTTCATTAGCAACCGGCATACCAAACATTGGAGAACCATGGAACATGAGGCAAAAAATTGATCGGCATGGCGCATAGAGATTACAAGCCCAAAAATCTTCACCAATTCATTCCAAATTTCCCAATATGCTTGGATCATCATTTTTGTAAGTAGGTTGAGCCTCTATCACTGCTTTTCATCCAATTTTGGTGCTTGTTTGATGGTGGTTGTCTTATGGTGGTTGGCTAAGAAAATCAAACCCTACCTCTCTCTCCAAAGAAAACAGTGCTAAGGTTTGTATCAACTATTTGGTTGCCAAGTTATTCCCTCACTTTTCTACTCCCTCACTCCATTTTTCCTCATTTCCCTATTCCTTAAACCTACATATCCCTAAATTCACTAATCCCATATCCCAATCCCATATCCCCAATCCCATTTCCAAAAATCCCACATGAAAATTCCCAAACCCTAGTCCTATACTAAAAACTCCCAAAATATTCTCTAATTCCCTATTCCCTTAACTAAACCCTACCCCAACAATCCCTAAATCCCTCACTGCTTTCTCCCTACACAATCCCTTATCTCTCTTTTCCCTTGGTGGAAAAAGTCAAGAAACATCACAATCACTTGTTTCTCATCAAGGCAGCTCCAAGATAGTTCATCCACTAGTAGAGATGGCATCTGATCCTTCATATGACCGTGATGAAGAGACATACACCGGAGCAAAGAAATAAGTAGCTTGAAGATCAGTAAGCAATCATGGAGTTACAAAACATTCGGGAGAATCGCCAAGCTGCCCAAAGGAGGAGGATGGAGTTCACTTCATTGGAGCAAGAGATCAATGTCGATAGGGAGTCATGGCTTGAAAGAGTCATTGTCCACTTGGAAAGGAAGGTAGAGAAGACCATCAATGAAAATAATATGCTTCAAAACTTGTCATATCATTACATGTCCCCGAACTTGGCGTGCCAAGCGAGAATCAGGAGTTTGAAAGCAAAGTTGAAGAGAGCATCAAGGAGGAAAAAAGAGGATGAAGGACTTTAGATATTGGCTAAGGAATCCTTGGCCCAACATCATGCTTGATAGAGAAGACTCAGCCCAAATTTCAAGAAATTTGGAGCAATTTTTGCATTTTGGAAATTTTTTGGCACAAAAGCAGCATTTTCTGCCCTATGCACCGCACCACATGGCGCTCGCTTTCGCTAGGGGTCTCCAAATCATAAAAACTCAGCATTTTTGAATTTTTCATGGAAAATTATGGCTGCCTACCTATGGCTAAGAAATTTGGGCAGGTTTTGAGCCCTCAAAAAGGTCAAAAACACTAAAAAAATGACCTCACTGCCCCTATTTTTACACAGCAATTAGTGTTGGGAGAATGGAATTTTGGAGGGGAAAATGGAGGCTAAATTGAAAAATTATACTTGGGTTGGAAAGTAGACAGGCAGACCTTTCCAACAAGGACACCTAGAGCTCATTTTGACATCGAGAAGGCCTCCAAAGGTGGGTCCAAACAGGCGCGATGCATAGAGAATCAAGCATGACGCATAGAGGAAAAATTGCGAGTTTGACCATGTTTTGCTCTGTTTTTCACCCAGTTTTGCCTAATTTGACTTTTTTACTTTCCTAACAGCAAATTTATGATGTAATTTGATGTATATTGATGGATCATGATGTAAATATGTTATATTTTCACTTGTAGAGGTAGATTCATCAGTTTAGAGGTTGTTTGAAACTGAATGAATCAGTTCCCTTGTTTCTAGAGGCCTGCTGTTATGTTGCTTAGTTTCTAGTTCTCAGTTTAGAATTAGTTGGATCAGCTCCTAAACATGTGAGCTCAAACCCTAGAGTCAAGGATGAGATATGTTTTTCTATATTATGTTGTTTTTCAGTCATTAGCATGGTTGGACTCTTGAGAAAGCCTTGAGCTTCATTGTACATTCATTTTCAGTATTTTGGCTAAGGAATTGAGACTAGGATTTGCAACACTCTTTGGGATTCATGTGGCAATTTGTCTTGGTACAGTGCTTCTCTTTATGATTGTGAATTTGTTTATGTGATTGCATTATCTACCTTATTTCTTCTGAACTAAACAAACAAGAGTATAAGTAGAATTCATTGAAAGTGCAATTCTCTACTTGAACTTTGCTTTATTTGTTTGATGTTTTCAGATGTTTGGGGAGAATTCATGATTGTTCTTGCCCTCTTCAACACCTCACCTATCTTTTCCTTCCATCTCACTAAAATTTAAGTTCCAAAACGATTTCCTACCTTGCCCCATCGAGATCTCTGCAGAACTGAGCCTCAATCCCCGCACCCCAAAATGTGCCTTTCCCTCTGAGCCAACAAAACTCCATTTTATCAAATCAACTCTTTTGCACATATACCTAGCCTAAAATCAGAAGATATTTTAGTCATCTCAAGCCCCATAGATCATCATTTGTTGAGATTGACCCGGAGAGAGCCCTCTCCTGACCTGGTAGGGCTAGCTACCAGGCTGAGCGTGGTTTGATGTTGGCCCTGGATCCTACCTTTTTAGCCTGAGGTAAATCTAGGCACTAACAAGGTTGTTGAAACAATTGACCTGATTTCACCTTTAGTTAATGGAACCTTTCCTGTAGAGAGTGAATATGATACCACTCTAGTTATTTTCGTTTCTTCAAATTTTGATGAGCTTGGGGGCAATCCTCCTGTTCTTTCAAGACATGAGGAAAATCCTCCCATTCTCATAACTCAAGGGGTTAATTCTCCCATTTCTATGGTACCCCCTCCAAGTAGTCTGTTCACTCCCTTTGATTGGAATCGACTAGTAGGATTCCATCTTCCTTCTTATGTTCCTTTCAAGATCATAGTGCAGGTTCGTAATATGATTGTATCTGGCACTATTATAGATGAAGGTGCATCTATGAGTATCCTTTACTCCACTACTTGGCAAGTGCTTGGTTCATCGCCACTTGTGCTTGTTACCTAGAAATTTTGGCTTTTTAACAGAGGAGCCAGTCAACCATTAGGGATCCTTCCTAAATTTCATATTACTTTGGAAGGAAAAATTGTTTATCTGAGTGTGATGGTAGTCCCAGGCCCTTTATATTACAATTTACTTCTTGGGTGCGACTATGTTTATGATATGGGAGCTATTGTTTCAACACACTTTTGAGTGATGTGTTTCCCGGATGAAGGCAGAATTGTCACCGTTGACCAACTTTCATTTCCCTATCCAAATATGGCTTCCAGTCAACCACCTTCCCTAAATGGTCCTTTTGTACCAATGGTATCATCCCCGCCACGGGTTAATTATGTGGAAACCCGTTCCATACCTACATCAACTAATGACCAATTCAGTGATGTTGCACATTATGTACTGGGGGCATTGGAACCAAGGATAATTTTAGGGGCGAATGTTCGCCCTTTGGCGAAATTAAGGGGTTTTAAATTTTTAGTGGGCGAATATTTTGTATCATAGTACATTTTTACAAATCACTTCAAATAGCCCACCTTATTTTAAGGGAGAGGGTAAAAAAGGTAAATTTAGCCCTTGAAATTAGGACTTACAACCTTCCATTCGCCCATTTTCAAGAATAGGTTTTATTTAAGTGAATCCATTCGCCCATTTTCAAGAATAGGTTTTATTTAAGTGAATCCATTCGCCCATTTTCAAGAATAGGTTCTATTTAAGTGAATCCTATGGGCCAAATACCATATTTATAAAGGAGGTATGGTAAATTAATAAAAATATAAATAAATGAGAGGTATGGTAAATAAATAAAACATTTTTTATATTTACTCCATAAGTCACCTTATATACATGTAAGGGTGTAAACAAATAAAAATATAAGTAAAGTGGAGGTATGGTAAATAAATAAAACGTCTTTTTATACTTACTCAAAAGGTATGGTAAATAAATAAAAATATAAATAAACTAGATGTATCGTAAATAAATAAAACCTCTTTTTATATTTAGTACATAACCCTAGTTCTATTTATGAAGGCTCAAGAAAGAAGTTTTATTTAAGTGAATCCTATGGGCCAAATACCATATTTGTAAAAGAGGTATGGTAAATTAATAAAAATATAAATAAACGAGAGGTATGGTAAACAAATAAAACATTTTTTTATATTTACTCCATAAGTCACCTTATATTTATGAACACTCAAAAAATGGGTTATATTTAGGTGAAACCTATGGCCAAAATACTATGGGACAAATACCATGGACTAGATTGTTATTAATACCATGCAAAAAACCATTATTAACCATAATATTAGAATTAATAAAAATAAAAATAGCACATGGTATTGACCCATGGTATTCACCAAAATGGCACATGGTATTGACCCATGGTATTCACCTGGAATGTAGCCTATATAAATGGGGGAATTAAACCAGCATGTAGCCTATGCTAAGATTCACTAGGACTTTACAAAGTTTTATTATTTAGTGAAAGACTCGCCAAGATCTTACAAGATTTTATAATTGAGTAAAATATTCGCCATGCCTGGTGAGAGATTCGCCAAAAAATTATATATACATATTATATTATTGATAAAATCGCCTTCCATTTTTCCTATATACCATGGAGATTCGCCCATTTATTATATTTATAAATTTAGGGGGGTTCTTAAAATTTTCCCTAATTGGAACCAGATCTCTCTTCCCAGAGTATTGTTCTCCCATCTGATGAGAACCTCTTGGAAGTCATGACCTCTTATGGGTTGTAAACAAAGGGTATGAGGATAGTTCCTCGTCTTTTGTCAACCTCGTTAAGAAATGAAATAAGGAATTTGAGCAGAGTTCTTTGTCTTGTGTCAAGCTCATTAAAAAATGAAACAAGGTCCCAAGTTCCAAGTCAAGTCTTTGATTAGATCTCATAAAATCGCAGTCGAGTCTTTCACTTGATCTCGTGAAATAACCTTCATTCCATCCACCTCATCGCAATGAGTACTCTACTTAGGTGAATGTAATGAAGCTTGGGGGGCATGCACCTAGTGGTAAAGTTAAGTTTCCCTGTAGGTTATGTGAAGGGAATCACCCCATTCACCGTTGTCCCTATCTAGATGAAGGGAACCGTCTTGTTTCACCACAGCGACTTCCATCTGGTTACAAGAGACTCTCCCTTTCATCATGTTGGGGGAATGTAAACCAATCTCAGGTATAGTTCTTTGTTTCAAGATTGTGTAAAAATGAAACTGAACTGAGGCATAGTTCTTCGTTTTAAGCTTGTGTAAAAATGAAACTGAATCCAAGCATAGTTGTTCATTTCAAGCTTGTGTAAACACGAAACTGAATGCAATAATAGTTCCCTATGGTTCAATCTTGTGTAAAAATGAACCCATATCCATTTTAACCCTCGTGATTGCCATTCTATCAGCCTTTTCCATGAGATGAGCCTTGGTTTTTCTCCTTCCATCGTCACTATCTGCTTGGCCGATCATATGGTTTCACTTGTTTGTTTTACCTTTTTTGAGGAACAGTTGTAATGAGTGGTCTTATTAGCTAGCCTCTTCACATAAATCAACATGTTTTGAGAAGTTCCAACATCATCAGAAACAGTTGCTACCCTAGACACCACTCGTTCCTTAAAATGGAGTCATCTTTAAGATCTTTTCAGACTCTTGAAATATGAAAACATTGCCGAGCGCTTGTCCTTTCCAGCTTGTTAATTGATTGGAAATGAAATCTACTCAGTATACGTTTAACCCTTTTGTGGATTGAGATATATTATTTACAAAAAAGGAATATGTTGATTGAACATGGTTAATAGTTTCTCTCTTGTATTGTTTTACACTTTTTCAGACTTGAGAGACAAATTTATGAAAAAGAACTTGTGGAGTTTTCTTTTTCTCTCTTTTCAAACTCTCTAAACATGAAAATGACTGATTTATATTTGTCGTTAAACTCGTTAAAACATAAAATTGTGACAAACTTTTCCATATAGACAAGACCGAGTTTCACCTCTGCTAGACTTGTTAAAACATCAAATAGTGATGGATTCACCCAAAGGGTTGAATTATACAATAAGAATATGTTACCCTCCTCAAGCTTGATAAAAATAAAGAGGTATTAGTCAACAATGACTAGGGAAAATGGGAAAAAGGGGAAAACCACTTTATGGTAGCAGGTCACTCTTGAACATGACACTTTCACTCCATCACTGTGACTATTTGGGTTGGGTTATTAGCTTGATGGTTATCATACCATTGGTATATCATACCATCCATCACTTTGTTTTGGGTCAATGCTACCAATTCATTTTAGTGTCGTCGACATGTTCAAGAGAAGTCATTCAGTCAAAATTCATCCTTTGCAAAACCATAAACCTTCATTTTCATGACTGCCATTCCTCAACCTTGTGTTGTCAGTCAAATTTCGTCTCCAAAATCACTACAATTGTTTTGTGTCATTAATGTGGGATACATCAAGGCCCTCCTGTGGTGAGTCACTTCATGTCAACATCAACACATTATCCAAGAAGTTGACTTAGAAACACCTTTCCAGTACCTTGAGGCTTGCATGCATCAATGGTAGGTTTCTCGCTTCCAGCAGTAGGTTGACATCAATGGACTTCAACTGAAAGACTTTGTATGGTGTTCAACATCAAATCATTCATTCACACCATGCAGAATGTACTGCAGTACCTTGAGTATCATTATCATTATTAGTGATTTCTCTCACATCTGTTAATAGCTTACATCATTAGCTGGTAATTAGACGGTGTCTTCCCATGTTCGACTTCAGATCACATATTCACATGGTTAGACTCATACTTGGGCGAACGATTGAATGATATAGAAGACCTGAGATCTAGTTTCGTATATACGGGCTGCGATTTTAGGAGTACTAAATCATATGTATAATGGCTTTACATTGATGGTCATTCCAATCATGGGTCTATATTTGAAGATGACTTTCTATGTACATGTAATGAGAGTTTATAAGCTAAGCATGGGTATTCCTTCCCTCAACGATTCATGTAAAAATCAAAATATCATGATATAAGTGTTGTAATTGATGCAGGTCACCTTCTACTTCGAAACCTCCTCATCACATCGTAAAGCATTTCATTCGAAATTTTCATTTTTCAACTTCATGCTTTAGGGAGAAGCTATTACGGATCCATTTGGGCACATCACTCCCATCATCTAGATCAATGTTTTAGTGCTCATCAAACCCTAATTCCAGTTGCTACATGCCCTAACCAAGTCACCCTTTTGAATGCCTCCTTCCCAGGCATTTTCATGACATGAAGACATCCTGAAATCTCCTCTAGAGGGACTAGGGTAGGTAGGCCCATGTAAGGGTGCACTGCAGAGTAGTTGAGTCCATGCCAGGGTGCTCTATAGAGCACTTAGGCCTCCTTTCACTTGCTCTGGGTCAGTTTGAGTGAAATTCACATAGGGTTTGGGGAATATTCTTATCTTTTGGAGTCATCTAGAAGGTTCCCTCACTTATCAAATCATATGAGCTCGAAAATGGATGAGGAATGAGTTAAGATGCATCCTATGCTCTCATACCTTCTTCCATGGAACTAATTCTAAGTATGGAAGGCCATTCAATACCACCATTTATGGCTAAACATCCTTCATCTCCCTATAAATTGACAACTCCTCTAAGTGATCAAGGGCTGGACTTTAATGAATTGTAAGGAGATAATGTTAGTTTGAGAATTGATACTATTGTAAGTGTCGTTATGTTGCCAGATTGTCATGCTTATGATGTGATGTGGACGAAACCAAAGCTGGAGGAGTGACTTCGAATCAAACTTGATGGTTGTAATTCCTTCTTCTATTCAATAAAGTATTTGAACCTTTTTCCATATGTTTATCTTGTTATATGATGTTTATATCTGTGAATGTATTTGATTCCATTTACTTGTATTCAATATATCTTTTTCTTTGATTGGTTCTTTTTCTTCTATTTGTGTTTACAGGTACTTCTCAAACGTGTCAAGTATAAGAAAGAGCAATAGGATCGATAGAAAGGAGACAAGAGGAAAGAAGAGCTACAAGTAGGTCTTCTCATCTTATTTATTGCTTATAGGAAAGGGCTAAAGTGATTTAAACTGTTGTTCTAGATATGGCTACTTATCTAGGGAATTAGTATTTATCCATAGATACCAAATTCTCCAAAACACATAGTAAGAAGTGACTCATAAACTATGCACATTATTTCAAAAGCAAGTCTAATGCCTTTTTGCAACAAGTCTTCTGCTCGTGTTGTTCCATACTTTTTTTCCTGCATGTTTTAAACCCCATTATAAATCATAGATTTAATATAAAGGATTTTTTTGTTCTATTAATTATAATATTAGAGAAGTAAAACAGGATAGATATTACAAATTCCACATTAATTTTCGATATGCAAACATATACTCACACCCCTTAGTTAACCCAATGTTAATCAATTCTTCTGATGACTCTTCTTTGTATGTTAGCACCTATTTGAAGAAATTCAAGGGTGGTTGTTATAAAACAATCTAAAATATACGAAAATGAAACCTTGAGTTGTTATAAGGAAATATTATCAATGTGTACTCACAAACTCTGAAAACAACCATTTTCTTCCCTGTCTTGTTTTATGTGATGAATGAGCTCTATCTTGTTTTATTTTTTGTAAGATAATACTTGAAAATTAATATTTAATGCTAAAATATTTTTTATATGTAAAATCAATCATGATTACATACATTTCAATCACATTTTTGTTGATATGGCTCCTCCTGTGATGCAATTATGTCCATTTCTTTGACCATCTCGTTATACACCTTTTCGGACATTCCTACTGACATGTTTCACATATCAACACATTGATCATTTGGGATTTTGATAATCTTTATGAAAAAAGTAATAAAATATTTTTATAATGATATATGAAAACTAATTATAACAAAATCGATATTAATAAATGAATGGTTTGTAGTAATATATACATATAGTTCTAGAAATTTATTTTATACAATTACGAATATTACCTTGTTGAATGATTCTTTTTTGAAACACTTTATGTAGTTTTTATATAATTTGGTCCTTAGAATCATTGGATTCATTTTTGTATCATAAGTAGAAAGTATGTTTATACGTTCATTCCACTAGATCCCTCATAGTTTTGTAAAACAATTCCCCCCTTTCATAAAAACAACACCACTCCAGATGAGCTAAGGACCAATTCATCGTCATTTAAATGTTCTATAATTTTTCTTTTCTTAGAACCTCCAACACCACTCGAGATGAGCTAAGGACCAATTCATCGTCATTTACATGTTTTATAATTTTTTTCTTAGAACGACATTGATATTTTCCTTCGTTGTTGCTCCCTCTAGAACATTAAACGTATATGAAGTAATATATTGTTTGAAACACGTTATATAATATTCTTAAGTATATTATTATTGAAAAAAAAAACTCATATTGAATGTATTTTTTCATTCACCTAATTCATAATTCTGCAATTTTTCTATCAGGCTTTTACACTCTTCTACACTTAGATTAGAAATAATCTTATCAACCTTGTTCATTTTGTGGCTCTATATGATACACACCAACAAATACTTATTAGTTAAACTTACATATAATTTAAACATATTAATTTTGTAAAGAATTGACAAAGAACTTCCCCGAGTCTCTAATTATTTTATGTGATATTATTGTCTCGAGCAATATTTTTGTTACTTGAGACCTTCTGAGATATTTTTTTTATGAACATGCAACCTATAACATTCAATATAGAATCCATTAAATATATTTTACAAATAAATCAAATAATTTTCAGAAAAAAAATATGCTGGTAACCAGTGCATTTATAACATTATGTTGGCATTATGATACATATGTTGTACTTGATGGCAACCTACTCATCTCAGATGATAAATTATAGTGCAGCAAATTTCATGCATTTGCATGAAGATAAAAGTTTCTTTCATGTAGAGAAAAGTTCACGCACTTTCATGAAGATAAAAGTTCCTTTCATGAAGAGAAAAGGTCACGCACTTTCATGAAGATAAAAGGTTATTTCATGTAAAGAAAAGCTCACGCAGTTTCATGCAAAGAAAAGTTTCTTTCATGTAGAGAAACGTTCACGCACTTTCATGCAGAGAAAAGTTTCTTTCATATAAAGAAAAGTTCACGCACTTTCATGCAGAGAAAAGCTCCTTTCATGAAGAGAAACGTTCACGCACTTTCATGGTTGGCTCAAGGTATTAGTCCGACAGTTTTTGATCCTATGGTTTTGGTCTGTGATATTGCATCCAAAAGTGTTGACCCCAAGTATTGGGTTCATGGTATTGTGTTATTATGGTTTTGGACCATGGTATTGTGAAAGGCCTAAGACTATAAAAGAGGAAGGAGATCATTTGGCAAGGCAATCAATCTGAATGAATTGAATATCTAATAAGTGCTAGATCTGAAATATTTGTGATTGGGGTTATGGTGCATCTGGATCTGAATGAAGGAGGAACCTTAGCGCATAAAGAAGGATAAGTTCTATTGATGGGTCATAATCTTTAAGCTTGAATAATAGTATCTTTGTATGATTTTGATCTATTATATGAGGCGCATGCTTGATCTATAAATCTAACAATCTGGGTTAATTAGTGTCTGAATATTTGAAAGAATGAATTATTCTTTATAGATCTGTACGCAGGTTCAGTGAAGTGAAAGAGCGTATACACGCTGGTTCAGTGAAAGAAAATCTCGTATACGCAGTTTGGTCCAAACACAGGAGCGTATGCACGCAGGTTTCAGGTTGTTGAAGTAGTGTATATCTTTTAAATTATGATCTAGCTACCTTTGTTTATTGCTGCAGTATTCTGGGTTCAGAATTTGGTGTGTGGTTACTATTACTGTGTTTTGGGTACAGCTGTCAGAGAAGTGTTTACTTGATTCAGTGCTAATTGGGGAAAAGGAGATTGTTTGATGCATATATACTTGATGATTGATTGATGTTCATGGATCCAGTCTGAAAATTTATGAAACGTGGTCCCTGGAAGAAAGAGAAGGTTGTAGTAGGGGTGATTTTAGGGGTGAATGTTCGCCCTTTGGCGAAATTAAGGGGTTTTAAATTTTTAGTGAGCGAATATTTTGTATCATAGTACATTTTTACGAATCACCTCAAATAGCCCACCTTATTTTAAGGGAGAGGGTAAAAAAGGTAAATTTAGCCCTTGAAATTAGGAGTTACAACCTTCCATTCGCCCATTTTCAAGAATAGGTTTCATTTAAGCAAATCCTATGGGCCAAAGACCCAAATACCATATTTGTAAAAGAGGTATGGTAAATTAATAAAAATATAAATAAATGAGAGGTATGGTAAATAAATAAAGCATTTTTTATATCTACTCCATAAGTCACCTTATATACATGCAAGGGTGTAAACAAATAAAAATATAAGTAAAGTGGAGGTATGGTAAATAAATAAAAATATAAATAAACTAGACGCATGGTAAATAAATAAAACCTTTTTTTATATTTAGTCCATAACCCTCATTCTATTTATGAAGGCTCAAGAAAGGGGTTTTATTTAAGTGAATCCTATGGGCCAAATACCATATTTGTAAAAGAGATATGGTAAATTAATAAAAATATAAATAAGCGAGAGGTATGGTAAACAAATAAAACATTTTTTTATATTTACTCCATAAGTCACCTTGTATTTATGAATGGTATGGTAAATTAATAAAAATATAAATAAACGAGAGGTATGGTAAACAAATAAAACATTTTTTTTATATTTACTCCATAAGTCACCTTATATTTATACTATGGGACAAATACCATGGACTAGATTGTTATTAATACCATGCAAAAAACATTATTAACCCTAATATTAGTATTAATAAAAATAAAAATGGCACATGGTATTGACCCATGGTATTCACCAAAATGGCACATGGTATTGACCCATGGTATTCACTTGCAATGTAGCCTATTTAAATGGGGGAATTAAACCAACATAGATCCATTTTTACTCTGGATCTACTAACCCCCGAGAGGTATCAAATATCGTGATATGCAAACTAGCATAGAGTGAAAAAATATTTGATCCGATCAAGAGTAAAAATGGATGTTGTAATTTAATGTATGTTAAACATTTTAGCTTGGTTAAAATAAAAAATAAAATAAAAATCAACTATTAATTTTATTAATTTTTATAAATTACTAATAGTAATTTTTAAGCTCTAGGTTTATGATAACCCATGGTATTGACCCATGGTATTCATGTGAGCATAGACTATTTAAAGGGGAAATTCTATCTTAGATCCATCTTAATTCTGTGTCTACCAAGTGCTCAGAGGGATAAATAGATTTCATCCCCCTAAGAGTGGTAGATGTGGAGTTAAGATGGATATAGTTTGGTTTTTTATGATAATGAAGATATTAAATAAACTTAGGAAATTATATTGTAAAAACATCTTAAGGTGAATGGTTAAAGCATAGACATTGGACAAGTATATTTGTATACTTCTGTTTTAAACTGAAACAAATCCAGGGCTAAAAGGAATGGATTGATTGCACTAGTCATCCTTCTATAAATTTCCACCATATGTTGGAGTAAACATATTGCAATTTGGGTAATTTTTCTAATTGCAAATAGGAACATACTTGTGTATTGGCAGGGTGGTTACGAGGTCCCTAGAAGTGATGAATTTGAATTTTTCTTGGTTTTATATATAGTATTAGGTGTTTTCTCATGCTTTCTATGAATGGCACGAGTGAATTTTATCCTACACCCACTAGGTTATCGATATGTAATTTCGGTAATTTTGATTTCAAAAGATATTTTAAAGAAATGCAATGATTTCATTTGTGTATTCAATAAACACAACATTTTATAATTGAGTAAAATATTCACCATGCCTGGTGAGAGATTCGCCAAAAATTTATATATACATATCAAATTATTAATAAAATAGCCTTCAATTTTTCCTATATACCATGGAGATTCGCCCATTTATTATACATGTAAATTTAGGGGGGGTTCTTAAAATTTTCCCTGGGTTGTAGCCTTCAGTAGGCTAGCACCTACATACTAGTATCTTGGCTAGTACAAGAGCTAAGGGGGTTGTAGCTCCCTTCCAGGAGAATCTGGAGAACGAGAGAGGGTTGTAGCTCTCTGCACGTTGTAGCCTACGTACTGGTAAAGGACTGCACCAGTACATTGTAAAAGGAAGTTTCTAATTAAAGAACGATAGAGACGAATTGCAGTAGGTGGTTTTCACCCACATTGGGTTTCCACCTTATATCTTGTGTTCTTGTGTGTGACTATCTTTTGTTCTGTTTTCCTGGTCTGGTTACTATCTATTTCACTCAGATACACAGATTAATAATCAACATCTGAAAGATAAAGTAAGTCATAAGTTTTCATTGTATACGCGGGTTTCCTTCTACATAGTTGCGTATATACGGGGGTTTTACTAACTGAAGTAGCGTATATCCTTTGAATTTTCAAAAGGGAATATTTGGCTTGATAATACTGATTCACCCCCCACCCCTCTCAGTTCCAAGAATTGATATTAGAGTAGGTCCTTCTGAAGAAGCTTGATCGCTTGGAGGAAGATCCATCATCATGAGCAACTACGAGAGAGAAGCATCTATCAGGCCACCGATTTTTGCTGGGACAAACTTCATATATTGGAAGGTAAGAGTTACTGCCTATCTTCAATCTCTTGGTATAGAAGTCTGGGATATCATCGATATAGGGTACACTTTTCCATCAACAACTCCTACAGATCTGGCTGAGAAGAAGAAATATGAAACAAATGAAAAGGGAGTCAATACCCTATTGGGATGTCTATCTCAATCAGAATTCGTCAAGGTTATGCAGTATAAATCCGAAAAGGAAATATGGGACAAGATTGTACTGAGATGTGAAGGAGATGAATAGGTAAAATGAGCAAATCTTCAAACCCTCAGAATTCAGTATGAAAATCTCAGAATGCACAATGATGAAAGTGTGGCTAACTATTTCCTTCGTGTAGATGAGATTGTTAATTGTATGAAAAACTTGGGTGAAGAAATAAAAGAGGCTGTTGTGGTTGAAAAAGTTCTAAGATCTTTGTCCCCTAGGTTTGAATCTAAAGTTTCTGTAATAGAAGAAAAAGAGAATCTACGAAACCTTACCATGTCACAGTTGCACGAGATTCTAACTGCTTATGAAATGAGGAAAGGAGGACCATCGGACAAGAGAGAAGTTGCTTTCAAGGCTTCAAGCAAAGGAGACTACTATGAGTCAGGACACGTGTCAGAAGAAGAAGAAGAATCAAATTTTGTCAAGAATCTTCAACGGAGTGCTGGAAGATTCCGAGGTAACTTACCTTTCAAATGCTTTGCTTGTGTAAGAGTTGGTCATTATATTGCCAAGTGTCCTCATAAGGATAAGATTGACAAAGGGAAGGAGCCTGTTAGATGGAACAAGAAACAAAATGCAACTAAGAAAAGTTACTACACTCATGAAGACAATGATGGCCTATCAAATAGTGATGAAGATGAACGAGGTAATGATTATAAACTTTTAATGGCTTTTGAAGATGATGATTGCATGGATGCTATAGATGTAGATGGTTTTTATGAAGAGATTTCTAGACTCAAAACATGTTTAGAAGAAAAAGATATGATCATTGATACTCTGCAATTCCAACTTGATGAAAAAGAAAAATTTCTTGAGAAGTTAGAATGTGAAATTGTTGGCCTTAGAAAAGAAATTGAGAAAACAAAGGCTCTTAATCTTAAATTTGTTAATTATCTGAAACTCTAGATGATATTATCAATGTACAACGTTCTCCACTAATAAAGACAGGTCTGGGGTGTAATGGAGAAGCATCTCAAGCATCCACCTCAAAGAGTTATCTTGATGCAGCAAGGAGGAATGAGCAAAATCCCAATGGAGATCACCAGGTAAAACAGGGATGAATTACATCAAGAATAAACAAAGAATACCAGGCAAACCAAGGGAAATCCATCTTAAGGGTGAACAAAATCTACAACCAGCCACAGGTAAAAACTTCTCAATTTTCTTCAAGAATGGATGACAATAGAAACTACAATCATTTGGCTGGTAGATTTGATAATCGCAGAAGTTTCTTCAATGGCCAATGTTTCTCTTGGCATAACTTTGGTCACAAAGCAGCTCAATGTGTTTCCTATAAGACAATCATGACTAGAGAAGCTCAAAAACAAAGAAGTATGACTGGGATTACGAAAAGGACCTATAACAACTTTTCATCCCTTGAAAATGAAATTGAATGTTCTATTTGTAATAACTTCGGTCATGAAGATTTTGAATGCAGGAGGAGGTTTTGACGGACAAAGGAACAAGCCTCAAGCACCAGAACATGGAGAATAAAGGAACCACAACCAGAAAGATGTGGGATAGCTTTTTATGCAGAAGGATAGGAAAATCTATGGTACATCAACAGTAGATGTTCGAAGCATATGACAGGTGATAAAGAAAAACTTGAATCATATAGTGTTTTAGAAAAGGGAAAGAAAGTTTCTTTTGGAAATGATACCCCTGCAGTCATAAAAGGAAGAGACACTGCTCAGTTGAAAGAAAAGGTCAAAGCTAGAAATGTTCTGTATGTTGATGGCTTGAAGCATAATCTACTGAGTGTCAGTTAGATGTGCGATCAAGGAACCGAGGTAATATTTCGATCAAATGGATGTAGTGTTCGTGATCTTAATACAGGAAAAACAATGATCAAAGGTAGAAGAACTCCAAATAATATATACACATTTGAAGAAGGACAACAACAATGCTATTTGAGCAAGGATGATGAACACTGGTTATGGCACCGGAGGTTGGGGCATCTAAGCTCTTCAAAAATAAGGAAAGCATGCAAATACCAAGCAGTTCGTGGTCTTCCAGATATCAAAATTCCAGACAACACAATATGCAAATCATGTCAGTTTGGTAAGCAAACCAGAACTAACTTCCCTAAGAAGGAAGGATCAGCTAGCAGGCCTCTTGAGCTAGTCCATACAGATGTATGTGGTCCATTTAGGACAAGGTCACCTCGAGAAGATGAATACTTTATATTATTCATTGAAGACTTCTCCAGGATGGTTTGGTTAGGACTTATGAAGCATAAAGACGAAGCATTCGAAAAATTCAAATCCTTCAAAGCCTTGGCTGAAAATGAATCAGATCACAAAATTAAGTGCCTCAGGTCCGACAGAGGTGGGGAGTTTACCTCAAATGAATTTTTTGATTTCTATAAAGAACATGGAATAAGAAGGGAATTCTGTACAGCTAGGACTCCTCAGCAAAATGGAGTGGTGGAAAGGATGAATAGAACGGTCCAACAAATGGCTCGTGCTATGCTTGATGAGTCTGGAACTCTCGCAACCTTCTGGGGTGAAGCTACATTTGCTGCGGTTGTTATTCTCAACAAAACAAATGTCCAAGTGAACATCACTCAAACTCCTCATGAGCGCTGGTATGGTGAGACTCCTTCGGTAAAGCATTTCAAAATTTTTGGAAGCAAATGCTATATTAAGAATAATGATGAACATCTTGGCAAACTTGAACCTAGAGCAGATGAAGGCATTCTCCTTGGTTATTCTCCCCACAGCAAAACATATAAGTGTTATAATAAAAGACTTGGAAGAATTGTTGACAACATTGATGTAGTGGTTGATGAAAAAGGATACATTCCTAGGCAAGTAAATTATGAAAATATCGAAGAGGATGAAGACTAATCTCCAAATCAGACTGATGATGAAGGAGAACGTCAAGAGGCACTAGAGGAACAGATAAGGATAGAAGAGAAGACTCCATCTAGGTACGTTCAGAAGAATCATCTAGAATCTCAGATTTTGGGGCAGAAAGAGGCTGGTGTACAAACAAGAAGAACAATTGCAGAAGCCTCAAGCTATTTGGCATTGCTCTCCTCAACTGAACCTCAAAATGTAAAAGAGGCATGCAAAGATGAATGATGGGTCAAGGCAATGGATGAAGAGCTTGGGCAGATCGAAAAGAATAACACTTGGGAGTTGGTTCCTAGACCAAAAGATAAGAATGTCATAGGGACAAAATGGATCTTTAAAAACAAGTAGAATGAAAATGGGGAAATGATTAGAAACAAGGCCAGACATGTTTGTAAAGGGTATGCTCAACAAGAAGGTATAGAATTTGAAGAAACTTTTGCTCCTGTTGCTAGACTTGAGGCCATCTGAATATTCCTTGCTCTCTCAAGATTTCAGAAGTTCAAAGTATTTCAAATGGACATGAAATCAACCTTTCTAAATGGAGACTTAGAAGAAGAAGTGTACATTGAGCAACTAGATGGCTTCATCCTTGGGAATGATCCAAATCTTGTATGCAAACTAAAAAAGGCTCTCTATGTCTTAAACAGGCTCCAAGGGCTTGGTACTATCTGTTGTTGGGAAAAGTATCTATTCAGAATGCCCCTATCCCACTCTAAGGTGTGATAGTGCCTTAGCAACAAACAAGGAAAACTACTTGAGTATTCTTCTTTATGAGATGTAAATGAGGAGAAAGGATGTAACTAACCTGTGTCTTTCTCTAGTTTGTTGATCCAATCGCTCCTCTCTTCAATAGCTCCTAGCTCCCTGCTCCCTTACCGGCCCAGCTTCACCGAATTCCTGCAAGATCACAAGAGAGAGAAACTACACGAAGATATAGATATACATTCATAAAAAGCTCAGGATCAGATTAAGCTAAACATGCAAATATAACAAAACATCATTGATACATAGCATGTAGGAGAAACTCAAATAATTTTATTGATATGATAAGAAAGTCCAAGAGGAGATACAACCAAGTGAGTCCCGATCCAGCATCTACCTCCCAGCAAAGGAATCCCTTCCTCTCCTCCAACAAAGCATAAATCACCCAATGTACTAATCTCAATCTCAAACCAACAACAATTCTCTGCAAAGTACAAAATTCCAGCCTCTGGATCTCTGGGATGAGGGATCCATATATAGATGTAAGCAGAGAGGATGAGTCAGCTTATGTTTTGACTTGTGGCTTCTCTCTGTCAGTTCTTGTTTCCACTTGGAGACTGGGAGCCTCTTACTCATCACTTGGTGGAATTCAGTGAGGCCAGTGTCATTGGAGAAGATTCTGGAAGCTTCCATGGTCTTTCCACCTCGTTGAATGACTCTGCCACTAGACATTTCCCGCTCAATGCACCTGGGTAGTGCATTCAAGTGCGTTGCAATGCACCTAGCCAGTGTATTTGGGTGCTTTACAACGCAGGCAGCTAGTGGAGCTTCTGAATTGATCTGGATTTGACTAGTTCTGAGTGGTTTTTGGTGGAGAACTTCTGGGAGAAGCTGTCATTGGTTGACCTTGTTCCTTTAGGAGCTGTAACAACATATTTAGGGACATTGGATCCCTTGGATTATGGACATTTCATGCTTATAGCTGTAAGGCACAAAAATGTCTATAACAGTTGCCCCCTAAAGTATGAGGTCGTTTATCGGGTGAAATGCTTTATTAGGAGGATCCGAAGTTCATTCAATGCTGGGAGGAGATGTGTAATACGATACAATACAATACATTATTTTTCATACTGTTTTCACGATCTAGCTGAGGCGGGCATTCCCATGCTCAGCTTTATAAATTCATTTTCTTTGTACATAGGACAGACAATCTTCTGATGGTAGACTGATGATTCTGATGAAATCATAATCTTTTTGGTAGGATGATCATCTGTTCTGCAGTGTTGTACATGTCAATGTCTTTATTTTTCCTGAATATATATCGCAGCCCGGATGGATGAAACTAGATCCAGGGTCTTCAATGTCGTCCGATCTTCACTCTAAGTACAAGTCGATCCATGTGAGAAATGTTTTGAAGTCGAACATGGAAAGACATCACTTGATTACCAGTCAATGATGTAAACTGTTAACAAGCGCGAGAGGAATCACCGATAATGATAATGACTCTCAAGGTACTGCAGTACAATTCATGTGGTGTGAATAAAGGACTTGGCGTCGAACACCACGCAAAATCTTTCGGTCGAAGGTCATTGATGTATACCTGTCGCCGGAAGTGAGAAACTTGCCATTGAGGTATGCAAGCTTCAAAGTACTGAAGGGGGTGTTCCTAGATCAACTTCTTGGATAATGAGATGATGTCGAGAAGAAGCGATCCGTCAAAGGAGGGCCTTAATGAATCCCACCTCAATGACACAGAACGAAGAAAATGATTTTGATGGAGGTGAAAACGATCTGATGATATATGGTTCAGGGTGGCGGTCATGAAAGAATGAAGTACAATGTATGGTAGTGGATGGGACACAGTTGACTTCTCTGGATGACTTCTCTTGAACATATCGGCAACACTTATATGATGGATTGGTAGCATTTACCCCAAAGGTGGATGGTATGGCGAGACCATGGTGATGTGACCGGTGAATGAAACAACCCAACCCGACTCAGGCACGGAGAGGAAGTGTCATGTTCAAGAGCAACTTGCTACCAATAAAGGTTCTTCGAGTTTCTTCCCAATTTTTCCCCAGTCATTGCTGACCAGTACCTCTTTATTTTTGTCAAGCTTGAGGAGGATAACATATGATTTTTCTATAATTTTCCCTTCGGGCAAACCCATGGCTATGTTTTAACGAGCCTAGTGATAGTGAAACTCGTTCTCGTCTAAAGATAAGTTTGTCGCTATTAATCTTTTTAACGAGTCTAACGACAAAGATAACTCGGTCCTTTTCATTTTTAGAGAGTCTGAAAAGGTACGTAAAGTTAACTCCGAAAGTCCTTTTTCGTCATCTAATCCCTTAGGTCCGAAAAAGTATAAAACAATACAAAAGGGATGAATTTTCGATAGTTTTAACGAGCTGAACAAAACAAGCGCTCGATCTTTTTGTGCAATAATCCCTCAGGTCCAAAAAGATTAAAATCTAGAGGAGGGATAGCTCTTCCTGTCGCTTTAACGAGCTGGAAGGCCAAAACTCGGCAATCTTTTCATATTTTACGAGTCAAATGAAAAGAGCTTAAAGAAGACTCGTCTTTTGAGGAACAAGTGATAAAATGGGTAGCAGCTGATTCCAGGTAAGGGTTGGAATTTTCCAAGCACGACAGTGTCAGAAGGATGGCTAGTGAAATCACTCTTCGCAGCTGTTCCTCAAAATGGGTAAACAATCATATGGAGGTGAATGATCGGCCAATGGAAAAGTGGAGGTGACGGTGCAAACACGACCAAGGCTTTAATGGCTGATAATGTTACATTCACGGTGGTTATTTACCGGAGGATAGTTCATTTTTTAACGAGCTTAAACGCGGGTTTAAACACTTGCTCGATCTTATGTTTATTTTTTAACGAGCATGGACTATGTGCTAAAACTGCTCGATTAATCCAGTCATATGATAAGAATGTCTCATGTAAGATGCCATTTTTTATGGAGCTTGCGCCTTACAAAGATATGCCCCGCATCCTTTCGTTATGCAAGTTCAGAAACGACTTATCCTACGAGTTTAAAGGGTTCGAGGTCCTAAAAATTTAAAAAATAAATAACCACCCCTTGCTTGCACTCCAAAAGGTTTTCATGCCCCCAGGTATAAAATAGAGTTTCAAGGTTACCTCTACTTCACTTCCGCCAAAACAATTGTTTTACCGAGAGAGGCCTACCTCTTTCAGGTCACCCAAAGATTGTTATGTTAATCTTTCAAAGAAAACACTTCTTCGGCGATGTCTACCGAGATAAACAAAGGTGAGCGACGAAGCCCGCCAACTCACATAACTTTGACAAAAGAATCTTATTCTAGAAAAACCCCTCTTCCAATCACGGACGGGGTACGGACTAGTCATATTCTCCTGCGGAAACCTACCCTATACCCAAAGTTTTCCTGCCGAAGCAGACCAGGACGCATGCCCCCTGGGTTCCAGTCATATCCCTCCGAATTACTCGCGCTCATCGGGAGGACGGACCGTAGGTTGAGACATTTCTTGCGTGAAGAGACCATTTAGGGATGGTATATGACTATTTGCGATGCGTGATCCGGGAAATGAAAGCTGGTCCACGAGCTTGACCACTCTTCCTTTGTGCGGAAAACACATTACTCTAAAGAGTGAGGAGACGATGACTCCCATGCAATATATATAGTCTCGTCCAAGGAGTAGGTTATAATCCAAGGGTCCTTGAACGACCATCACGTTCATTTGAACGGTCTTCCCTTTCAATGTTATGGGCACATTGGGGAGGATCCCTAAAGGTCGACTGGTTCCCTTGTCAAAGATTGTCAGATTTCTCATTTCAGGCAAAAGCGATGGCGAACCAAGCGCTTTCCAAGCAATAGAGGAAAGGATACTCACAGATGCCCCCTCATCAATGATGGTGCCAGCCATGACCATTCTATATATTTGGATGATAATTCTGAATGGTATGCTTGCTGGCAAACGGGGTCTACCTAGTTGGTTCCAGTCGAAGGAGACAACTAGGTTGCTTGGTGGTGGGACCGAGTAGACGGACGGGTATCGCTCTGATGAACTTCCTTCCTGCGATAAAGGAATGGGTGGATTGCCCCCGTGCTCGTCGGAGTCTGTGTTGATGAAGAGAATTTGGATGGTGTCATCTTTATCCTCTTCAGTGACTGTGTCATTCGAAGATAAAACCTCTGAAGGCAAGACCGGGTCAACTACCGCCTCGACCTTTTGACTTTCGTCGGGTATGGATTCAGCTGGTTAATCTTCAATGACCGGTGCTTCAGCTGACCACTTGAGTGGGCCAACTGGATTCTCAACTAACGAAGGACTTGGCAAGAGCTTCTTATATCCAGGAGGGAGTCGTAACGGTGAAACCGGACGATCATCCAAAATTCTTTTAGCTTCGTCTAAGAAGGGACAACAGTGGATGGCGTGATTGCCTTCGCACAGTTTACAGGGAGATCTAGCTCTCCCTCTTTGTCCTGGGACTTCACTTTCGCTAGTTGACGGTGTGCTTTCAACATGGCTATCAGAGGTTGACGCCACCGGATTGTGCAAACGGGGAGACCAGTCCCTTAGTATCCGAGGGATGCAGGGACAATCTCTGTGAAAGTGGTCTCCCTTGCAAATGACACATGGCGATTTAGGCCTGGTCAGTGCAGTGTGTGGATTTTCATTAGACGACACTCGTTTGCCCCCAGTCTTTTTTGGCTCCTTCTTCTTCTTCTTTTTCTTCTTCTTTTCCTTCTTCTCCTTAGGATCTTGACTTTTGGCTTTGCCAACCTCATCAAGTGAAGAGGAAGGAGGAGAGGAAGAATTAGAGGAAGTAGAAGGCTGGTGGGTAACTTTGGACTGGTCTAACTGCTAATTCGACTGTTCAGGAATAGTGGTGTTCTGAATGACATTGGTTGAGAAGAGCCAGACCGGCAAGCCAATTGTCAGTCTTGGAAGCGACAATGTGGCCATATGGGGTGCACCAACATCTCCCCAAGAGGAGAAGGGATTAGGATTTACACCAAGGGGAATTCCTTGGTTGGTAGGCTCCATTTTCTCAACCTAAAGATCAACGCATGAAAAAGGGTATGAATATTCCGTTTAAAATAAATTTTAACGATGCTTGGACACAACTTGCTTTTTCAATTTTAAAGAGTCGAGAAAAAGAAAAAGATGACTCTAGTCTCCTTCGATTTTTAATGAGCCTGAAGTGACAAGTGCTCAGATGGACCTTTTCCGTTAAGGAGTCTGAAAAGGAATGAAAGGGACTCCTCTGGAGTTCTAGGTAGAGGGTGTGCCAAACCAATCGCAAAACCGCATAATACTTTTTAAGGTACGGGTGGTTAATCTTCCTGAATGCTGTGTTCAGTGCATTGCGATCAGTAGGGTGGCCGACACGGCTTCCTATGGATAAAGGTTTTATGCCTATAGGGGTCTCCCAATACATACTCGACGGTACGTGGGAGCACAATCCGTACTGGCGCTTATCGTCTCTCAGGAGGAATCACCCAACCATCAGTGAGGCTGACAGTCACCAGGTTTTACGATGTCGGAACACGTCTCTAGCCTAGACCTCTATGTTGTGCGTTAAGTTACAAAGCGTTGTTAAGTTCATTCAATTTATTTTAAGTTGATATTTTTTAGAAGTTTTCCTTTTGGATCACCACGAGATGTAGATACAATTCCTAAATGCAGTCTAAAGATGATAAGCAAGCTTTTATCTCTTTTCAACAATGAAAATCCTAGCTACAAGGGGAAAAGAAAGACACAATCTTTTCTCAAAGAGAAAAGAGCACACTGTAAATGCACTTTTCCTAAATCAAACCATACAAACTATCAATATGCAAATGCACAAATGCATGTATTTGTTTTCACTTTCTTAATATTGATGCCTAAAAAGAAAGCTGTTGTACAAATTTGAATTCGATTTCAAGTGAAAACACAAACAAGTTTCTTTTTGAAATCAAAAAGACGATTACGACACTTTATGATTTTGAAGTAAACACTTGTTTCGACACTAGAAATTCATAAATTCAAACCAAAATACAAAAGTAAAAGCGCAATCAATTGTCAACAGCAAACAAATTTACTCCTAAGATCAAAACGACACTTACGACAGGTCTAGATCTAGGAGCGACAGTATGACTAGTTTACTTTTGTAATGGGAAACTGCAAATGATGTAACAAATACACAAAAACAAATATAGTTTCTTTTATACAACTGAGGCGGAATTAAGGCAGAGAAAAGGGGTTTTCAGATAGGTACACACACTGATAACAGGCTGCAAAAAACAAAGATAAAACTGAACACAAGGATGCAAAGAACCACAACTGCACAGGGCAAAGGCTGATCAGCGCACCTGTTGCACAGAGAAACTGAATTGCAGCGCAGGTAGCCCTCTTGGGACCTACGTTGAAATGTAGAGTCTCTTCAAAGAGCCTGCGCTGAAGCAGAAACGAGAATTGTCTCCGGGTTCTGGGTCACGGTTTGCAGTTTAATCTATGGATTTTGGCCGGATAAAAGCTATCAATAAGGTACAATTAGAAGGATGATTTAAAGGAGGACTAAGAGCTATCACAAAGGGCAGTTAGAGCATTTGTGGATTAGCTTGTTCAGATCATAAACAGTCCCAGTGAGTGGACTAGAGTGGCAGATCTCTACTTTGCATTTGTAAATGGCAAATGCAGTTCGATTCTCCACTCCTAAGTTTATGAGAAGAACAACAATAGAAACACAAATAAACTAACTAGATACGATCCCCAACGGGGTCACCAATTTGTTGTTGGGAAAAGTATCTATTTAGAACGCCCCTATCCCACTCTAAGGTGTGATAGTGCCTTAGCAACAAACAAGGAAAACTACTTGAGTATTCTTCTTTATGAGATGTAAATGAGGAGAAAGGATGTAACTAACCTGTGTCTTTCGCTAGTTTGTTGATCCAATCGCTCCTCTCTTCAATAGCTCCCAGCTCCCAGCTCCCTTACCGGCCTAGCTTCACCGAATTCCTGCAAGATCACAAGAGAGAGAAACTACACGAAGATATAGATATACATTCATAAAAAGCTCAGGATCAGATTAAGCTAAACATGCAAATATAACAAAGCATCATTGATACACAGCATGTAGGAGAAACTCAAATAATTTTATTGATATGATAAGAAAGACCAAGAGGAGATACAACCAAGTGAGTCCCGATCCAGCATCTACCTCCCAGCAAAGGAATCCCTTCCTCTCCTCCAACAAAGCATAAATCACCCAATGTACTAATCTCAATCTCAAACCAACAACAATTCTCTGCAAAGTACAAAATTCCAGCCTCTGGATCTTTGGGATGAGGGATCCATATATAGATGTAAGCAGAGAGGATGAGTCAGCTTATGTTTTGACTTGTGGCTTCTCTCTGTCAGTTCTTGTTTCCACTTGGAGACTGAGAGCCTCTTACTCATCACTTGGTCGAATTCAGTGAGGCAAGTGTCATTGGAGAAGATTCTGGAAGCTTCCATGGTCTTTCCACCTCGTTGAATGACTCCGCCACTTGTCATTTCCCACTCAACGCACCTGGGTAGTGCATTCCAGTGCGTTGCAACGCACCTAGCCAGTGTATTTGGGTGCTTTGCAACGCAGGCAGCTAGTGGAGCTTCTGAATTGATCCTGATTTGACTAGTTCTGAGTGGTTTTTGGTGGAGAACTTCTGGGAGAAGCTGTCATTGGTTGACCTTGTTCCTTTAGGAGCTGTAAGAACATCTTTAGGGACTTTGGATCCCTTGGATTATGGACATTTCATGCTTATATCTGTCAGGAACAAAAATGTCTATAACACTATCGTTTGGACAAATATCTTCATCAACAGGGTTTTTCAAAAGGATCAGGAGATAGCAATCTTTATATAAAAATTGAAAATCACAAATTGCTAATACTTGTTGTGTATGTAGATGATATTATCTTTGGCAGCAATGAAGAAGCTATGAGTCAAAGCTTTGCCTTGGTAATGTAGAAAGAATTCGAAATGTCTTTGCTTGAAGAATTGAAATATTTTCTTGGATTGCAAATCCAACAAAATGAAGGCGATATGTTTTTGTCTCAAACCAAGTATCTCAAGTAGATCTTGAAGAAATATGGCATGGAAGATGCAAAACTAGTATGTACCCCTATGGTTATAGGATGCAGCCTCAGTGCAAATGATGAATCTGCGACAGTGCATCAACCAACCTATAGATCCATGATTGGAAGTCTTCTTTATTTGGCAAGTACTCGACCAGACATCATGCATGCAGTGGGAATAGTTGGAAGATTTCAAGCAAATCCTAAAGAAACCCATCTTCAGGCAGTAAAGAGAATTTTCAAGTATCTTCAAGGAACTCAAAACTATGGTTTATGGTATCCTAGAGATACAGATCTCACTCTACATGCTTATACAGATGCAGATTGGGCTGGAAGTGTGGATGACAGAACGAGCACAAGTGGTGGAGCATTCTTTATGGGTTCCAGATTAGTATCTTGGTTCAGCAAGAAACAGAGTTCAATTGCTTTATCTATAGCTGAAACAGAATATGTGGCTGCTGCATCTTGTTGCACTCAACTTCTTTGGATGATGCAAACCTTGCAGGACTTTCAAATCACTTGTACACCACCTATCTCCATCTTATGTGATAATACAAGTGCAATCATCATTTCTAAGAACCCAGTCATGCATTCAAAAACCAAGCACATACTAATCAAGTATCACTTTCTCTAGGAACAAGTGTTGGAACAAAAGGTCAAGTTGGAGTATTTTCCTTCTAAGGAACAAGTTGCTGATATTCTCACCAAACCACTACCCAGGGAGACATTTGAATACCTCAGACAGAAGTTGGGGGTAGTTGATGCATCATCTTGCTGTTAAATCTTGTCTATTTCAGAGAAAAATGGGTGTACGCGAGTTTCCTGAGGAGGATACACGTACATACGTAGGTTTTTGCAGATATAGTCGCGTATATGGATGCTTGATGGATATCAGTAGGGGCAGGCTCTGGTTATGGTGGAGATAATCTGAATTAGGTCTGACAAAGACCTTTTGGCACAGGTTCAAGGGGAGTAGATAAACTTCTAATGATGCATTGTTGGCATTATCTTAGAAGCTTTTGGTTTTAGTTCAAAGCTGTTCTTGGTTTCAGGTGGAACAAATGCAGAGAAAGAATAGAAGGAAATCATGGTTGCTGATCTGAATGGTGATTAACAGATGCTGCTGCTATCAGTTTTTGGTGTCTTTCATAAGTATTTCTCTATATATTTCGTCTCTATGGTGTCAAGGTCATGTAACGGCCTATCTTGGTTTCCCCACTATGCCTGGGATGAAGATGTAATGTTTTTGGTTGTCATATGTACATTTCTAATGTATCCTCACTTGGTTGGGTGGATGATCCCCACTTGGTTGGGTGATGTATGTATGTATTGAGTATTTTGGTGATAGGACGGTCTTTTATGATGTATAAGTCATCGTTCTTCTTGTAAAACATCTTTTTGCAGACCTTTCTTATAGTCAGGGGGAGCATGAACAACACACTTCAGTAGAGCAGAGACTTCAGCATGTACTCAGAGGAAGCATGGACAGAGTGGTAGACCTTGGCATATACAAAGGGGGAGCTCATTCAAAGATTTCAGCAGGTACTCAGGGGGAGTATGGGCAGCGGAAAGTTTATCTAGGAAAGAGATTATCTTGGTCTGCCCTTTGCCCTTGATGACAAAGGGGGAGAGTGATTGGTTGTTGTTGCCATCAAGTCCAAATGGGGAGATTGTTGGCATTATGATACATATGTTGTACTTGATGGCAACCCACTCATCTCAGATGATAAATTATAGTGCAGCAAATTTCACGCACTTGCATGAAGATAAAATTTTCTTTCATGTAGAGAAAAGTTCACGCACTTTCATGAAGATAAAAGTTTCTTTCATGAAGAGAAAAGTTCACGCACTTTCATGAAGATAAAAGGTTCTTTCATGAAAAGAAAAGTTCATGCACTTTCATGTAGAGAAAAGTTTATTTCATGTAGAGAAAAGTTCACGCACTTTCATGCAGAGAAAAGTTTCTTTCATATAAAGAAAAGTTCATGCACTTTCATGCAGAGAAAAGCTCCTTTCATGAAGAGAAAAGTTCATGCACTTTCATGGTTGGCTCACGGTATTAGTCCGACAGTTTTTGAACCTATGGTTTTGGTTCGTGGTATTGCATCCAAAAGTGTTGACCCCAAGTGTTGGGTTCATGGTATTGTGTTATTATGGTTTTGGACCATAGTATTGTGAAAGGCCTAAGACTATAAAAGAGGAAGGAGATCATTTGGCAAGGCAATCAATCTGAATGAATTGAATATCTAATAAGTGCTAGATCTGAAATATTTGTGATTGGGGTTATGGTGCAGATCTGGATCTAAATGAAGGAGGAACCTTAGCGCATAAAGAAGGATAAGTTCTATTGATGGGTCATAATCTTTAAGCTTGAATAATAGTATCTTTGTTTGATTTTGATCTGTTATATGAGGCGCATGCTTGATCTATAAATCTGACAATCTGGGTTAATTAGTGTCTGAATATTTGAAAGAATGAGTTATTCTTTACAGATCTGTATGGTGGTTCAGTGAAGTGAAAGAGCATATACACGCTGGTTCAGTGAATGAAAACGGCATATACGCAGGTTGGTCCAAACACAAGAGCGTATGCACGCATGTTTCAGGTTGTTGAAGTAGCGTATATCTTTTAAATTATGATCTAGCTGCCTCTGTTTATTGCTGCAGTATTCTGGGTTTAGAATTTGATGTGTGCTTACTATTACTGTGTTCTGGGTACATCTATCAGAGAAGTGTTTACTTGATTCAGTGCTAATTGGGGAAAGGGAGATTGTTTGATGCAAATATACTTGATGATTGATTGATGTTCATGGATCCAGTCTGAAAATTCATGAAACGTGGTCCCTGGAAGAAAGAGAAGGTTGTAGCCTTCAGTAGGCTAGCACCTACGTACTAATATCTTGGATAATACAAGAGCTAAGGGGGTTGTAGCTCCCTTCCAGGAGAAGCTGGAAAACGAGAGAGGGTTTTGGCTCTCTGCAGGTTGTAGCCTACATACTGGTAAAGGACTGCACCAGTGCATTGTAAAAGGAAGTTTCTAATTAAAGAAAGATAGAGACAAATTGCAGCAGGTGGTTTTCACCCACATTGGGTTTCCACCTTATATCTTGTGTTCTTGTGTGTGACTGTCTTCTGTTCTGTTTTACTGGTCTGGTTACCGTCTATTTCACTCAGATACACAGATTAATAATCAACATCTAAAAGATAAAGTAAATCATAAGTTTGCATTGTATACGCGGGTTTCCTTCTACATAGTTCCGTATATACGCCGGTTTTACTAACTGAGGTAGCGTATATCCTTTGAATTTTAAAAAGGGAATATTTGGCTTGATAATACTGATTTGCCCCCCCCCCACCCCCCCTCTCATTATTATTTCCAACACATTAAACACACCGAACGTTTAATTGTTCAACATTGTTAAGGAAATTTATTTTTTAAAATTAATTTTAAATTATTACAGTGCAATTTTTATGGATAAATGCACCGAAATTATTTAACAATCTTATTTGTAAGAGGTGCGTTGATGCATTATATTACACCGAGAGTAACGGTTATATTACACGCAGAGTAATGATTAACATACTCGACATAATAGAGAGTGTTATAAGATATTGATGTGTTGTATTAAATAGGGATCATCTATGCATTAAGAGAACACATAATGAAACATATAGCTGTTTCAAAAAAAACGAGGAGGGTCTAAAGGGTTTGGGTCTAGTTCAATAATTTATTCCCCTACTTTACATGTCAAACACCCTATATATAGTAAGTACACGAAACCACTAAATATAAAATGCCTAAATTGAAAAACAATAATTGTAAAATGGTAGAGGAAGTTTATCCCTAAAGTGAAATTTTTGTAGGAAGAAGCAAGTGTTAAAGTGAAATTTTTGTAGGAAGAAGCAAGTTGTTAAGGTAACTATTGAATTTTTTTGTTTTCTGTCTAGATTTTAATTAAAGTTAAATATGAAAGTAGATCTTAAAAATTTTTACTAGTAAAATCTATAGTAAGTTTTTATTTTTTTTGTCTGAATTTTAATTAAAGTTAAATATGAAAGTAGATCTTATAAAATTTGACTAGTAAAATCTATAGTAAATTTTTATTATAGGAATTTTTTTTTTTTTTGTGAATTATGAATAAACCTAACAAAGATTATAAAATGTTTTAACCATAAAATTTGAGATTTTTATTATTCAAGGTTTTGAGTAAATCACCATTCCTTTCAACTTCTGATCCAAAGTGCTCTTATTAAGTCTCTTTTGCAAATGATCTCTCTTTAAATTAGACTTTAACATAAATTGTGAATTTTTTATTAGTAAAATAAATAACAAAAAATAATTTTTTTACTATGCAGGGTTTTGAGTGAATCACCATATTTTTCAACTTCTGGTCTTTTGAATAGTTTTGTTGCTCCAAAGTATTATGTTGTTGCATAGTGCTCATAGTATGTCTCACTTGCAAATCAATCAATTGAAATTTTGGGTAAAATAATGAAATGGTGAATATCTTTTTACTATTTAAAAGACTTTATGTAATCAACTTTTGAAAATTCAATTGCCACTAGTTTTTGAAGTTTGAAAAAGAAAAAAATATCCTTTTTTTATATTTTTGAATATCTTTTTACTATTTAAAAGACTTTATGTAATCAACTTTTGAAAATTCAATTGCCACTAGTTTTTGAATTTTGAAAAAGAAAAAATAACTTTTTTTTTGTTTTTTGTTTTTTTTTTTTTTTTTGAGTTTCTCCACACATTAGTACATTCGATAGTCAAGTGCACCAGTGCCTTTAGATAAAAAGTGCATAAAAGGTGCACTGAATATATATATATATATATATATATATATATATATATATATATATATATATATATATATATATATATCCCTAAAACAGTGCAATTTATTTTTTTAACCCAACATTGCAGTTCTATTACTCAAATTGTTATAAGAGCACCGAGTTGGTTGAATTCATTTTTATTTTTTAAATAAAGAAATAAGTGTGTAGCAGTGCTGTTTTTTTTTAACACATTCATGCATTTTTGTAAAAGAGCACATAATTTTTTTGAAATGGCAGAAGGGTATTATTTGAACGCCTCAGTGCTTTGATTTTTTAAACACATCATTGCACTTTGTTCTTATAAGCCCGCTTTGTTCTTATAAGCCCACTGATTGGATTTAAAAGTTATTTGAGTTTTGAATTTAACATAAAATGGCATATTAATCTCAAATTATCCTTCAGGATGCATCCACATGAATTACAATAGTTCATAATATACATTTTCCACTTAAAGTCACCTTATTCTTGGGAAATAGTTTGAAAACTATATTGAAATTTAGATTGTGGTTATATAGTTATCAAGATTAGTTTTGGGTATGCACACAAATTTTTATTTATGTTTTTTCTCAAATGCAGGGACAAAATATTAATAATATCAAATGGCCAATCCTTCAAATTCCAACCCATTCCATATTGCTGATCAAAGTCCTTCATGGATTTCTCGCTTTCCATCTCTAGTAAGTTTAGATTTTATTTCTACTTCAATTATCTAGTTTAATTTTTTTTAATCCATGCCAATTTGAATAAAAATGTATCCAAATTTGTAAGAAGTTGATTTAGAATTGAGTTCAAATGCATAAAATATTACTCCATATTTTCAAAAACATCAAAATCTCTTACCAGAAACAACATATCACAAGTAGTTAGTAGATGAAAATGGACAACCTTTTCACCCTCCCAATTGGAACATGGCATCTTCCAGTCAGAATCTTGGATCAACGATGGTAATAATTGTTTGGTATAATGAAATTTCAATAAACCAATTACATTGACTTGCTTAATAATAACATTGATATTATATTAATGACGTTCAATAATTTTTGAAATTAAGATTCTAGTGATGATGAGTGGCCCGCCTAGCATCTTCCGAAACACCCCACTACAATGTCAACCTAGGAGAAGGCTGCATTAAGAGAAAGAATCAGAGAGGACACATACAAAGAATGGTTGAATCAACCACCTATTAAATTCCCACTATGTCCATATTCACCAGTAAGGAATGACTACAATAATAATAGTTCTTCATCATAAGTGAGAAATGGAGGCAATCAAATCAAGGTTGGTATAGATTATTACTAATGGGATATGATTACCATCGAGGCAATGCTATTAGATGAATTCTAGAACGACGAGGTAGGGGGTGATGCTCATACCATTGATACCTTATTCAAAGGTTTGAAATCTGCTTCCACTACCCCTCTCTTTGGACTTGGAAGTAAGTCAAAGTCTACTCACCTGGTGTTATAGGGAAAAGTGTCTATTTAGAACTGCTCTATCCCACTAAGCTGTGACAGCTGCCTTAGAAACAAACAGAGAAAAGCTACTTTTGTTTTTCCTTTATGAATTATAGATAGAGAGGAACAGAAAGACCAACCTCTGTCTTGCGCCAATCTCCTGATTTGATCCCTCTCTACTTTGATAGTCCTCAACCACCTACTCCCTTACACGCCCAGCTTCAAAAAGTACCTTTAAGATCACAGAAGCACAACACTATAGAAAGACATGGATCTATAATCATAAACAATCTAGGGTCAGATGTAAATTGACCATACAAATGTAACAAGCATCAATGACACAAAAGCATGGAGGGAAACTCAAATAGCTTTTATTGATAAACAAGAAAAGAGCCAAGAGGAGTTACAACTGGTTATTCCGACCCAACATCAACCTCCCGGCAAAGAAGCCCCTCTTCACCTCAAACAAAGCTTAGATCACCCAACAATCTGATGTTTGTCTTAGGAAACCAATAACAATTCCTTACAATATGCAAAATTCCAGCCTCTAGATCTCTGGGATGAGGGATCCATATATAGATATCTGTAAGGGGGATGAGTCAGCTTGTGATTTGATTAGTGTCTTCTCTCTAATAGTTCTTGCTTCCACTTGGAGACTGATGGCCTCTTACTCATCCTTGGTCGAAATTTAGTGAGGCAAGTGTCACAGGAGAAGATTCTGGAAGCTTCCATTGCCTCTCCACCTCGCAACATGACACTGCCATTTGTCATTTCTCGCCCATAGCACCCCACAGAAGGGACTTTTGAAATGCAACGCACCCTCACAGTGTATTTGGGTGAGATGCAACACACTTAGCCAGTGGAGGAGCTACAGTGATCCCGTTTTGACCAATTCTGAGCAGTTTCTCATGGAGAACTTCTGGGAGAAGCTGTAATCTGTTGAACTTGTTCCTTTAGGGGTTAGAACAACACTTTTAGGGACTTAGGAGCCCTTGGTTTATGGACATTTCATGCTTGGGGTTGTAGGGCCCAAAAATGTCTATAACAGTTGCCCCCTAAAGTATGAGGCCGTTCATCTTTTGGTGTCGGGTGAAATGCTTTATTATGAGGATCCGAAGTTCTTTCAATGCTGGGAGGAGACCTGTAATAAGATACAATACAATACATTATCTTCATACTATTTTCATGATCTAGCTGAGGCGGGCATTCCCATGCTTAGCTTTATAAATTCATTTTCATGTACATAGGATAGACAATCGTCTGAGTGTAGACTGATGATTCTGATAGAGCCATCATCCTTTTGAGTGGATGATTATCTGTGCAGCAATGATGTACATTTAATGTCTTTATTTCCCTGAATATATATCGCAGCCCGAATGGATGAAAATAGATCCGGGGTCTTCAATCTCATTCAATCTTCACTCAAAGTACAAGTCGATCCATGTGAGAAATGTTCAGAAGTCGAACATGGAAAGACATCGCTTGATTACCAGTCAATGATGTAAACTGTTAACATGCTCTAGAGGAATCACCGATAATGTTAATGACCCTCAAGGTACTGCAGTACAATTCACGTGGTGTAAATAAAGGACTTGGCGTCGAACACCATGCAAAATATTCTGGTCAAAGGCCATTGATGTAAACCTGTCGCCGGAAGTGAGAAACTTGCCATTGAGGCATGCAAGCTTCAAAGTACTGAATGGGGTGTTCCTAGATCAACTTCTTGGATAATGAGCTGATGTCGACAAGAAGTGATCTGTCACAGGAGGGCCTTAATGAATCCCACATCAATGACATGGAATGGAGCAAATGATTTTAATGGAGGTGAAAACGATCTGGTGATATAAGGTTCAGGGTGGCAGTCATGAAAGAATGGAGTATGAATGTATTGTAGCGGGTGAGACACAGGTGAATTCTCTGAATGAATTATCTTGAACATATCGGCGACACTGACATGATGGATTGGTAGCATTACCCCAAATGTGGATGGTGTGATGGGACCATGGCGATGTGACCGGTGAATGAAACAACCCAACCCGACTTGAATGTGGAGTGAAAGTGTCATGTTCAAGAGGGACTTGCTACCAACAAATTTTCTTCAAGTTTTCTTCCCAATTTTCCCCAGTCATTGTTGACTAGTACCTCTTTATTTTTGTCAAACTTGAGGAGGATAACATATGCTTGTTCTATAATTTTCCCTTCGGGCAAACCCATCGCTATGTTTTAACGAACCTAGCGATAGTGAAACTCGTTCTCGTCTATAGACAAGTTTGTCTCTATTAATCTTTTTAACGAGTTTAATGACAAAGATAACTCCGTCCTTTTCAATTTTAGAGAGTCTGAAAAGGAACGTAAAGGTAACTCCAAAATTCCTTTTTCGTCATCTAATCCCTTAAGTCCGAAAAAGTATAAAACAATACAGAAGGGATGGATTTTCGATACTTTTAACGAGCCGAACAAAACAAGCGCTCGATCTTTCTGTGTAATAATCCCTCAGGTCCAAAAAGATTAAAATCTAGAGGAGGGATGGCACTTCCTGTCCCTTTAACGAGCTGGAGAGGCCAATGGCTCGACAATATTTTCATATTTTACAAGTCAGTTGAAAAGAGCTTAAAGGAGACTCGTCTTTTGAGGAACGAGTGAGAAAACGGGTAGCAGCTGATTCCAGGTAAGGTTTGGAATTTTCCAATCACAGTAGTGTCACAAGGATGGCTAGTGAAATCACTCTTCGCAGCTGTTCCTCAGAATGGGTAAACAATCAAATGGAGGTGAATGATCGGCCAATGAAAAAGTGGAGGTGATGGTGCAAACACGACCAAGGCTTTAACGGCTGAAGTACTACATTCACGATGGTTATTTATCGAAGAATAGTTCATTTTTTAACGAGCTTAAACGCGGGGAGAAACATTTGCTCATGTCTTATGTTTATTTTTTAACGAGCTTGAACTATTTGCTAAAACTGCTCGATTAATCTAGTCGTGTGATAAGAATGTCTCATATAAAACAACAACTTTTAGAGTTTTTCCCCACATCCTTTCTTTATGCAAGTTAGGAGATGACCAATGATATGAGTTTAAAGGGTTAGAGGTCCTACAAATTTAAAAAATAAATAGTCGCTCTTCGCTTGCATGCCAAAAGGCTTGCATGCCCCCAGGTATAAAACAGAGTTTCAAGGTTACCCCTTCTTTAGTCCGTTAAAACATTTGTTTTACCGAGAGAGGCCTACCTCTTACATGTTACCAAAGGTTTTTCCATTTATAGCACAAACAAAACAGTTCTTCGGCATTGTCTACTGGAATAGACAAAGGTGAGTGAAGGAGGCTACTCCACTCACATAAATTTGACAAGAGAATCTTGTTCTAGAATAACCCCCTCTTCCAATCACGGACGGGGGTACAGACTAGTCATATTCTCTCGTGGAAATCTACCCTATACCCTAAGTTTTCCTGCCGAAGCAGACCAGGGTGCATGCCCCCTGGGTTTCAGTCATGTCCTCCTGAATCACTCACGCTCATCGGGAGGACGGACTGGAGATTCAGACATTTCTTGCGTGAAAAGACCATTCAGGGATGGTATATGACTATTTGCTATGCGTGATTCGGGAAGTGAAAAGCTGGTCTACGAGCTTGACCACTCTTCCTTCGTGCGGAAAACACATCACTCTAAAGAGTGATGAGACAATGGCTCTCATGCAATAAATATAGTCTCGTCCAAGGAGTAGATTGTAATCGAGGGGTCCTTGAACAACCATTACGTTCATGTGAATGGTTTTCCCTCTCAATGTTATGGGCACATTGGGAAGGATCCCTAACGGTCGACTCGTTCCTTTATCAAAGCTTGTTAGATTTCTCATCTTAGGCAAACGCGATGGCGAACCAAGCGCTTTCCAAGCAGTTGAGGAAAGGATACTCACAGAAGCCCCCTCATCTATGATGGTACCAGCCATAACCATTCTATATATTTGAACAATAATTCAGAATGGTACACTAGCTGGTAAACAGGGTCTCCCTAGTTGGTTCCAGTCGAAGGAGACAACTAGGTTGCTTGGAGGTGGGACCGAATAGACGGCCGGGTACGACTCTGACGAACTTCCTTCATGCGATAAAGGAACGTGTAAATTGCCCCCATGTTTGCTAGAGTCTGTGCTTATGAAAAGAATTTGGACGGTGTCATCCTTGTTCTCTTCATTGACTGTATCATCTGAAGATGGAACCTCTGAAGGCAAGACCGGGTCAAATGCCGCCTCGACCTTTTGACTTTTGTCTGGTATGGATTCAAATGGTTTATTATCAATGATAGATGCTTCAGCCGACCACCTGAGTAGGTCAGCCAGATTTTCAACTGGTGACAGACTCGGTAAGAGTTTTTTATATCCAGGAGGAAGTCGTAACGGTGAAACCGGACAATCGTCCAAAACTCTTTTAGCCTCATCTAAGAAGGGACAACGGTGGATGGCATGATCGCCTTCGCACAATTTACAAGGAAATCTATATTTTCCTTTTTGTCGTGGGGCTTCACTTTCACTAGTTGACGGTGCGTTTCCAACATGATCATCAGAGGTTGACGACACCGGGTTGTGCAAACGAGGAGACCAGTCCCTTAAGATCCGAGGGATGTAAGGACAATCTCTGTGATAGTGGTCTCCTTTGCAAATGACACATGGTGATTTAGGCCTGGTCGGTGCAGTGTGTGGATTTTCACTAGACGACACTAATTTTCCCCCATTTGCTTTTGGCTCCTTCTTCCTCTTCTATTTCTTCTTCTTTTCCTTCTTCTCCTTAGGTACTTGACTTTTGGCTTTATCAGCCCCATCAAGCGAAGAGGAAGGAGGAGAGGAAGAATTAGAGGAAGTAGAAGGTTGGTGGGTAACTCTGGACTCGTCTAATTGCTGATTCTATTGTTCAGGAATTGTGGTGTTCTGAACGACAGAGGTTGAGAAGAGCCATACAGGCAAACCAATTGTCAGTCCTGGAAGTGACAATATGGCCATATGGGGTGCACCAACATCTCCCAATAGGAGAAGGGACTAGGATTTCCTCCAAGGGGAATTCCTTGGTTGGTGGACTCCATTATCTCAACCCAACATAAACGTAGGAAAGGGTAATGAATATTCCGTTTAAAATAAATTTTAGACGCTTTGACACAACTTGTTTTTTCAATTTTTAAGAGTCGAGAAAAAACAAAAGATGACTCTAGTCTCCTTCGATTTTTAATGAGCCTGAAGTGACAAGTGCTCAGATGGACCTTTTCCGTTAAGGAGTCTGAAAAGGAATGAAAGGGACTGCTATGGAAATCTAGGTAGAGGGATTAACCAATCGCAAAACTGCAGAATACTTTTTACGGTACGGCAGTCAATCTTCCCGAATGCTGTGTTCAGTGAGTTGCGATCGATAGGGCGGCAGACACAGCTTCCTATGGATAAAGGATTAAGCATATTGGGGTCTCCCAAAATATACTCGACGGTACGTGGGAGCACAAGTCCATACTGGCACTTATCGTCTCAAAGTGGAGGAATCACCCAACCATCAGTGAGAACAACAGCTACCAGGCTTTACGATGCCGGAATACGTCTCTAGCCTAGACTTCTAAATGTTGTGTGTTAAGTTCCAAAGCGTTGTTAGATTCATTGAATTTATTTTAAGTTGATCTTGTTTATGAAGTTTGCCTTTCGGGTTCACCATGAGATGTAGATGTAATTCCTAAAATGCAATCTAAGATGATAAGCAAACTTTTATCTCCTTTATGCAATGAAAATCCTAGCTACTAGGGAAAAGAAAGACAAAATCTTTTCACAAAGAGAAAAGAGCACACTCTAAATGCACTTTCCTAAATCAAGCCAATCAGACTGTCTATATGCAAATGCACATGCATGTATTTGTTTTCGACTTTCTTAGTATATGAATGCTAAAAAGAAAGTTGATGCACAAATCTGAATTTCTTTTCAAGCGACAAATATCAACATGTTTCTTTTCGAAATAAAAAAATGGAGACGATTACAACACCTTACGATTTTGAAATGAATACTTGTTCTCGACACTAGAAAATTACAAATTCAGACCAAAAGCAATAGTAACAGGATAATCAACCATCAACAACAATCAAACTCTTTCCTACGATTGAAATCGACACTTGCGATAGTTTCAAATCAAAGGACGACAGTACGATTACGCTAATTTTGCAAAGGAGAACTGTAAATGACTCAACAAACACACAAAAACATCTACAGTTCTTTTGTACAAAGGAGGCGGAATAACAACAAGGAAAAGGGGTTTCAAACAGACATATACTGATCACAGGCAGCAAAATTCAGGAATAGAACTGGAAAGAATGAATCACAGAAGCCACAACTGCACAGAGCTAGTCTAATCAGCGCACCTGTAACACAAAGAATCTGAAATGCAGCACAGGTTGTCCACTCGGGAAGTGCGCTGAAATTCAGAATCTCTGAATAGTACCTGCGCTAGGCCAGAAACGAGACTCTGTTCGGGTTCTGAGTCACAGTTTGCAGTTCAGTTCTTGGGTTTTGGCCGAGCAAAAAGCAATCAGTAATGCAACAATCAGGGGTAGATCTAAAGAGGATCTAAGAGCTATCACAAGGGAAATCAGATAGTTTGTGAATCAGTTGTTTAAATCATAAACAAATCCAGTAGATGGATTGAAGTAGCAGTTGTCTACTTTGCATCTGTTATGGCAAATGCAGTTCGAATGCTACTTGTAAGTTTATGAAATAGACAACAAAGAATGATAAACAAACAAACTAATTAGTTCCCCAGCAGAGTCGCCATTTTGTTACAGGGAAAAGTGTCTATTTAGAACTGCTTTATCCCACTAAGGTGTGACAGCTGCCTTAGAAACAAATAGAGAAAAGCTACTTTTGTTTTTCCTTTATGAATTATAGATAGAGAGGAACAGAAAGACCAACCTCTATCTTGCGCTAATCTCCTGATTTGATCCCTCTCTTCTTTGATAGTCCTCAGCCACCTGCTCCCTTGCACGCCCAGCTTCACAAAGTACCTGTAAGATCACAGAAGCATAGCACTATAGAAAGACATGGATCTATAATCATAAAAAATCTAGGGTCAGATGTAAATTGATCATACAAATGTAACAAGCATCAATGACACAAAAGCATGGAGGAAAACTCAAATAGCTTTTATTGATAAACAAGAAAAGAGCCAAGAGGAGTTACAACCGGTTATTCCGACCCAACATCAACCTCCCAGCAAAGAAGCCCCTCTTCACCTCAAACAAAGCTTAGATCACCCAACAATCTGATGTTTGTCTCAGGAAACCAACAACAATTCCTTACAATATGCAAAATTCTAGCTTCTGGATCTCTGGGATGAGGGATCCATATATAGATATCTGTAAGGGGGATGAGTTAGCTTGTGATTTGACTAGTGTCTTCTCTCTGATAGTTCTTACTTCCACTTGGATACTGATGGCCTCTTACTCATCCTTGGTCGAATTCAGTGAGGCAACTGTCATAGGAGAAGATTCTGGAAGCTTCCATTGCCTCTCCACCTCGCGGAATGACACTGCCATTTGTCATTTCTCACCCATCACACCCCACAAAAGGGACTTTTGAAATGCAACACACCCTCACAGTGTATTTGGGTGAGATGCAACGCACTTAGCCAGTGGAGCTGCTGCAATGATCCTGTTTTGACCAATTCTGAGCAGTTTCTCATGGAGAACTTCTGGGAGAAGCTGTAATCTGTTGACCTTGTTCCTTTAGGGGTTAGAACAACACTTTTAGGGACTTAGGAGCCCTTGGTTTATCGACATTTCATGCTTGGGGTTGTAGGGCCCAAAAATGTCTATAACACCTGGGGAAAAAAATGTTATTGTACAACATGAAAACAAGATTTGGCATGTCGAATGCATGTTTCTAAAAAATATTGAGGTAATTGACCTACATGATCGATCAAGTTCCTTAATTTTTGTCACATAATCAAATTTAAAAATGGTCAATTTTATGAATGTTATATATTGACATTGTACATTTATATTCCCCACAAAATACTGGATAATCGAAGATAAGGTTCTTCTGACAATGTCTTGTCGAGTAGCTATGAAGAGGAAAATAAGTTGTTGAAAATGTTGGGTGTTGAATCAATATCATATCATGCATGTATGAATGATTGAATTCTATATAGAGGAAAATATGCAGACAAAGAGATATGTCTGAAATGTGGGACTGACAGGTACTATAATTAAAAAAACAGGTAAATCACATGGTCCTCCTCATAAGATATTGAGGCACATGCCTATAATCTGAAGGATTGAAAGACACTTTCCTTGCACAGAATTAGCTATATTGTAAGGATGGAATGCCTCAAACATAAGTGAATCAGAATTTATGTGAATCCAAACAGATTCAATAACCATGAAGCATATAGGGGATACATGGCCTGAAAAATTCAGGGATGAAGTATGAAGTCTACGACTTAGCATAGCCATAGATGGCATCAACCCATATTCCCTCCAAGACACCAACTATTTTGTTTGGTTTGTAGTAGTGATCAATAACAAAATCCCCCACCATGAAGAATGAACATCTTATGTTAGCTCTCATAGTCCCTGGTAGAAGACAAGTGAAGAATATGGATGTCTAATTACAACCATTGGTAGATGAATTGAAGAAATTATGGGAAGGAATACATGTGTACGATGTATCGAGACCCATCACAATAGAGAGGATTTTTACATTGCATGACATATGTGCTTACATTATACATGATTATCTAGGTTTAGGATTTTTATCTAGTAAATTACATTTGTATTGATTTGTTTAGTAACAATACTGTTTTGCAGATTAATTTAATTCGTTGCAATTATTTGGATGTTCATGGTCGCGAACGTGTCAACTTGTATATAGTAATTTCACAGATCTTGTAACAAAAGGGTATCATGTATGTAAATTTTTTGGACTTTCACTGAAGGCTAGTTGGTCCGACCACCTACGAAATCTAGTGTATGCCTACTTCAGGGTATTCCTCCTAGAATAACACCCTTACATAAGAGAATTATCCACTTTCATTTGTAAACAAGAGAGAACCAAAAGGCCTGTAATAATGACATCAACTGAATGGATTAGAGAATATGGGAGAGATAACAAGGAGTTTACAGAAATGTTTGATTCAAATAGGGAGCCTATGTTCAATGATCCAGAATTATTCGACATCTATGTTGAGAAATTTCCCATTTGGATGGAACAAAAATATTTCTTTTATGAGCTCCCATATTGGGAGAATATTAAGATTTCCCACATACTATATCCCATGCATATACTTAAAAATATTTCATCTTTTTTATGTATACACATATAATCAAAAGAAAGTGACACATTGGATGGTACGAGAGATCTTATTTCTTCAAAAACTAGAAAGAAACATTGGCCAAGACAAGAAACTAGAGGAGAGGTTTCTCCTTCTTGGTCTTTCAAAGAAGGTGATGTCCCATGGATTTTAAAGAAAGGTAATCTTTCTTTAGGAAAGGAAGTAATATTGAGTGTCAGGGTGCCTTCTTTATATGGGTCTTCACTACAACACTACTTCACTATGTAAGATCATTTCTCTGGGTTGAAATTGCATGACCATTTGAACCTTCTAAGAGTATGCATCTCAAAAACCTGATTTTATTACTTTTTTATTTTTATGTAATGGGATATTTTATAATTGATTTTATATAATATTTACTGTGGAGTGCCATTATCCTCTACTCATGTGTGGGTGTGTGAACCATAACTTCCCCCAATGCCTACGATGTGCCATATATAAATTATTTGCATTTGTACATTGGATCACATCAAAGGAGATTCATATGGCTAGCATTCCACAGTGGCATCGAGAGATAGGTAAGATTAATTGTATGTTTGAGAAGGAGTTGCTGATGAGTCTCATGGACTTGCAGGTTCATCTTCTAATTAACCTAGTAGATGAGGTTGAATTAGTTGGGCTTGTTTCTTGTCATTGGATGTTCTTCTTACAGAGGTACATGAAGAAATTGAAAGGTTTTGTTTAACAAAGAGAAAAACCTGAGGGGTCTATGGCAGGGGGGTATATATCTTATGAGTCTTTCTATTATTCCAGTGAGTACATCAAGTAAATCGAAAACACACCAGGTGCGGTGATTTGGGACAATGAAAGGGATGAAGACAAAAGAGAAGGGTAGTTTCTCAAAACGAAAGGAAAGAGGCACATGAGAAAGAGTAAGTGCGGTATTATCATTTGTAAAATTGCTACACAGTAACTATTCACACTAAACTTCATATTAATTCATATTTTTATCTCATATGTACTAGATATATATGATGGTTTGATTTTATGATCATCTAATTCAGAAATTGAAGCCATCAACAAATTCATTCTTTACAATATGGAAGTGACACAACTCTGGGTTTCATTGTATGAAGAGAAGAGGAGGAAATGGGAGAGTGATAAGAAAGAATTCAAATAGTTGAATGGTAGAAGCATGCCTTATCCTGATCATTTAAAATAAAATATTCCAATGACATTCCCTAACAATTGGTTTGTTGATCAAGTCAGAGATAAATAAGATGTATCTCCTCGTTACCCATGTGTTGAAGAGGATGTGCTAAGCATAGTTATTGGGTGCAAAATCTCAATAATTATATTCTCTTTCCGTATAATTTTAACTTGATACTGCACCTTTGAATTGTAACATATATATATATATATATATATATTTTACTTTTAATTATGTTCGTGTTATTAGACACATAACACTGTGATTTTTTAACTTTTTTATAGGTGCATTTGTTCCCATCTATGTGGGCATATGGACACCATTTTCACACAGAGGATGCCAATGATGGATGCATGACCTAAGATTATGGAGTGGAAGTCAAGTTCAGCCAATCTGTTCATGCTATCCACCACTATCAAAACCTAATGTAGGGGACGTTATCTTACTTTGGAAAGATGAAAGATATCATTCAAGTGGAATTATCTGCATTCCAATGTGCAAGTGGTGGGACACCTTTGATCATAATAATGTAAAGGAAGGCCCTGATAGTGGGCTGATATCTATCATCTCTAGAAAGATGTGGCATGAAGCTAGGGAGCCTTATGCTTTCCCAAAACACTGAAACCAAGTCTTTTTTTACTCGTATGTGTTGGATAGGGATTGGTGGTTTGTATTAAGATATGACCTTAGATCAAAGCATATTTTTTAGAGAAACAATGTCATCATGCCAAGTGAGGAAGATGATCAGGGTGATGACAATGGAGAGTGATATGTACTTGTGTTATTTCATCATTTATACTATTGTTATATGTTTTTGTTGTCATTACTTTTCTAATTATATTATTTTTTTATTATTCTTGTTGGAATTTTATAATATAATTGCTAAGATTCGCAATTTTTTTTCTTAAACGAGAAATTCATGTATTAAGATGGAAACATAACTTTCAATTCAAAAAAAAAACATTATCGTGCCCAAAACACAGTCATGCACTAAATATAGTGTGCTTTAAAACACAACAACATCGAATTAGTGCAAAAATACATTTGATGCACCGTTGTTAGTTCACAAATGTATATTTTCATAGTGGTGCATCACACTTATTGTAACACCTATCACATGCAAAATTACAGATAATTAAAAAATATATTTAAGTAACAATAACTTCAAACCTTATTTTTCATCTATCTTGTGGTTAATGCTCTCATCGTGCATTTCATTCTCCAATTTTTATGATGGATTAACATTTAAGTTTCATGTGGCTTAACATTGGGGTCAACATACATGACTTTGGTTTATTATTATCAATGCCATGTTACACGTGGCACTAGCATGGTTAAGAGCACTGCATGTACTCACCAAAGGACTTGGTTGGCACACGAAAACTGGTCTGATATACCTCCTCTGATCTGGGGTTGGTGATCTGACAACTTCGACATGTTAGGTTTTAACCTAGTAACTAACTCTCCCGCGTTCGGTTGGCTAAGGAGTCATTTGGCATTGGTGAGTTTCAGCTTCGCTGCTCTGCAACAGAGCTGGTCCTCTACTATGCTAAAAGGGTTCATGACTGTCTCGTCTGTTTTCAATCGAGGTTTGCACCATACCCTCACCCGAAGGTACTCTATCGCACTCGTTCCCTCATTGTTTCAATGTTCTATACTATTTTTGGTTGCATTTTACTTCAAGGTTTCATTGAGTTTGGGGTTTGATTGTTTGCCCAACTACTTAGTGATTTTTCACAAGCTTTCTCATCATGTGGAAGGCATCCAGAACCATTATCGTCCTCAGGAAGGTGAGTAAGAAGGTCTTCATGAAACCCGTTAAGTTTTATTACTTTATGCTAGTTCCAATCTCAGTTAATTGATTGTTTGGGTTTCTTGGTTATAGGCAGACTACCATCTGTTGGAGTCTCCAAATTTTAGGTATTCTCAGGTAGCATCCTCAGCATTCCCCTCTAATTTTAGTTAATAACTAGTTTAGTTTCCCACATTGAATCCTAATCTACTCATCATGTGATTACACGTATTATCCCATGTCAGGTTTATGGTTTTCATGGCCATGACGGCTTCAATTGTATTTCGAATGTTTATGGATCTCTGTCATTATCTATAGGTTGGAACTGGCTCACCTCACTAGTTCTTTAGATACTTAGGTGATATCTTTGCTGGGGGTTCATCTTGTGAAAGTGTTGATTTTGGGTGGAGGCTATATGCCTAATTTAGTTGGTACATACTATGTTTTAATGGTGGTAGTCTTGTTTTGCGAACTGTGCTAAGGCCATTTCTGAACTCCATAAACTGTACGATTCAACCGAGGGTTGTTCTCCATTAATAAGTATTTTGATAAGTGGTTTAATGACTCAATGTTTACAGTGATCTACCATCGAGGCTTGGTTTACAAACTTTAAGGGTTTTATTTAATATCTTTGGAACCTCAATGGCTTCTGGGTCAGACCTGTAACTGTTGACTCAACTCTAATTTATGGTTTTAGTCTTCTCTTTTTAATAGAATGAATGGATTTTTACTATGGTTATTTCATTGTAGAATTGAACGGTATGTGGTTGCATCCTTCTTTTTAAAAAGATTGACTCTAGAATAATAGATGGTAATCTCTGGATATTTTTGAATGATTTCTTTTTTTCAGTTACTTCTCCCTTCTCGGTTGATATCTAACAAATGGTTCGAACCAATTATCATAAAATTCCATTACTTTTGATAATAATATAGTCTTCACAGATTTATTTTTTCTTGAGTAATTATTTGTCACAGTATTTCAAATTTCTTGATAATGAACCATACCACAGATATAAACTATTATTATTTCTTTCCTTAAAGTTAACCGTCTATTTTTCTAAGTTAATCAGCACGATTGTTTTCTACTTGGATAATATGCATTGCCTCGGTGATCTTTCTCTATTCTTTGTTTAAGTCACAATTCAATGGAGTTTACATGTCTAATTAATTCTATTTACAGAACTAGTATTTTCATGTTCAATCAACATTCCTTAAATATAGATTCAGATCACTTATCCATTCACATTCTTGTAATTATGTAACTTATGTTCCTAGTTGGAAGGTCTTGCCACCTAGCCACGAGCCTGGAAATTATGTCCAGACTCTCCCCTGACCACTTCCTTATGCACACAGCCAATTGAGTCTACTACAGTCGGGTACCTTAGGCCTCAGGACTCATAGTCCAACCTCAAGTATCATACCTCTCCAACTATATTCGAGTCTTTCCCACTAGTTTATTCCACCCAGACCAAGGATATCAGGGAATCTTCCCCCTTGACTCTCCTTCTCATATATTTCTATCTTCCTCTTCCTGAGGGAGCAGATGAGTAAATGTTTCTTTTATTTAACTGTTTTTGGAGGTTAAAAATTGTTTCCTTCAGTTCTTGTTAAAATAGTTTAACTCCTAATTATTCATTAATCAGGTAACAAAATACATCTTGTCCTCTCGACCTCAGTTATTTAACATTTCGAAAATAAATTAAAAAGCTAATGTAGTAAAAGATAAGGTAATAAGTAAAACTTAGTAACCACAGTAATTGTTCATGCAGTTTGGGGTGTTACATCTACCGCCCCATGTGAGGAACACCATCCCTGGTGTTCTTTCTAATTTAAGAAAATAATGCTGAGTAAGATTTCCGCATAAATTCCTATTCTTCCCAGGTGGCCTCATCTGGGGCAAAGTGCTTCCACTTCACTTTATCTTGGGTGATGCCTCACTTCTACAAGTTGGTTTCTCTTCAATCGAGAATACGAAGAGGTTCTGCCAGGATTTCTCCTTCTGGTTCAACCTGTACATGTACAATTTAAAGTCACAACTTTCTCAAAACAGTCAATCTAAAAGTTATGTACTCTACTAAATTATTACCTGTATATTTTCCCAGATAATTATATGTTGAGGGTTGTACACATATGTTTTTAGCAAGGAAAAATGGAAAACATTGTGGACCCAAATATGTCTTGGTAATGAAAGCTTATATGATATAGTTCCAATCTGTTCTAAGACTTAAAAAGGTCCAAAGTATCGGGGTGCTAACTTAGCACAACCCCTCCACTGTAAGGATATTTTTTGAGGCTTTAGCCTTAGGTATACATGATCCCCCAATAGGAATTTTTTGTATGACCTGTTTTCATATGCATACATCTTCTATCTATCATGGGTAGCTCTTAGATTCTGGTGAACCTTCTTAATCGTCTCCTCCAATTCTTCTAGCATGTCAAGGCCTAAAGCTAGTTTATTGACTGGACTATCCCAATCTATGGGCACCCTGCACCTTCCATACAATACCTTAAAGGGACTCATGCCTAGTGATTCATGATGCCCATTATTATAAGCAAATTCCACTAAGTGGAGATAATCTTCCCACTTGTGTGGTTGTTGCATCAAAAACATTCGTAACATGTCCTCCACAACTTGATCCACTCGTTCGGTTTGACCATCCATCTGAGGATGGTAGGCGGTACTAAATTGAATCTAGGTACCCAAACCTGAAAAGAGAATTTTCCAAAATGTGGATGTAAATTTTACATCCCTATCAGAAATTACCACTTTGGGTATTCTGTGCAGACAAATAATTTCCCTCATAAATATGTCTGTAATTTCCATAGTTTTGTAAGTGGATTTCACCGATATAAAATGAGAGATTTTGGTTAGCTTGTTCACTAACCACCATAATTGAGTTGTGCTGCTTCTTACTGCGAGGTAAGCCAGTGATGTAATCTAGAGAAATGTTCTCCCATTTCCACTCTGGAATGGGCAATGGTTGCAATAACGTAGTGGGATGTTGATGTTCCGTCTTCACCAACTGACACTCCAAACATTTGGATAGGTATTCAGTGACATTTTTTCTTAATCTAGGCTAGAAATAAGTTTTTTTGATGGCAGAAAATAGCTTCTAGTACCCTGGGTGGGCAACATACGATTTCTTATGAAATTCATCCAATATCAATTGTTTGATGGAATTTTGATTAGGAACATATACTCTATTTTTGAAGGTGAGTATCTTATCTTAATTTATTTCATAATCCAATGTTTCCCCTTTCAATTGAGCTTCCCTTGCGTATTGCCAAATAAAAGCATACTCTAGGTCCTTAAGGGAGGCTTCCTTAATTATTTCAAATATGTTTGATCGCACCTCGCTGAATTGAACTTCATAAATACAATGCAGTTTTCTGCTTAATGCATCACCCACTCGATTTTCTTTCACTTTAAGATTTATCATTTCGGAATTGAATTCACTTAAAAATGCTAGCCATCTAGCCTGCGAAGCATTTAAGCTATATTATTTAAAGAAATTTGTAAGGCTACTGTGATTTGTTAATAACACAAATTTCTTCCCCAATAGGTAGTGTCGCCACATTTTAAGTGCATGCACTACTACTGTGAATTCAAGATTGTAAACATAATATTTATGCTCATATTACTTTAATTTACGTGATTCATAGGCATTGACTTTCCCTTCCTGTGTCAACACTCTGCCAACACCTTATTTACTAGCATCCGTGCAAACTACAAAAGATTTTTCTGGATCTACTACCTTTAACACGAGTGTAGTGGTAAGTAGTTTTTTTAATCTTTCAAATCTTCACTGACATTCAACTGTCCATCGCAAGGTGCATCCCTTCTTCTGTAATGAGGTCATTAGAAAAGTGATTTTCGAAAATCCTTCAATGAACCGACGACAATAACCGACCAAGCCCAAGAATGATCAAATATCAGCAGCATTTCTTGGGGTGGTTCATTCCATAATAGTTTTAATCTTTTCCAGATCCACTGCTATTCCCTCTACTGATATAACGTGACCCAAATATTGTATCTAACTTTTGAAAAATTCACACTTGCTATATTTAGCATATAACCGATTTTCCCGCAAAGTTTGCAAGACAATCCTCAAATGATTTTTATGCTCCTCCTGATTCTTGGAGTAAATTAAAATGTCATCAATAAAAAACAGTACAAACGTATGAATATATGGCTAGAAAATACCATGCATCAGACTCATAAAAGTAGCTGGGGCGTTTGTGAGGCCAAATGGAAACACCACGAACTCATAATTACCTTAACGAGTTTGGAAGGTATTTTTACAAATATTTTCTTCCTGTATCCTTATCTGGTTGTAGACGGACCTTAGATTGATTTTTGAGAATACTTTGCTTCCTTGAACCTGATCAAATAAATCATCAATACGTGGCAAAGGATATTTATTTTTGATGGTCAATTTATTCAATTGACGATAATCGATGCATAATCTCAAAGTTCTATCTTTCTTTTGTATAAACAATATGGCGACTCCCCAAGGAGACACGTTGGCGTGGATATAACCTTTATCCAGAAGTTATTGAAGCTGCATTTTAAGTTCTGTTAACTTAGGTATGCTCATGCAATAAGGAGATCTAGATACACTGGCTACATCAGGAACTCATTCAATGGTGAAATTGATATCACACTTAGGTGGTAACCTAGGAATGGATTCATGGAATACATCGGAAAAATTCCTGAATAATATGGATATTTTCCACGAAAATCATTTTACTTTTGGAGTTTGTGTATCCTACCTGGACTGCATAAATCTGAAAGCCTTTCCTAATACATTTTCCTACCTAACTAGCAGTAATAGCACACAACTTAATATTTTTCTTGATTCCTTGTAATTCCTTTCTCTTCCCTGACTCAATGATATAACTTACATTTTTCTCCTTACAATCAACTAGGGATCAACGTCCTACCAACCAATCCATCCCTATTAGAATATCATATGAACCCAAAGGGAGTATATTAATGTCAACATAAATTGGTTGTCTTGAAATTGTTATAGGACAACGTTCTATTTTTGCAGTTACCCTTATTTTTTTCCTGGTGGCTAATTGAACTAACTATGGTTTTTTAAACTTACTGCTTTGTAAATGAATCATTGGAGAAACTCGGCGTAGTGGACTGGGAGAATGCACAACTAGGGTTACAGAGGGGTTCTGAGTCTGCTCCCTATGGAGTGCAGCAGAGGAGGGAGCTCCACTCCCTCCTACAAGGAAGCGGTTGCCAATAGAGGCAAGTTATCATTGGGTAATGTCAGAGATTCTGAGGAAGAGGGGAAAAAAATAAAGAAAAGGGGTTAGATGGGGCTAGGTTCAAGGAAAATAGTATCAACAAGGACAAGGAGGAAGAAGACAAAAGCCAGGGAACAAGGGACAAACATCAAAAGGAACCGTACAGACCCAAAATGGAGATTACTCCTAGAGTAGTGTTAAATGATCTTGCTCTATAGGTGAACATGGAACATATGGGAACTTATACCATAATCTGTAAATTCATGGGAATATGGCCCTCTGAAAAGGAATTATAGACATGGATCAAATACCATTGGAAACCCAAAGGTAGTATTGATCTCCATCTTTGGTCAAAAGGTTTTTTACAGTGGTTTTCACTAGCATTGAAGATAAAGACAGATATTCGAAGGTGGACCCTACTTCTATGTAGTAGCGGGCTTCTATATGCGACCATGGTTGATGAACTTCATTCCTGAGAAGGAGACATTCACCTCGGTTCGTGTTTGGGTAAGGCTCTATTCCCTACCTCTTGATTATTGGCTAAATGAATCGCTCGCAGCCATAGGCAACAAACTTGGTCGTTTCGTTAAAGCTTCAGAAGCGACAAGACGAGGTAAATACACTTCCTATGCTAGGACATGTGTAGAAATGGATCTATCAGGTGCTCTTCCAGATGAAATAATCCTGGAAGTCTTTGATGAGGAATGGGTGCAAAATGTGGATTATGAGCACATCCTGTTCAGATGTCGTAAATGCCATGAACATGGTCGCTTGATCAGAGACTGTCCTCTTAGTAAAATAGAAAACAAAAGAAAAACCAATTCAGTGAAGGATACTAATAACTTTTAGAAAGTGGCAAGCAATGGAAAAGGAGGCAGAAAGGGGTCATAGCAACAACCCAGTGAGGGACAAAAGACCAACCAGAACAGGTTTCAAGCTCTGGAAGAGAATGAAGAAATGAAAAATGAAGATAAAACAATGGAGGAAGGGCCTAGGGAAGAGGAGAAGGAGGAGAACCACAACCCAACACAAGATATTGGTAATAAGAAAGAAACTATGATGAATAAGACCGAACTAGAAATGGATATGGAAATGACCCAAAGTGAAATAGATTTGGAGGACCACGAACTTCACGAAATTCTGGAAAAGGGAAACCTACATCTGGAAGGGTTCTTAATGCAGGGAACCATGGGAGGGATAGATTCATTACCTCAAGAGGATTGCAACAGAATACAACATTTATTTTTATGGAAGACACATGAAAGTGAGTCAGGAATAGGAAAAACCACTGATAAGCAGGAAAGAAAAGGAGTGAAAACAATGAAACCAACCCTAGGACTGGCTGCCAGAAATGGAAGCAAGAAAAGAGGCTGAAAAAAGAAGAAGGAGCTTTTGATGGAGTGTGGAAATCTAATGATAGATTCGAGTTAGATGAAAGATCTAACCAGTTACTCCTTTACAAGTATTTAATTATGAAGCTTACATCTTGGAATATCAGGGGTCTAGGAAGTAAAAGAAAACAAAGATTACTTAGTTATAGAATGAAACAAGATATGCTAGATATAATCTTCATCCAGGAAACAAAATGTTCAATTCAGAAAATAAGCCTTATACATAGCAAATGGATCAATAGATATGAGTTTCTAGAGGTCAAAGCTGAGAATGTAGTTGGGGGTATTCTCACTCTTTGGAACCCCCAAAGGGTTAGCATAATGGATGCAGAGGCATCAAGAAACTACATATCTATGGTCATTCAACCTGCGGGGATTACGGAAAAATTCCTGGTCACCAATGTTTACGGTCTCCAAAGAATAGAGGTCAAACTCAAATTGCTAGAAGCCCTTATTGACCTCAGGAACAGAGAGGCGGGTATTCCATGTATGATGGGAGGGGGTTTCAACATGATCAAATCTCTCTCAGAGAAAAAAGGAGGCACCAAAGTGCTTAACAAAGAATCCTTAGCATTCCAATCATTTATAGACAATATGAATTTGGTAGATTCAGAATCGGACAATGGCCTTTTCACATGGAACAACAAAAGAGGAGGGGAGGCATTGGTAGCGTCTAAGTTAGATAGATTTATGATATTAGAGGAGTTGATGGTTATAAACAAAGATATAACAGCTAGAGTTCTGCCCTTTGGAGGTTTAGATCACTGGCCGATTCAATTGGAAATCAAAGGTATAGATTCTCCTAGGAATATACCCTTTAGATTCAAAAATATTTGGCTCTCCCACCTGGACTTCATCAATAATATTGAAAAATGGTGATCTGAAGACTTGTAAAGTGAAGGATCTAAGATGTACCTTCTTCAGAAAAGACTAAAGCACATTAAGACCAGACTTAAGGAATGGAACCAAAAGGATTTTGGTAATATTTTTGAGGAAAAAAAAATCAGTGGAAAGCAAGATTCTTGAACTCAACCAAGCGTTGATAAAAGATGGATTTAACAAAGCCAAAAGTGATCAAGTGGACAAATACCATCTAGATTGGGAAAATTTATGCAAACAAGAGGAAATATTCTGGAGACAAAAATCCAGAGTTCAATGGCTCAAGGAAGGAGAACAGAACACAAGATTTTTTCACAGATCCATTATGGCTAACATCGCTCATAATAGAATCTGAATGATTAAGGACGAGGAAGGGGAGATTCAGAACACTCACAAAGATATAGAAGCTATGATTGTTCAACATTTCCGGAATATCACATGGGAAAACATTCCCGATAGGGATCAGGCTATCAGAAGAAACACAAGGCATATACCTAAGCTGGTATCTAGAGAAGACAATATCAACCTCAATAGACCACTGACTGAAGGGGAGGTCAGTGAGGTTCTCAAAGATATGTAGAATAGCAAAGCTCCAAGCCCGGATGGTTTCAATGTGGACTTTTTTAAAGCTTGTTGGCATATTGTCAAAGAGGATATTTTGAATGTGGTACAAGATTCTAGGAGCAGCAAAACTATACTGAAAGCTCTCAACACCTCCTTCATCGCCCTAATTCCCAAATAGGACTCAGCTCAAGCTACATATAAGTATAGACCTATTGCCTTATGTAATGTGGTTCACAAGATAATATCCAAAGTAGTGGAAAACATACTCAAACCTCTCCTTCCCTTGCTAGTGTCAGAGGAACAGTCAGGTTATGTGGAGGGAAGACAGATTCTAAACAATATTATTCAAGCGCATGAGGTGGTTCACACGCTAACTAGCGAAAGGAAAGCGGGGATGATCTTGCAACTAGACATTGCCAACGCGTATGACAAGGTGAATTGGATTTACATCAAGAAGGTTCTCTTTTCCTTTTGGTTCGACCACAACTGGGTCAGATGGGTCATGGCACTGGTGACTTCTTCCAGATTTTCTATTTTGGTAAATGGCTCTCCCTTAGAGAGATTCAATCCTTCTAGAGGTCGTAGGCAGGGAGACCCTCTCTGTCCCTTTATCTTCATTCTCATGATGGAAGGTCTTGGGCAATCCATTAAACAGGCCAAGGCAATGTGCAAAATCAGGGGTCTTCAGGTTTTGGAGAATGGTTCTGCTCTAACTCACAACAATTTGTTGATGATACCTTACTGCAATGGATTCCCATAGTCAAAGAAGCTTCGGCCTACAAGAAAATCCTCAAGGATTTTTCCTTAGCCACAGGTATGGAAATCAATCTCTCTAAGTCCAAAACATTCTTCTTACACACTAACATTGCTATCCAAAGAAATATCTCAAGAATTCTTGGTTTCCAAAGAGATTCCCTTCCCTCGAAATATTTAGGAGTTCCTCTTACTGTTAAACCCATGCACAAGGGTATATGGGAACCGGTTCTTAACAAAATGCAGGACAGAGTAAAAAACTAGACCTTCTGTGCTTTGAACCTGACAAGCAGGTTAGTTATAACAAAGGCAGTTCTGTAATCTATACCGATTTTCATGTTATCAGCTCTTCTAGCTCCCAAAGGTGTCTTAGAATAAATTATAAATATACAAAGAGATTTCCTTTGGGGAAAGGAGGAAACAAGGAAGAAATGGGCCCTGGTTTCCTGGGAAAAAAATTATAAACCCAAAAGTCATGGGGGTCTAGGCTTGGACGATCAAGAGATTCTTAGTAAAGTCCAAGGAGCCAAGCTTTGGTGGATATGGGTTTAGGAGCCAAAATCCCAATGGGACAGGACATGGAAGGAGAAATATGATATCTCTTGGCACACCAATGATCTCATAAGAATGTCTGGAATCATAAAAGGCTCCTACATATGGAATAGAGCATGGGAAAACAAAAGCCTTGTTCAAAAGAACAATTTCTGGGAAATTAGAGCAGGAGACCTTACTCTCTTTGGGAGGACAAATGGCAACAAGAACCAACATTGTTAACAGAGAATTTTGCAAACTTCAAGTAGGAAATAGATGCCCAAGGGTTAATCAAAGTTAAGGATTTTTGGGATCATACTCACACCTCTGGAAAATCGAGAAGCTGAAAAAACATTGACTACCGAGAGGACAGTCCCCTAAAATTAAAAATAGAGGCTCTTGGGAAATTACTAAGGCAAAGAGTGATCTTAGTATCAGAGGAGCAGGATCAATTGAGATGGGGCAATAACAAGAAAGGAACCTTTAATCTTAAGGAAGGAAAAGATTTTCTTCTTGGGCTTGGCTCTAGTGTTCTAGACAAGACCTGGCTGCATCTATGGAGGAATCAAGGCTAGATGAAAATCAAGCTTTTCATGTGGTTGGTTCACCATAAGAAAATCTTGAATTGGGACAACTTAAGGAGAAGAGGAGTTATGGGGCCTTCCAGTTGCTAGCTCCGTGAAGAGAAGGAGGAGATAATGGAACATATTATCAACAACTGCTCGTTAACAACCTGGCTGTGGGATTCGTTCTCTTCAATTTTCCAGTAGTCTGATAGGGACAGAGGAAGCATCACAAATACCCTAAACCAATGGAGGAAAAACTATGCAGAGAATTAATTCCGTAATTTATCTTGGGCCTTCACACCTGGCTTTATCATCTGGAATGTTTGGAAAGAAAGAAATAAAAAAAATTTCAAGAATGAAAAATCTTCACGACACAGTCTATTTGATCTTATCCTGAAACAACTTAGAGAGACAATCAGCACCACTATTCACAATATCCCCAAAAATCCCCCATCGGATAACGAGCAAAGAAATCTCAGGCATCTGGGTTTGCAAGGGATAATTCCTAAAGGTATAAATAGAAGGGATACAGCTAGGATTACAGAGAAGGACTTCTGGCAACCTCCATCGAAAGGCTTTCTGAAATATAACATAGATGGTGCCTCAAAAGGCAATCCAGGAACTACAAGTTATGGAGGAGTTTTAAGGGATGAAGAGAGCAATATTATATTTATCTTTCACTATCATTTAGTAAAATCGACCAATGACATGGTGTAAGTAATGGATTTGGAGCAATTTCCAGAGTTTATGATTCAGAATCATCGCTCAAATATCATTGTTGAAGCAGACTCTAAGATAACTATTAATGTTGTGAAAAGTCTCAGTGGTGGTTCTTAGTCGAAGGGAGTCTCGAATCACTAGAAACTTATCCAGGTTTATCAAAGAATCCAAGTTCATCTCCAGGGTCTTCGAACCATTAGTTTCAACCATGTCCGTTGTAATGCCAATAAATTTGTGGACTTACTAGCCAATCAAGGGTTTTGCAGTGCTGACTATGGGATGGCTAAGAATTGGCATGATATTCCTCAAAGTCATCTAAAGGCTATCGGCGAGAATCAAGCGGCTGAGGAAACAAAAGTCTTTCAATTTCGGGCTAGGTTGATTAGCAAGAATTGAAGTTGTGGGACTGAGCTCCCTCAACTTAGCAGGTTGTACCAGGAAGGCTGGACAACTATTTTTAGAAGCACTCCCTCCCGAAGTTTTTGATCAAATCCCTTTGCTGTTGATTTGGTGTCTGCAGAATCAGTTCCCCAACAAAATCTGGTTAGGGTTCTATTTTCACGGTATGATCAGGAAGCATGGGCAGTTATTCATGCACAATAGTTGGCTTTCTCCCCCTTTCCGTTTTCGGGCTAGAAAACCTGACCCTCTCTAGTTTTCCGGCGATCACACGGATACAAAGCGGAAAGTGGTTTTGCAGTTTTGGGAGCGATCCCATAGGGATCTCAACACGTGGCATGGTACATTTTCAGAAACTTCCCTTCATCGCAAGTTAAATTTCGGTCATGTTAGGCGGCGCGATATGGCACCTGGCCGTTGGATCCGGCTTCTTGGATGGACGTCTAGGATCATTCGCATTGTTTAGTGGGGCCCAACGAGCTATTTCCCCACTCCCTGATGACGCATCTTGTCCTTTTCTGTCCTTTGGGTCGTCGGGGATGATTGTTGTTGTTGTTCGGCCATGGGGGTTATGGTTGGTCAAGTTCGCCCTTTTGGTTATTTTTTGCAGCCTTTCTAAGGTTTTCTCATGGGTTTTGGGTGATTCTGATGTTAGAGGGAGGGTCTTACTCTTAGACATAATTACCCATGCTCTTGGGTTTGTATAAATTGACAGGTTTATGTAAACTATGTAACTTATCTTTTGATTTAAAGAAATAGAAGGTTCGACTCTTGCTTCAGCAAAAAAAAGAAACTTACTACTCTGTAGTTGACAACTCTCTACAACCTTAGGACTAAAACATCTTAGGCTATCACCAGGATCAAACAAAACTTAGACATGTTGATTAGCAATCATACCTTTGCACTCAATCATGGTGGGTTAGTGTTCCGCTTGATGGTTGTCCAGAGTACCATTAATTATGGGCATGCTCCTTGTCACCTCACTTCTTGCATATTTGATAGTTGTTCTTTCCTCACTTTATGAGAACAGTTTTTATAGTAATGGGGTTGTTCGCATCCCCAACATTGCAGAGGTGGTTTTGGCTGTTGATCATTAACAAGTTTATTAACCCCTTTCGACTCTCTATTTTCAGAGTAGGAAACTTTGGACTGGTTCCTTGCTGGAAATTTACTGAAGGGATTTCGTTGTATATTTCTACCATCAGTAAATTTTGTCCGTCTATTTGAAGGTAGGTTCCTTCCCCTCCTGCTCAATCCTCCTTTAGGCCCCTCACTTTTTTGTTTCATTTTTTGGTAGCAGATGCGGGCTTTTCGCACTGGATCATCCATGGTTCTCGCGTAATCAAAATCAATTTTCTCCTTCATAAAATTGGGTAGGCTACTAATGAAACATCGAATCTCGGTCTTTTCTTCTTTCATATATGGTACATATCACAGTAACGAGGTGATTCATTTCGTATATTCATCCATGGTTAAGGTTCCCAATCTTAAATTGAGAAATTCCTTTGCTTTTTCATTATAATAATGTTAGGTTAAATACTTATCCTTGAATTTTTTTTGAAATTCCCTCCACGTGACCTGTTCTTCGTCAATTTTCCTCACAGTTTTGATTTCCTCCCACCAAAGAGTAGCCTTACCCCTTAACTGTTAAACTACCAGGCGTGCCTTAAGTTTATCAGTGTAATCATAAATCTGAAAGTATTTACTCATGTCAATTAACCAATCTTCCGTTGCCTCTTCAGATTCTCCTTCGAAGAGTGACAGTTTTATATTTTTATATTCCCTTGATAATTCATATTTCTGTCTTTTTGTCTTGTGCTGGTCAAAAAAATTGTCTGAACGCTCTTTGTCATATTCCCCATGTTTTTCAGCCGACTCAGAATTATCTTCTACATGATGGGCCGTTGGGGTTTTCTCTCTATCTTCAGTGCTACGATCTAGTTCTTGTTGATTCTGTCGATTATATAGACTTCTAAGAATTCTCTCATGTTCTAGGCATAATCGTTCATTATCTGTCCTTAAATTTGTCATCTCAGCACACAACTGTTAAACGATTTCGAGTAGGACAACATTTGCTTGACAAGATTCCTCTCCTAGCTTTACCCATATGTCAGGGTTGGCTTCCACATAAGTTGTCTCTAGTTGGTTCAATGGTCTAGGGATACTCTGCACTCTGCCCCTTTTTTTCCTTGTTGATGTTGGTCTCGCTATGTTCACATTCGCATTTGCTTACTTGTTTATTAAATTACATTTAAATATATACATATGTAAATTTCCCAAAAGTCTCAGTGTGCGAACCTGAGCTCTCATACCATTTGTAACACTTATCACATGCAAACTTATAGATAACTAAAGAAAAGAAGTAATTAAGAATAATCACAAATCTTATTGTTGATCCGTCTTGTGCTTGATGCTCTCACCATGCATCACATTCTCCAAGCTTTACGATGTATTAGCATTTAAGTTTCATGTGGCTTCCCATTGGGGTTGACATACATAACTTGACTTTGGTTTATTATTATCAATACCATGTTACACGCAGCACTAGCATGGTTAATATCTTTTCATGTACTCACAAGAGGACTTTGTTAGCACGCAAGAACTATTCTAATATGCCCCCTCCGATCTCGAGTTGGTGATCCAATGGCTTGCAGATGTTAGGGTTTAACCTAGTAACCAACTCTCCCGCGTTCAGCCGTCTTAGGAGTCATTTGGCATTGTTGAGTTTCAGCTTCAATGCTCTACAATAGAACTATCCCTCTACTGCACTAAAAGGGTTGATGACTGTTTCATCTGTTTTCAATGGAGGTCTTAACCATACCGTCACTCGGAGGTACTCTATCACACTCATTCTTTCACTGTTCTAATGTTATGTATTATCTGTGGTTCGATTTTTCTTCAGGATTTCATCGAGTTTGGGGTTTGATTGTTTACCCAACTATTCACGGATTTTTCATCGGCTTTTTCATCCCGTGGAAGGTAGCTAGAACTATTATCGTCCTAAGGAAGGTGAGTAAGAAGGTCTTTATGAAACCCATTAAGTTTTATTACTTTATGTCAATTCCAATCTCAGTTAATTGACTATTTGGGTTTTCTGGTTACACGTGGTCCACCATCTGTTGCAGTCTCCCAATTTTAGGTATTCTCAGGCAGCATCCTCAGTGTTCCCCTCTATGTTTAGTTAATAACTATTTTAGTTTCCCACATTGAATCCTAAATATTCTCATTGTGCTCTTGTAGGTATTATCCCATGTCAGGTTTAGGATTTTCATGGCCATGACGACTTCAATCATATTACGATGTTTATGGATCTTCGTCATTATTTACAGGTTGGAAGTAGCTCACATCACTAGTTATTTAGATACTTGGGTGATAGCTTTGCTGGTGGTTCATCTTATGAACATGTTGATTTTGGGCAGAGAATATACACCTGATTCAGTTGGTACATACTATGTTTTAATGGATGTTTTTGGTATTCTTGTTTTGCGAACTGTGCTCAGGCCAGTTCTTAACTACATAAACCGTGCGTTTCAACCAAGGGTTGTTCTATGTTAATAAGTATTTTGATGAGTGGTTTTAATGACTTAGTGATCCTCCGTCGAGGATTGGTTTACAAACTTTAAGTGTTTTATTTAATATCTTTGGAACCTCATTGGCTTTTGGGTTGGACCTATAACTGTCAACTCAACTCTAATTTATGGTTTCAGTCTTCTCTTTTTAATACAATAAATGGATTTTTACTATTCTTATTACATTCTGGAATTGAACGGTATGTGGTTGCATCCTTTCGCTTTTTAGAAAGATTGACTGTAGAATGATAAATGGTAATATCTGGATATTTGGGAGTGATTGCTTCCTGTCAGTTACTTCTCCCTTCTTGGTTGATCTCTAACCAAAGATTCAAACCGGTTATCATAAAATTCCATTACTTGTGATAATAATACAGTCTTCACAGATTTATTTGTTCTTCAGTAATTATTTGTTACAGTATTCTAATTTCCTGATAATGAACCATACCACACATATAAACTATTAGTATTTCTTGCCTTAAAGATAACTGTCTATTTTTCTAAGTTAATCATTACACTTGTTTTCTACTTGGATAATATGCATTTCCTCTGTGATCTTTTTTTATTCTCTGTTTAAATCACATTTCTATGGAGTTTACATCTCTAATTAATTCTATTTGCAGAACTAGAATATTCATGTTCAATCAACATTCCTTAAACGTAGATTTATATCACGTATTTTTTCATAGACTGTAATTATGTAACTTATGTTCCTGCTTGAAAGGTCTCGCCACCCAGCTATGATTATGGTAATTACGTCCAGACTCTTCCCCAAGCACTTCCTTCTCCACACAATCAATTGAGTCTGCTACAGTTAGGTACCTTGGGCCTGAGGACGTTCTCCACACAATCAATTGAATCTACTACAGTCAGGTACCTTGGGCCTCAGGACTCACCGTCCAGCCTCAAGTCTCATACCTCTCTGACTGTATTCAAGTCTTTCCCACTGATTTATTTCACCTAGCTCAAGGATATTTGGGTACCTTCCCCCTCGACTCTCTTTCTCATCTATTTCTCTCTTCATCTTCCTAAGGGAGGAGATGAGTAACTGTTTCTTTTATTTAACTATTTATGGAGGTTAACAATTGTTTCTTTCAGTTTTTGTTAAAATACTTTAACTCCTAATTATTCATTAATGAGGTAACAAAATACATCTTGGCCTCTCAACCTCAGTTATTTAACATTTCAAGGATAAAGTAAAAATCTAATGCAGTAAAAGCTAAGGTAATACATCAAACTTAGTAACCACAATAACTATTCATGCAGTATGGGGTGTTACGCTTATGTACCGTTGCACACGGACAATGTTTTAGCACCGATAAGGAAATTTCACATTATTGAATGCAACAAGCTATAACTATATATTAAATATTATTTTTGCCGGTACCGCTGCACAGTTATAATGTTTTAGCACCGATAAGGAAATTTCACATTATTGAATGCAGCAAGCTATAACTATATATTAAATATTGTTTGTTCCATGCTTTTGATAAATATTATCGCACTGGTGTGAGAGGAACACATCAAGCACACTTAATTTGTGATGGTGATTAAGAGGCATTTGTTTGACTTTCAAATAGACTTGGTGATGCATTTTTGTTTCTTGTTTCTATATATATATATATATATATATATATATATATATATATATATATAGATATATATAACTAAATTATTTAAAGTATACATGTGTTTATCATTGTGAACATGATGTAATATTAGCTAGAAGAAATGTGAAAAACATGAATTTTATTGACTATTTTGTGATAAGTATGCGGAAAAATAATATTTTTTGAGTTGTTCATTAAGAAATAATCAAATATATTATTTTTCAAAAGTTTAAATCTAATATATTATCATTTTTGCATTATATAACTCATATTTATTATTAAGAAAAAAGTAAAATTCAAACTACTACAATAGAAAATAAAGAACCAAAATAGCATCAAAATGTTATATCTTTATTACTAGGAAAAATTCACTTGCCTCTTTAAGGGATAACTTCCAATAGAGCAAATCCCCAACTACAAGTAACTCCACATGAAGCCTTATGTTACATTTCTTTATCCTCATCTTTAGAGAGATAAATTTCTAATTTAAATTGGTAAGAGTTGCTATAAATATTAAATTTAAATTGCTTGAAAATCTCATAAATTTAGTAATAAATTAAATTTTATAAAAATAGAAATTTTCAAGTTACATTAAATCTAAATTAATTGCACCAAGAAGCGCTCTACAACTCAGTATGGGAGAGAAGTTGTCACATAACATTACATTCAAAAATAATAAAATAATAATTTAAATTAGCAAATTAAAAATAGTAATAAAAAAGAAATTAATGTGGGCCATAATTACAAGACTTCAATTTACACCTTAATCTTATATAACTTTATATAGAAAAGATAATTTATATTTTATTATGAGGAAGAAATGTAATGAGTACAAAAAGATAATTTAGTTTTTACCACAAGGAGGAAACACATTTTCACATGAAAAGAAATAGTATTATTGATATTACATTATCTGCAATTCATTCTATGTTCCATTTACATGTGATATTTAAATGAAAAATATAATTATAACAAAAAAGTATTTTACTCATAAGATCCATCTTAACCCGAGATCTACCAAGGGCCTGTTTTCACTCTAAAAGATGTTTGCATCTCAAGATCATATTTTATCCTTCTAGAAGATTGGTAGATCCAAAGTTAAGTTGGATCTAGGATGCAGGTTATAAAACATTGTGACTTAAGTTTTTTAAATCTAACAATAGATTGGATTTTATTAACTACTATTGAATTAGTTAAATTATATTTTTGAACAATTAATTATTAGTAATATTTAATATTAAGAATTGAATTAGTTTTACATTTTTTTCTTATTAGGAACTAACTAAATTATTTACCTTTAATTTTTTTTCCTTGTGAGTATTGAAATATTTTACTAATTAAGTGAGATTGAATATCAATTAACTATCTAAGCGATAGAAAAATATTTATAGTAATTTTACAATCATAGTTTCAACATACTAAACTTTGTATTTTATAAAAATATCTTCATGTTTTTTTCAAGTAAGTCATTTTTCATGCAATTTCATATATAAAAGTTTGATATAAGTTCACCAATACATAATCTATAATAAATATTATTTCATAACAATATACATTATGATGATAACTATCTAACAATTATAAACATGATCTATGATACAAATTCGAATTCACCACCATCATCTAATTATGTACACTCTACCACATATAAATGTTATTAGCTAGCATAGAGATCTCATAATCTAACATGTCATAATCAGCGTGATCACATCCAAAAAAAAACAAACATTGTAATCTAACATCATCACAACACACATCCTCAAATTAATATAAATCTCAATTAAAATGAATACTATCACATACACATCTATTTGCAAGCACATTAAATGAACATATCTAACATGACCTAACAATATACACATCAACACCAACATATAAATTATGCAAATAAAAATGATTAAAAAAAATGCAATATATATATATATATATATATATATATATATATAGATATATATATATATCTGTGTGTGTATGTGTGTGTGTGTGCCAAATAACTACATCAAGTCAAATAAGTACAATCAAATATTCGATAAAACAGATGTTGTGCTAGATTGGTCTACAGTAGAAGATGAGGATGATAAACTACTACATGATCAACGTCTTTCGAACTCAGCTGAGGTGGAGGAGGAGGTGGCTAGTCTGCATCAGTAGAAGATGATGGATGTTCAACTATGTCTATGCCTTCAATGCAGTCTAGTGAACTTCGAGGTGGAGGAGGAGGTGGTTGGTCTTCTATGTTAGGAGAAACATTAGGGACATCCTCTAACTCCTGCATGATATCATCATTAGGAAACTAACGAGGTGTACTGGCAGATGGATCGCTGACACCTTAACAACCATGATCGAATGGGATGGTACTACGAGAAGCATGATGATCACAACCTTCATCATCATGATCATCACCCTAATCATCATCATTACAACCTTGATCTGATGTCTCTTCTGCTGCATGATGTTGTCCTGCATCCCTTATCACTGCTAGTACCCTACTCTTTCCGATTATATGCCACATAAGAGACATCATCTCCCATCGACAATCCCTATATAGACCAATGAAACTAGGATCCAATTTGGTATCTCGATCCCTCACGGGGCAAACTCTCACATCAAACAAAACTCTGGTTAGTCTATCATAGTATTCCATCCAAACTTGCAGAACAACCCTACAATCCTGGATTCCCATGCACCCCTAAGGATGTGCCTCTCCCTCTTGGGCCTCGTCCATCTCCTCATATCCTTCGACAACCGATGGGCGAGGATGCATGTCCTCATCGAATCTCCCAATGTCTAGAAAATATATAGTACAAAAAAATAATTAGACAATTTTATTAAACAATTTAATATAACAAGTTAAATAACATGCTAGAATAGATTTTATTCTAATTAATTAAAACAAGAAAATGAAAGTATATTTATTTAAAGAAAACACTAATATTACCTCTATCATCTGGAGGCTCAACCATTGTTAAGAAGATGTTGGGACACCCTCTCCAATCAGTCCCTGTGTATGAAAATGCCAACCTGACAAATGCATGGTCATCCTTACTGCCTAGTATCACTGTTGCCTCGGGAGAAAACCTAGCCGAAAACTATGGAAAGCCCCTCTTGGGAATCATCTTCCCCCACATGTGCATATGGACCTCAATGATCAATTTAGGAGGGTGACGGTAAAATTTAGGCATTGTCTCTAGAAACTTCTAAAAAAATAAACAAAAAAGCTCAAAAGCTAAATGGAAGGTCTCCCTCCCATGTCTCAATGCATGAAATCTATCTAAAGCCATGCGAACTGCCTCAATAAAGAGGAAGACCATTTATTGCACCAAGGCATCTCAATCAAAGAATCAACATAATACAAAAGCGACAACTAATACACTTCCCATCACTACTTGAGTGTGCAATGGTCATGGCTAATAACGAGAGGAACCCAACCTCCTTTGCAGCAAAAGAAGAAATATTTAGCTCTCGACCACTAACCTAAGAATATGATGGATAGATTGCACCAGGCCCACCATATCTTTGAGTCTATGCAAGTTGACTCTCAACTGAAACGCCATGGGAAACATCAAGGACCTGTGGAAAATCCTCCACTCTCCTATATAGGACAGTGATGAATTATATTTCCTCTTCAGTGGGCCTATACCACACTATACGACCGACACAAAAATCCTTCTCCTAGGCACTCCATTGGAGGATCAAAGGCACCAATAAAATAAAGTGTGCCTTCAGGGATGTATCCTCCTCATAGTGCTTCAGGAGGCGTACATTCCTAGAGAGTGCTTGGGTCATTACAGTAATAGAGTGAGGGTATAAATCCCTCTCCCTCTCCTTGACCTGCCATGTTCAAACCATATTGTTTGGGTTCACCTGCTGCTCCTAGTCCTGCTGCTGCTCCTTCTTCTGACGTCTCTACTACATGATTGACATATAAAATACATTATCATGATACATAAGATACATTTTTTTGTTAAATAAAAGATGTATTTATAAATATGGAAACATAAATTCCAATTGAAAAAAATCACCCGTGCGCTTAAAACACAATCATGCACCGACACCAGTGCATTTTCAACTATAACCGCACTAGTATTAGTGTGTGCTTAAGTATGATGCACTTTTTTTGGTTCACAAATTTAACTTTTGATAGCAGTGTAGCAAAATTTTTCAAGGGTGTGCATATATAACCATTTCGAACCAGTATGAAACATTCATGTTATCAAACACACTGAGCTGCAACTATTTTTTTAAATATTATTTTTGCGGTGTGTTTGGTAAATATAAATGCACTAGGTGAGATGCACTGACGTACAATTTGTTGTATCTTTCTCTATGGATTTTCATTTACAAAACACACTGCAACAACTATGGTGGATTATCTTCAGGCATTGACATGCAGTGCACCTTGTAAATTTACAGGATGCAACACACTTGGTGTGAACCAAACATATTGAGTGCACCATGTAATGAAATATATTTTTTTTTCAAAAAAGGTGGAAAAATCAATGAAATTTGCAATTCTAATCCACTAAAAACTTAAGTTACAAAGAAACATAGATATTACCTAGACATCTGGTCGTCGAGGAGCCATTGTGGATACGTAATGGATATTTTTTTTTTAACATCGTTTGTAAAAATGGAAACTCAAAGAGTGACCATTGTACAAAAAGATGGTGAGGAAGAGAAGCATAGACGTTAGGGCACTTGCATGTGGCAAGACTAGAACCGATGCTTCAAATATATCCTGCAGTGTAGATAGTAAAAATGAAAATTACGGTCGAGAGATTTTTTTATTTAACGCTCCTTCGGTGGATTTAGCTAATTGCACCAAGGCAGAATATATCCAAAAGCACCACTTTTTTTTTTTTTAATTTAAAAAAACAATGGTCCATTTTGCAAGATGCCTTGGGAAATTTCTATACATGTACTGCACCGGCGGTGTGGTTTTACCATAACACTGCTATATTTTTAGAAATAAAAAAACAACTAGCGATGCTCTTTAGGAAAAGCCCTCAGATGTTTTAGTATATTTACCACATCAGAGCATTATTGGAAAATAGTACCACATGTTTCTAAAATTTAAAACTACACTAGTGCTCCTTAGTGCTATGCACCGTGTCATTTTTCTACATGAAGGGCACTGGTGCTATCTGCTATTAAAGAACTGACATGTTCTGTTATTTAGCACATCATGTTTTTATTTTATTTTTATATTTTATAAAAATAAATTTTCCATGGTGAACCATGTTATATGAAGCACTTGTGCTTGTATGTTTAGTAAAACACCATTGTTTTTGTATATTTTATATGCACCGTCCAAAAAACATCCACTAAAATGCCTGCTTGCCAACCTATACCTGTGACCTCTAGTACAAACATATTTTTGGGCTATTTTTATAAGGGCTTCCACAAAATCCTCCTCTAGAAGGCCTTTTCCTTGTAGTGGTGTCAATTCCTGTAGCACTATACCTCCCATCATCCCCCAATTCGATATGCATCTGGAGATCCTTCTCCTACAAGATACCTAAAAACTTTGTGCACCCTATCATATGGAACGAGGCACCAGAATCAAGGTACCACACATTGCGCATAACAATGTTGGCCATGTATGTTATTAGGGTGAAGTCTAATTCGAATTGTGAAGCCAATGCTTTAGTTGTTGATCCTCTTGAAGTCTTCTCGTTATACTTCTTCTATGGACATCTTGTTGCATAGTACCCATATTCTTGGCAGTGGAAGCATTTTATCTTTCTCAAGTATTTCTTCTTACCATTATTTTGGTCGGATTCAAGTTTTCTCTAGGTCTTCTTTCCTTTTCCCTTCTTCTGCTTTCGAACCAATGAAAAATTATCTTCATCCTCAGCTTTGGATAATGTTCCACCTCTGTTATTTCTCTTGAACTCTTCTTGAACCAAATCAGACCACGACCATTCCCAATTTGGTATTTTTTCCTTTCCATTCATAGAGTCCTGATAGTTGTGCCTAGATTTTGGAAGGGCTAGAAGAGCTAGGCTCACCAAGTCATATTCTACTACATTCACCTCGAACCCTCCAAGACCATATCGAAATTATGTAAACCTAGAGAGATACTGTGGAATAGTGTCACTTTTTTGCATCTTAATGTTTCGAAGTTTGTCTTTCAGGGCCAATTTTCTATGGCCACTTCTATTTTCTAATAGTCCAGTCAATGTCTTACGCATGGCAAATAATGTCTCTTCACCATGGATATTTTAGACCACATGACCTCTCACACCTTTCAAAATAATTATTCTCACCTTTGCAACATCCTTCCACTAGGTTAGTTGTTCCACATCCAACTGTGGAGGTTTTACAATATCAATTTTCACATATTCTGACACAACATTGTCATTGAGCACTGCCTCGATTAGATCCTTCCACACTATGAAATTCGAGCTACCCTCTAGGTCATACTCCAATCTTAGACCACTGAGAGGCATTCTCTCGATCCTAAATAAAAATTGTTGCACTGAAGCTACACATTCAAAATTCATGAGAGACAATGTTAGGTCCCTATAATACTAGTGATTACCCCATTACTATTGTAGTTTTATCCCTTATTAATATTGTTGTGCCCCTATTGTCCCCATATTGATATTACTGTGCCCCATAGAATCCCTCTATTGTTATTTTTGTGCCTCTATATTATTATTGTTAGGTTGGCTAGGTTATATTGTGACTCCTTAGACTATATAGAGAAAGGAGGTTTTGTCATTTGAATCATCAAGGAATCATTCATTTGTGTAACGTAAAGGAGGTTTCCCCCTTGAAGAGGCTGAATTCTAAGGCGTTGATCTATCTTTTCTGTCTTTTTGTGATCTAGTTTCATAACATTTGGTATGAGAGCTTTTGGATTCTATGGTTTCACTGCTCCAAATAGGTCATCGTGGCACTTTCACTAAAAAAAAAATTTGCGACGTTTTGTTAACAGTCAGGTTGTTCCCAAAAGTTGTAAGAAAGGGAATACGACCGAGGTAACCACAGACAAATCTTTTAGATACAAATTCTAGCCAATCTACATCCAGAGAGGGCTCTCTCGTTATGATTTAGCTTTGTTTTGAGATATATTAGGCTAGCTGTGAAGTGCGAGGGTTTTGTTCCGAGTTTGGTTGGAGGGATGGAGATTCAACAGAATAGTGAGGTAAAACTAAAGAGTTTCAGTGCATTGGGCATGATGGAGTCAAAGAAGGATAGCTTCTTCGATTAGGTTTCTTATCAGAGGAGGTATCACAGAGAAAGGTACTCAAATATGGAACAATTTATAGGCTAGAATCAGATGGAATGGAGTCAATTGGGTGAAGGGTAGTTAAGAATCCTTCATCATATTTGAGAGAGGGAAAATGGATGATTATTGTTAAGGAGCAATTAAGAATTCCCTAGCAAATACTCAAGATGAAAGAATCAGGGGAAACAGGAGCAATTAAGAATTCACTGTGTATTCTAATTCTAAAGAAAACATAGAAAACAACAAAGATTGAAGACAGAGTGCAGTCAAGCAAATTCTGGATTATTCTTTTTCTTTATTATTGAGATCATGAAACATAGATGATATAATAAACATAGAAACTGTAAACACAAGTTAGAAGGGACTTATTGATCCATAAGATGATTCAAGAATTCTGTAACATGGTCCTTAGCGTCAATTCCTCATTCAGTAAGCCAGACAAAAATGGTTCCAACAACCTTTTATTCTAGAAAACTTCAGTATTACAGTCAGAAACTATGAACACCCACCAACCCCAAATACTTCTCTTGGGGGGTATTTATACAAATATATAAAATATCTTACAAAATATCTGATAGAAATAATATCTGGTGATGGTTAATGCATTTTTACAAAGATAGAGAGAGACAATCTCCAAAACAGGGGAACAATAAATTGATGCAATAAATTGATGTTGTGTTGGCTATTCCATCTTTATGAGATGTACCAGAGGTAGTTGCTGCGAGTCAGTTTAAGGCCGTCTTCCACTGATACTCTACGCTAGTTGCTCCATCTTGCGTCAGATGTCTTTGACTCTGATGTTATGCGCTTTGACCCACATGACTCTGATTCATTTCTATTCTCCGCATTATAGTAGATGGTCCAAAAATTTTCAATTGACTAAAGATAAGTTTATAGAATCTCTAACATACTTTGCCACCATTGCAATCCTAGTAATTTATGTCTCTGAAGCTTCCTCAAAGTTTCGTCAGTCTCTATGTATCTGAAGAAATTAGGTGGGATGGTGAACAGATGCTCTACCTCATGCTCAATGTAGAATAAATTTTCCAGGCTGTCGTATAGGGCTTGGCCAGATGGAAGTGCCTTGTCTCCTGAAGTACTTGATGATGTATTAACTTGATCAACAACATATTTATTCAACTTGTGCGTGCAATCTACATGTCTCATCAGATGATCATTACTCCCCAAAGGACTTGGCAGACCTTTTTTATGCAAGACTGTAAAATTTTCTGTGAAAGAATCAATCTCCACCTGCATGTCCTGGCATCTCCTTTCCAAATTTTGCATCAGAGTTCTCATGGTTAGAACTCTCTTGATTTCTAGAATGGTGCCTATTCTGTCTCTGATTTCCGGTGCCTCCAATTCTTCACTTGTCTTGGTGTTCAAAAATTGTATTAGCCAGTTAGCTTGTTCAGGCATTTGTCCCAATAAAACCATTGCCTTTTGAATCTCCACTTGGGCCACTCTTACTAGGTCAATCTGCTCATAAATGACTTGGATAGATCTCCATACATTACAAAGGGATTGATTGATGTTGGTCCACAAAATTCCTCTGATTTCTGCCAGAGGTTTATCCAGAGATAGATCCTTTTCTAATGCTCTCACTTTGTTCTCCAATGTTTTGACCTCCCTTGTTTTCTCTGCCACATTCATTTTGGATTTATCATAATTCTTTTCCACCTTTGCCAATTGCTCTTTGACCAGTTTCAATTCTGATACTTGCAGCTTTAATTCTTCCATGGCTTTTATCAACTATTCTATACTCATAGTAGTACTGCTGCTTGGTGTTGTTGCTATTGTTGTTGCTGAGGTACCTGTGATGATCTTTGTTGTTGATGTCGGGATAGTGGGAGGCAATACTGTTATAGGTGTGGAGGGGGTAGTAGTGACTGTTGGGACTAATTCGGGTGGTGGGGAGGTCGACTCTCCTTGCTTTTCTTGTAGATCTTTCTCGAGTGCCTGCTCTGTCTCACTCAATCTCTCATTCAGTCTCATGAATAGGACCATCATGTCCTCTTCATATTTCAGTTGTACAAATTCTGCAGTCTGTGGATGCATAGAAGGAGGTAGTTTCAGCTGTTTTCTTAGGGTAGCAATGTCCTCTTCTTTCTTCTTCATCAGTGCCTTTATGCATTTGGCATCTTTGGGATCATGTCCCAGTTCAATGATAATTTCTTCCAAGGATTTGATCCTATTGTCCTTTGCTAGAGAAGAAGATTTCTCCAAATATAACTGAGCAGAGTATTATTCAAGGAGTTTTGCAATTTATGAGCTAACATAGCTTTATCAGCTAGTGTGGAGTATACCATCTCACCAGTCTATTTATGTAGCTCAATTTGGTCCATTGGATGAATATCGTTGGTCAAGACCTCCATATTTGTCCTGATGTAATCAACTACTGATTGTGGTTGCTGCACCTTGGGCTTGAAATAACTCATGATCATTTTTCCCTCCTTAATGCCATAGGCAAACATCAACCTTTGCTGTTTTGTGGGGGGCATCTTAAGATACTGGTTATAAATCTGCAGCCTTAGTGGGTCATTTCTAGCCTTTATCTCTGTGAATGTCCTTTTGATGTTAGAGGCCTGCTTACTTGGTGGCCTAGTGGATGAAACTTCCACACTATGCTGCCATTCTAGCTCCTTCCTGTATGAGCTAGTTGATGTATCCACCATCGGGGATGTGTGCTAGCTGGCTATCTTTTCCCCTTTTAAACTTTCAGTTGTTTCTTCAAATATTTCCTCTTCTGACAGAGGATTGAGTCTTTGCCTTTTTTCCCCTGGTTGTTCTACAGGCCAACTGATAGGTGTGGCCTCTTCTCTATCTCTTTTCTTACCTTTTTCTCATTTAGAGGAGTTTGTAATGCAGGAATCTCTATTGCTTTGGTTTGGAATGGAGGAATTTTCCCCTGCTGATCAGTCATTGCTTGCTACTTTGTTTTTGGCACTTCCTTGCCCTTAGAAGACCCTATAACTGGTGCGCTGGTTTCTTGTGCAGGCTGCTGTGAATTTCTAGTAGAGGATGTACCCACTCTGGTTTACTGTGGCAGCTTGAAAGATACCTGTCCAAAAGAGTCCAGGTCAAGGGTCTTTTCAAGATCTTTCATAGCTTTTTCCATATTTTCTTGTTCAGTAATTTATTATGTTAACGTACCCTCTACCCACTCATCCTGATTAGCAAACTGTTCAATTTCAGGGATCCTATGATGTATATAGGTCGATAGCTTGTTTCTTACTTTTTTGTCACTTATAAAGCTATTTGGGTCATATGGCACCCACCAGAAACATTTCTTCAATTTAAGGTCTTCCCCTAATATCTTATCAACATCTTCCCATGCCTCCCTCTTATGGATGATAAGAGGGCCTAACTGGTTTCTTATTCTCAGCTAAGCCTTTTTCTTTGCATTGCAAAAGTGGGTTAAATCTATATTGATAAGCTGCCTGAAATACTCCAGTGCAAATAGTCTCATGGGCACATATTTGGGCAGCTTGAAAGGGCGCAGTTCACAGCCATATATTCTTATTTCTGTATGATTTTGGTAGAGGTACCAGTCACCTATCTTGTATTGTCTGGAAAGCTATAAAATCTTCTTTATATCACTAGAGAGCCTAGGAGGAGGAGCTCTTATCAATAGAGTGGAGGTTGGGTGTACAAACAAGTCAATGAATTCACAGTAGGTATAAGGGGATTCACAAACATTGTGGAAGACCGAGGTCCAAAAGATCACAGACCTCTGCTCTCCTTTGGAATCCAATTTACTGATGGGAAATGAAAAGTTGTCTGGCTGATAATATAACAGAAGGTGGTATATGAATGAGGTGTACTTGAAGACTCCTTCTCTATCCAGATTTATGAATTGCTCATTGATTTTATTGGCAATGGAAGAGGCATAATCATATTTGACAGCAGGGGGTTGTCCTAGAGTAAACATTGACAACATAACTAAGATGGTCTCATCAACAAATCCACTAGTTTTGAATCCCAAGATAAAGGATATCATGTCAAGAATAAGCCTGCCAGTTTCAGTAAACTAGGAATGCACATAGGGAGGTGGGCCTTGGGGCTGGCAATCTGGTTTCATGAATAATTGAGCAATCTGAGTTATTTCTGAACTGGGCAATTGAGAGCCTTGCTCAAGGAAAAATCCCATGGAAAGAGGAGCAAGGGGCTGAGTGGGATGGAAATGTAACATCTCATTGATAGATTCCACAGTTATGTAAAAGAGAACAATTTGGGATGGGGTCATAACTACTTTACTAACAGGTTCATAGTTGGCAAAACATTGGTGAATAGTATCTGGGAACACATTGACTGAGGGAAGGTAATACCTGGGAAGATTAGATTCCCATATTCCATATTGCTCAGATGACTATTCCTAATTCGGCAAAAGGCCTGGAGATGGTTCATATCACTAGATAATTCTTTTATTTGAAAATCTCTATTAGCCAAGGGTATCCAATCCAGGTATTTATGAGGCACATTGAGGGGTGCCAAGTTCAGGGCTATGGGAGCTTCCATGTTTGGCTCCTGTGTTATCAAACTGGAGGTCGGGCTTCTGTAGGAAAATGGGCAAAACAACAGTTCTGGGTGTCTTTATCTGAGAGCTACGGACTTGCTTTACTAGAATTTGGTTTTGTTGGATAAAATTGACTGAGGAAAAATGAAATTACAGGTTCGGGAGGTAAGTTTGGAAAATACCTGTGTTCAGAAGGAAAAAAAGTGCAATTCGCAGGTTGGCCGATGAGCTGCAGAGCACGATGTCGAAATTTTTTGGCCGGGTGGCGGACTGGATGCTCAAGCAATCAACCAGACATGTTTTGCATGTAAGTAGTTCATAGAGGAAATGAATGAAAATGACATTTTTCTCGACAATTTAACAAAATTTGGCTTAGGCGGGTGATTTTGGCATTAATTAGTGGTATGATGTCATCGGGATGGGACAGTTTGCCACGTAGTAGAGGGTACAGAAGGGTGACGTGATATTGGGTTAGCGGGAGGGTGGTAAATGATTTCACTCCACACCACTTATGGGGTCAAGTGGTTTTGAGCAGGAAGGCGGTGATCACAGCAGGAGCACGACACGCGTCCTGGGTACGGGCGCAATACTGCCGGCTCCCCAGGACTTAACATGCGGCCGATGAGGGGGTCGCGATATGATCGTGGGCCGTTGGATGAGCAGACCCAAATTTGACAGCTGATGGAGGTCGAAGATGTTGGGACTATCAACAGCGGGCCCGAGCTCAATAAACAATAAACTAATTGCATCGGGTGTGATTTTCATTGGTCGGGGTTATGGTTATTAGTTAACCAGGGGTTAACTAATCCTGTGGTTTTGGCTATTAATTAGCCAGATGTTAATTAATTCCACAATGCGCGCATGATTTAAGTTATTAACAACTTTGGATAAATATGTTAATCCCTGCTGCAAGGTAGTTATGGTCGTATTTCGACTGGGGTGGGAATTATAAAGGATTTTTAATGTTTTCCTATAATGCAGGATTGGGAATAATGTAGGATTTATATAATAAGGGTTAGTAGTTAATGCAACAGATGTAATGAACCAGTGCTAAGTTAGGAACAACTTGGCTATTTGTAGTCAGACTTAGGCTTAGGATGAGAAATGAGGTTTATATGACATTTGTACAATCTCCCAAGTGAAATATAGTTTTTACTTGGGGAAGGGTTGAGGAATGGGATGAGTGATCTATGAGGGATATTGAGTAGATCCCAATATCCTTGGGGAAGTAAGTAAATGATTGGGAAAAGTCTGATGGGAGTTAGTTATGCTTTGCTTGACCTGGATCCAGACACCTACCAAGATACTTGTGATAGAAGTAAGTTTTAACATTCTTAGAGACAAAACTTGTGACAAGCCTCTTTCTGTAATACTAAAACTGCCTACCTAGCCTATTGTACCTAACATTTTTTCTTCTTTTTCTTTGGGTGCACTTGGAGTGGCAAACCCTCATAAATTTTCTTTTCTTAGCATGATAAGTCTATCTAAGTATATACTTATAACATCCAAGGGCTCAGATTTAACAGTTAAGCTCCTTTGCTTCTCTACCTAATTATTTATCTGGCAAGATTGAACAGTTTGGACAGATTTTATTCTCTATCTCTAAAACAGGAATTTGAAACATGAACTAGCCAAGATTAAGTTGTTTGGCCATTCATCAACTATGGCAAGAGTGAACAAACTACACACAATCAAATTATTGCAAAGATAGAATAGTAGTCGCATTTTGGAATTGCACACTTTCATGGTCTATTTGATTTGGGGTTCATTTCTTTCATTTTTTGACCATTTCATTCTTTTTTCCCTTTGATCTATCTTTTAGGGCATACCCTCTTTACATTTTTAAAATTTTGATTTTTTCATAATATGGAAACCTTTACAACCAGAAAAGGTATGTACATATTACAGAGCTAATCAAGTCAAACATGAAATATGACATATATTGGTATAGGAGCATAACACATTTTAGAAGTGGAAAAAAAACCCATTTGAGATGAAATCACGTTGAATCCCAGGTCGAAATTTCAGAGCTTTTCACGCTATATTTGCGGAGATATGATCTGACGAAGTTGGTCTTCTTTCAGACTCCCGAATTACTTTCCAAACAAGTAAATTGGGGAAAATCATCATAACTTTCTCTCTGTGCATTGGATTGAAATTTCATAAGAAGGTATAGAAAGAAGACGGACTGTAGTTTCTTGTATATATCTCTCAGAGCCAAAGGTTGAAACAGGGACACGTGGGACATTGTACAAGTTCACTCTACTGAACTAGTCTATAATCGGGTCACTGTGGGGGATTTGGCATAACTCTTCCTTGGGGAATCCAATTAGGATCAGACTGGTGACACTGGAAAGAGGACATAGAGGGCTACTGCATGTCACAATTTCAAAATTGGATGATCCAAAATTACAGAGATACATCAGAGGCAATATCGAGCTCCTACAAAGTGAAAAACGGTGTGTAGATTTTTTTAAATTCTTGCTTAAGCTTGGTTTGAAAAATTATTTTGAAGGAATTCAAAGGGCATAGTAGAGCATTATTAGAGGTAATTGATGCCTTGAGGAAAGAAAATTCAAACACCTAGTAAGAAACCTGAAAGCTCTAGCATGACTCATGAAGAAGAGGAAGAAATGCTACATGATATATCAAAATTACAAGACCAAGTGCAACAAATGTCATTCTCACAAAAGCTAACAAAAGCTAAGATAAATGGCATGGAAGCTAAGATGGACAATTTGAAGATATATTTGAAAACAAATTTGAAGATCAGCATGACAGATTTGAAGACAAATTTGACAAATTTTCTACAAGAAATACTTACTGATGATGAAACGGTAGTAAAGGAAACTCATGATGCGAACAAAAGAAATGTTAATCATGATTTCATAGACTCTAATGTTGGATTGAAGACCCACCATATTCCAAAAATTGATATGAGGAAGTTTGATGGAAAGGATCCCGCAACATGGATGTTACAGATAGAGCAATTTTTCGATCTCAATAATGTACAAAACACACAAAAGTTATGTATTGCAGCTTTATATTTGGAACCAAATTAGTTTGTATGGTATCAATGGCTTTGCTCTTGTAAACAAATTATCACTTGGGCAATTTTAATGGAAGAATTGATAGCACATTATGAGGATACAAAAGGAAACACTTTTTTTAGCCAATTGATAAGTCTCAAACAAAAGGGTTCAATAATGGAGCACATTGAGGAGTTCCAAAAATTGAACATAAGGGTAAAAAATATTCCAGAGGAGCATAGGATTGATGTGTTCATAGGGACTTTAAGGGATAATATCCAACATGATGTTCACCTTTGGGAGCCTGATTCATTAGAAAAGGAATTTAGGTTAACAAGAAAAATGGAAAGAAAAATTATGGTGACCAGGAAGCATACCACTCACAACTATAAATATGGAAGTGTTGTTGCCCTTAGTCTTCCACAACCTATAAGGTTGAAACCACAAAAATTGGAAGAAAAAAGAGCAAAAGTGCTTTGTTACAATTGTGATAGCAAATACACTAAAGGTCATAAGTGTGCTGAGAAGAAATTATTCTACATAGATTGTGAAGATGAAGAAGAAAAGGAGTAAGAAAGGTCAAAAGAAGAGGATATACTCCAGGAACAAAGCATCGATAAACAAGAAATGAATCTGATCATATCTTGTAATGCATTGGTTGGAATTACCACTCCTCAAACCATCAAGATAGAAGGACAAATCAAGAAGAGAAAGGTAATAGTGTTGATTGATTCAGGAAGTACCCACAATTTTATTCATTGTAAGGTAGCAAAAGAATTGAATTGCTTCCTATATCCAACACTAGAGTGTTAAGTGATGGTTGCAAACGGAGGAACAATAAATTGCTCGGGAAAGTGCCATAATATCAAGCTATCCATGGGAGAATATGTATTGACTAGCCCAATGTTTCCATTCCAATGGGAGGTGTTGATGTTGTACTAGGAGTCCAATGGCTACAATCCTTGGGAGGCAATAGCTTTTAATTTTCAAGAACTTTTCATGAAATTTTCTGTGGAAGGAAAGGAAGTTGAATTAAGGGGTATTGCAGAGAAACCGGGAAAGATAATCATCTCTAACGGTATGACAAAGCTTCTAAAAAAGGAACAAAGAGTTGTAATTGCACAATCATGTTTGCTAGATGTTTCCACATCGAAATCATCTATTTCTCGAGATCTCCAAAAAGTCTTTGACAACCATTCCAAGGTATTTGAGACTCCCAAAGGTCTCCCACCTATTCATGATCATGATCATGCTATTCATCTGATTCTAGGAAATTTTCCTCCAAACATCGGGCCGTACAGATATCCCTATGCCCAAAAGAGTGAAATTGAACGTATGGTTACAGAAATGCTAGAGGCTGGTATAATTCAACCTAGTCAAAGTTCTTTCTCTACTCCTGTAGTATTGGTGCATAAGAAGGACGGATCATGGCGCATGTGTCTGGATTATAGGGAGCTCAATAAGCTCACTATTAAAGATAAGTTTCCCATTCCTATCATTGATAAATTACTGGATGAATTGCATGGACCAATTTACTTCACCAAGTTGGATCTTCATTCAGGATATCATCAAATCAGAATGAAGACTGAAGACATTCCAAAAACAGCATTTAGAACTCATGAAGGTCATTATGAATTTTTGGTCATGCCTTTTGGCCTTACCAATGCACCTTCTACATTTCAAGGTTTGATGAATTCCATTTTCAAACCCTTCCTTAGGAAATTTTTGTTAGTATTTTTTTATGATATACTAATCTACAGCAAGTCTTGGAAGGATCATGTTGAACATGTTGACAGGGTGCTACAACTATTGGAGGAGAAACAATTATATGCAAAAAGATCCAAATGTTTCTTTGGAGTACAAAAGGTGGAACATCTCGATCATATTGCATCTCATGAAGGAGTTAAGGTAGACCCTAGAAAATTTAAAGCCATTAAGGAATGGAAAATCCCCACATCCATAAAGCATCTGCGAGAATTTCTCGGGTTGACAGGGTATTATCGCAAGTTTGTTAAGAATTATGGGAGAATAGCAGCACCTCTAACAACATTATTGAAGAAAGATGCATTTTCATGGACTCCAGAAGCAACAAAGGCATTTGAACATCTTAAAGAGGCAATGTGCCAAGCACCGGTCTTAGCTACACCGGACTTCACAAAAACCTTTATTTTGGAATGTGATGCTTCAGGAAATGGAATTGGTGCTATTTTAATACAAGATGAAAGACCCATTGCTTTTGAAAGTCATCCAATCAAGGGAAAGGTTTTGCACAAAGCTATTTATGAGAAGGAAATGTTGGCAATATTACATGCACTTTAAAAATGGAGACCCTACCTAATGGGAAGATACTTCAAGGTAAAAACGGATCATGATAGCCGTAAATACTTTTTAGAAAAAAGATTATCCTCCGAAGAGAAACAAAAGTGGGTCACAAAGATGTTGGGTTATGACTTTGAAATCATCTACAAAAAGGAGAAGCAAATTGTGGTGGCACATGCACTCTCAAGAAAGGATGAGGATGTGGAAGCATTGTTATGTGCCATTTCTATTATCCAACCAGATTGGATAAACGAAGTAAGGGAGGAATGGAAGAATGATGAAGAAGTGTGGGCACTTATTCAAAAGTTGCAACAATATTCCAGTACATCTGATACATTTAGCTGGCAAAATGATTCCTTATGGTAGAAAGATCGCTTATACCTCTAAAAGAATTCCCAATTCAAGCAAAATATTCTTATGGAATTGCACACTTCTCCCTTAGGAGGGAACTCAGGATTGTTAAAAACATACCACAGGGTTAAGAAGGATTTTTTTTGGGATGGCCTTAAATCGGATATTCAAATGTTTGTAGCGGAATGTTTGGTTTGCCAACAAAATAAAGTTGAAACAATTAAGACCTCGGGTCTATTACAACCCTTATCCATTCCAAGCCAACGTTGGGAGGAGGTTTCAATGGATTTTATCATAGGTTTACCCAAGTTTGAGGGAAAGAGTGTCATCGTGGTGGTAGTTGATAGATTTATCAAGTATGCACACTTTTGTGCATTATCACATCCATTTAAAGCCAGTACTATTTCAGCTGCATTTATGGAAACAATTCAAAAGCTACATGGAAACCCAAAGATTATTGTAAGTGACGGAGATCCCATTTTCACTAGAATTTTTTGGACAAAATTATTTCTTGTCTCGGTACTCAATTAGCTCATAGCTCATCTTATCATCCTCAATCTGATGGGCAAACTGAGATAGTAAACAAATGTTTGGAAGGATATCTTCATTGCTTTGTATCTGATAAACATACAAAATGGGTCAAATGGTTGCCTCTGGCTGAATGGTGGTATAACACTTCCTTCCATACAGAAACAAAAATGACCCCATTTATGGCACTTTATGGATATCAGCCACCATCCATCACATCATATTTAAGAGAAAATTCTAAGCTTCAAGCAGTGGAACATCACATTGAGTGTCAACAACAAGTCCTCCAACTCTTAAAGGATAACCTTGTGTTGGCACAGAATAGAATGAAACAACAAGCATATCAACATCGCAGTGAAAGAAGTTTTGATGTAGGTGATTGGGTATTCCTATGGCTAGAACCATATAAACAAATGTCCCTCAAGCAAGCTAAGAAGGATAATAAATTATCACCAAAATATTATGGTTCATACAAGGCGTTGCAAAAGATTGTTACTATCGCATACAAATTGGAGCTTCTTATGGCTTCTTGAGTGCACCTAGTTTTCCATGTTTCATGTTTAAAGAAGGTTATAGGTGACAAGCTCCCAGCTAAAACAATATTGCCATAACTTGACAAGGAAGGAAAAATTATATTGGAATCGGAAGCAGTCACAGAAAAAAGAACTCGACAGCTACAAAATTGATCAATTTCGAAGTATCTCATCAAGTGGAAGAACTTATCCACTGAAGATTCCACATGGGAGGATGAGAATTTTATACAGAAGAATCCAGAACTATTCAAGCATTGAGGACAACACTTTTTTGAAGGAGAGGGGCATGTTAGGTCCCTATAATACTAGTGATTACCCCATTACTATTGTAGTTGTATCCCTTATTAATATTGTTGTGCCCCTATTGTCGTCATATTGATATTACTGTGCCCCATAGAATCCTTTTATTTTTATTTTTGTTCCTTTATATTATTATTGTTAGGTCGGTTGGTTTATATTGTGACTCCTTAGACTCCTATATATAGAAAGGAGTTTTTGTCATTTCAATCATCAAGGAATCATTCATTTTTGTAATGTAAAGGAGGTTGCCCCCTCAAAGAGGCTGAATTCTAAGGCATTGATCTATCTTTTCTATCCTTTTGTGAGCTGGTTTCATAACAGACAAGTTTGAAATAATGGTTCTAATGTGATTTCAGGGCTCTCATACCATGTAGAAGTTTGATAGAAATTACAATTGTTCAATATTTCAACCTGAAAACAAGAGACATAATTCTACTCTACTGATCTGTGAAATGACAATCATAATTTAGAACAACATGCACAGACATGAAATAAGAAAAATCACAAATACAAAGTGATTTCTAGGGGAACCAAACTCGGAAAAACCCCTCAAACCTCTTTGCAATAATCAGTTGAATAGAGAAACCATTACAATTTCTTTCTCTTTCTCTTGGAACAACCTATAAACTAATAACCATTCTCTCTTCACAATGAGAAACTTTGGCCAACACGTAGTTAACTATTTTCTCACCAAGCGTCCTATTTCCTTTTGAAATTATTGAGGAAATTGGAACCTAAAATGTAGGAATTTCCTCCAATTTATTTCCCAATTTCCAAGGATTGATCACTAACTACATGCAACACGTGCACACTAAGAACTAGTTTACAAATGATGTTACATTTCCCTGTCATATCCAGTTAAGCTCAGGAACTGAAATTCGTTGCATGCACTAGCTATTTTATGATGATTGATCAATTCACTAACAAATCTCAGAGTTAGAATATTGTCCCCCCGCACAACTAACTTTCCACTGACTCCAACAATAGTTAGAGGTAAATTAACTGAATACAACTAAAAGTAATTGAATTGGATTACACATGCATAACTAATGTCAAATCCCTCTACCTAAAATATACTAAGTTAGCTAAGTGCCAAGATCCATGTCACAGCAGTTAACTGCCTCCAAGTTGTCCTGTTGATGTGGAAATTCGATTTACTCAATTTGACTAAGGCTAAAGTCAAATTAAACCTTTCTTGCTACAATTTTTCCACACATCATGGTAAGGAACTTTTAAACCAAGAAGAATAAGAAGAAGAATATTCAAGTGATCCTATTCAACTTATAATCATTATTGAAACACTAGCTATTTATTAAATTCCTTGCATGCACTAGCTATTTTGGGATGATTGATCAGTTCACTAACAAATCTCAGAGTTAGAATATTGTCCTAGTGCACATCTAAATTTCAGCTGACTTCAAAATAGTTAGAGGTGAATTAACTGAATACAACTGAAAGTAATTGAACTAGATTACACATGCATAACTAAAGTCAAATCCCTCTACCTCAAATTTACTAAGTTAGCTAAGTGCCAAGATCCATGTCACACTAATTAACTACCTCCAAGTTGTCTTGTTGATGTGGAAATTCGATTTACTCAATTTGACTAAGGCTAAAGTTAAATTGAACCTTTCTTGCTACATTTTTTTAACACATCATGGTATGAAACTTTTAAACCAAGAAGAAGAAGAAGAATGATCAAGTGAGCCTATTCAACCTATACTCATTATTGAGACAAGGATGAGGCAAAATTGGTAAAAAGCTACACTTGAAGATGTCGAAGGACATGGAGAAATGAAAAGAACTTCAAGAGAAAGAAAAAGTCCGAAGATATAGTCAAGATATGAAACATACATGATGAAATGAATTGAATCTGAACTGACTAAATTTGAAGAAAACAGTGTAAACTTTGAAACGGGAACTATAAACTCAAAACGAGACCTCTACCCAAAAAACCCCGAAAAAACATGAAAAACAATGCTAAAAATGAAAAGTGTGTATACTAGAACGATGATTTTTTTTTAGGGTCAATTTTGAACATGTTTTAAAAATGGCAGTGAGAACAAATTTTTTTGTGCAAAAATTGGGCAAAAACTAGCTTGAAAATGAAAAGTGCTAATAATGGAATGATAGATTTTTTTTAGGGTTAGTTTTCAACATTTTAAAAGAAATGCCAGTAAAACTGAATTTTTACGTGCAAAAATTGTGCAAAAAACACCCTCAAAACGAAAAATGTTGATGCTCGAATAACATTTTTTTTTTTTGGTAGATTTTCAACATTTTGAAATAATGGTGTAAAAGATTTTGTTATGACTCCCAAAAACATTAAAATTTCAAAAAATAATGAAAACATAAAATTAAAAATAAAAACAATGGGAAAAAACCCGAAAAAAAAAGTAAAAAAAATTACCAAAACATAAATAAAGATATATATATTAAAAAAAAAATCAATCATAAAAATGTTAAAAAAACAAGAAAAAAAACGAAATTAACCTATAAAATATAAGAATTAAAAAATAAAAATAAATAATTGAAGAAATAAATAATAAGAAAAACATGTTTTCAAAAAAATAACTTTTATTTAATGTGGTAAACCATAAAAAAATTTGGAAAAATAAAAAATAAAATAAAATAAACTATGAGATTAAGTAAAAATAGGAAATTTAAAAAAACGTTAGGAAAAACTAAAAAAATTAAATTAAATTAAAAACAATCTAGATTTAAAAAAAATAGAAAAATAACAATTAAAAAAAAAACCTACAAAAATTTAGATTAAAAACGTTTTCAAAAAACCCTAAAAAACAAAAATATCATGAAATTAAAAATAAAAAAAAAACCCAAAAAAAGTTTAAAATTTTTAAAAAATACATATTCTCAAATTAAACATCATTAAAAAAAAACATTAAAATTAAAAAATGCTAAACATGTTTGTAATATTTTTTAAAATAACATTTAAAATATTTATATTTTACAAATATATATAAAATAAAAAAAAAAACATTTAAAATATATATATACACACACACACAATAAACATATTTAACAAAATTTATCTTTTATTTAAAAATAATAATTTTATCGGCCACCGCCCCCACGGGTGGCCGGGCGGTGGCTATTCGATTTCGAGAATCAAATAGCCACTTCCTAGCAACCCCCACGGACGGTTGGGTGGTTGCTATCCGATTCTTGGAATCGGATAACCACCACTCAGCTGCTTATGGGGTGGCCGAGTGGTGGTTATCTGATTCTCAGAATCAGATAGCCACCGTTCGGCCGCCCATGGGGGCAGCTGAGCGGTGACATGCGATTCTGAGAATTGGATATCCACCTCATGGGCGGTCAGCGGGTGGTTACCCGATTCTGAGAATAGGATAGCCATCGCATGATCATCGGTGGGGGTGGTTATTTGATTCTCGGAATCAAATAGCCATCACCATGGAAAATTTTAGGGGCTAATGTTCGCCCAGTGGGCTAATTTTCCATGATTTTTCCAAAAAAAAGATTCGCCAATTTCCAATTTTATAAAAGACGATTCGCCCAAATTTTAGAATATAAAATTATTTTACCTTAAAAATCGCCAACATTATAGAGAGACTATATATAAAATAATTATAAATTTGATTAATTTTACAAATATATCAATAAACATTTATAATTTGCATATTAGGGATTAGTGAGATTCGCCAATGTTTTAAACTTCAAGAAAATTTTCCATCCTTAAAATTTTCTTGGCCATCACTCGACCGACCGTGGGGGTGGCTATCTATTTCTCGCAATCGAGTAGCCATCACCCAAATGCCCGTGGGGGTGGTTATCAAATTCTCGGAATCGAATAACCATCTCCCAGTTGCCCATGGGGGTGGCTATCTGATTCTCGGAATCGGATAGACACCACCCAGCCACCCATGGGGGTGGCCAGGTGGTGGCTATCTGATTCTGAGAATCAGAAAGCCACTGCCCGGCCACCCCCACGGGTGGCTGGGTGCTGGCTATTCTATTGTCAGAATCAGATAGCCACCACCTAGCCACTTGTTCGGATGGCCGGGAAAATCGTAATCAGATAGCCACCGCCCAGCCACCCATTATGTAATATGTGATTTTCGCATTAATTTTTAAGTTAATCATTATTTTTTGAAAAAAAATGATTATGACTATTTTTTTGACATGAAATTAATAAAAAGAAAAAACTATTATTTAACCATTTTTAGTTAAAATTTTCGTATAAAAATTGTGATTTTGACATGTCAATTCTAGCAAAAAATTATCAAAACTTGTAGTTTTTAGTTATTTTTATGTTAAAAATGATTATTTCTATGTCCATTGTTAAAAAATATTGTTTTTTAGAAACAATTATTTCATGTGGATTGAAAAATTAATTAAGGATGTATAAATATGTAGAATATCAAAAATTCAAAATATGACCTTCTAATTTGAAAATCTAAAACAATAAAAACCTCACTATAAAAAAATTAAAATTAAAATAAAAACAAGAAAATATGAAGAAAACGACCACTTCAAAAATGATTAAATTTACAAAATAATTATTTACATTTCATACATTAGAAAATTTAAAGTAAAAAAATAGGTCTTTTAAAAAAAGGGTCTGATGCAGAACTACCACTCTTTTAAATCAACATGAAAATCACTGCCATTCTAAAACGCAATGTACATAAAAAAAATTAAAGTGCCAAAAACTATGGTCTAAAAAAACATGTGTGTTCTGCATCACCCCTTTTCAAAATCAGGTCGCGTTTTTGCTATCTCTACGAAATGGGTAATAGTATCAGTTCCTGTTTCAAAGATTACATTGTTAGAAGCTTCTCAGTAAGAAGAATGGAAGAAATCGATGCAAGGAGAATATCAATCCATCATGAAGAATGGGGTTTTGGAAATCATCCCTAGACTTGGTAACAAATTAGTTTTAACTTCCAAATGGATCTACAAAATCAAACATGCCATTGGTAGAAGCATAGAAAAATGAAAAGATGGATTCATTGCAAGGGGTTTCTCACCAAAGGAAGGAACAAATTATGAGGAAACCTTTGCTCCTATTGCCAAGTATACTAGTATAAGATCTTTGGTTTCACTAGCTACTACTATGGGATGGA